>OX352761.1:74624870-74872370 GCA_947095585.1 Nephrocerus scutellatus | reverse complement strand
CCCAATGGGTTGGATTTCTCCGTGTGTCATTGTGGGTAAAATTGTAATGTAAGATATCTGGAAGGAAAAGCAAACATGGGGTTCTGAACTTCCACCAACAATCGTTACTGCATGGCATAACGTGAAAACGGAGCTCACCACTCTGAACGACATCGAGTTTCCACGCTGGGTATACTTGACTAAGGAGTCACAAATCGAAATCCACGAATTTTGCGACGCATCAGAAAAGGCTTATGCGGCTGCATTATATTTACGAGTTACCACCAGAGATACAACTGTCATCAATCTAATCGTGTCCAAAACGAGAGTTGCACCACTAAAAATTAAATCGCTGGCACGGTTGGAGCTTTGGACAATCCGGCCGATCCGGCCGATGTGGCTTCTAGAGGGCTGTTTCGAAGAGAACTCCTCATTAATCATCAATAGTGGCATGCACCTGAATTTCTCCTCTCGTTTGATGAACAATTGCAGCCACCATACGACGTTATACAAACAAATCTGGAAACAAAGGCATCTAAGATTGAGAAACCAAAAAATAAATTCATCACATCTGGGTACCCCATAAAAACGGTTTTCATCTATGCGTTCACTTTACCGCCTTTGAAACAAATGACCTCTTCACACGATTCTCATTCTCTGCGACTTACGGCACAGAAGAAGTCAACTCATGTATCGGGACCACTTTCAGTCGACGAAATTTGCTCGGCTCGAATACGTTTGATTACCATCGCACAGCAACAGTTTTTCGCCGAAAAAATAGTAATGATGACAAAAGGTAGAACTGTCTCCAAAGGAAGCAAATTGACACAACTTTCGCCATTCATTGATGAGAAAGCAATGCTGCCAGTTGGCGGTCGATTGGAGAATACTGATCTACCCTATGCACAGCACCATCCAATAATACGCAAAACTTCCTAACGTCACTGATCGTGCATGATACTCACCTCACAACACTTAATGGTGGGCAACAATTAATGATGGCAACACTCCGATCGGAATATTGGATTTTGCAACTCAGAACTGCTGTCAAAAAATGTATTTTACAACTGTTCGAAAATGTTACAGGTACAAGACAGCAGCAAATGGGAAACCTGCCAGCTTAAGAGTTAACCAAGCAAGACCATTTTAGACTTCAGGAGTGTTCAGTAAAAGGCCTAGAAAGGTCGATGCAACAAAATTACAAAAGCATACATACGAGTAATAACTTGTCACTGAGAGCTTCTTAATTCGCCGTTCGGATCCGGCATTAAATTGTAGGTTCCTCCATTTGTGTGCAGAAATATGCATGCTCAACACAAATGGTTGCGAGAAGTCAGGCCTTGGACCGCATGGTCTGTCGCGCCGATATTATTATTATAACCTTAATCAGACAAGAAGTCTCTACCCATGGTGGTGACTTCCTTGTATCCTTGTATGAAAGACTGGATGAAGTCAACCAGCTGTGGGAAGACTCAGCTTCCTCTGAAGAGGACAATATGTGACTTGGCGAGTTATCGGACAATGATGCATCCGAATCTAGCAGTTGCGAAGAAGACAGTCGCAACGAGTGGTCTTCTCCCATGCAAATAAAGGAAAAACGAAGGAGGTTGTCTGGAAATTCCAGACCATCATCGCCACCAACATCATCTTCTCCTGCAGTGGTTGCTGTTGAAGTGAGAAACCCCCGAAAGTCACTGCTGTAGAGAAAACAGCCAAGGCAAAAGAGGCCCAAAATGTAAATAAGAAGGCACCACCTTCAGCAAGCAAAAAAGCCCCACTTACGGGACCAACATCAAAACCATTTGCTACGCCGCCAATAGTTTGCTTTAGACTCAACGTTGCTGAACTATCTAAGTTCGCGAAGAGTGCCAACATTAGTTGCAGAATTCACAACATCAACAGCAGTAAGTCCGTCGTTACGGCCATAAACAAAGATGGGCACCAGAAAATTCGGTGTTTCCTACAATCGGGAAAGACTGAATTCAACACTTACACTGCTAAGGAGGACCGAAAGGAAATATTGGTCCTAAAAGGCATACACCACTCCTTCGATACTGATGATGTCAAGGATGCTTTAAAAACAGAGGGTAGGACGAACACTTACCTGGCCAATGCCCGAGAAATGTAGACAACAAGAAGGACGACAACGTCTTCTGCACAAATTGCCAAAAAACTGGACATCCTGCAAACTATCGAGGATGTCCTAAATATAAAGAAAAATGGCGGAAAAAGATAAAACCGCCCAAAAGAAGATTGAGCAGCATAAGTTCGCCCAGAAATCTGCTGCAAAAGCTATAGTTAAAGGAGTTAGCTTTGCTAGTATAGCTGCTATGGGGACTGCTAGCAAACCAACAACAATCAACAAACCACCACCAACTATCCAAGCAAGCAAAAAACCAGTAAGTAAGCAAGCTCCAAAACCGGCACCATCTACTGGAAAATCTAACATCTTCGACGATACGGAAAGGCTATTTGGAGCAGACCTTTTCACAATTTTGCAGAAAGCAAGAGAAGTCGTGCCTGCTAATTATATCAGTCTTGATGACAGGTCCAAAACAACCGTTTTGGGTCGACTTATTTGTGAATTATGTTCACAATAAGCAGGATAAGTATATTCTCATATAATGTGAACTCTATTTATTCGTTATCTAGGCGT
Organism: Nephrocerus scutellatus; assembly: GCA_947095585.1. NCBI lineage: Eukaryota > Metazoa > Arthropoda > Insecta > Diptera > Pipunculidae > Nephrocerus > Nephrocerus scutellatus. The sequence continues at coordinate 74,869,735 of OX352761.1, read as the reverse complement.
ATCACACTAAAATGATTTATTAAAACTAATAAACTTGACATTCTTCTTTTACAGGAAACTAATCTCACAGGAAGAAACCCATTCAGTCCAGACGGATACAACATCCACAGTGTCGACAAAAGCAGTGATTGCTCTGGGACGGCGGCCCTTATCAGGAACACTATGGCAGGCGAAAAGGTGCAAATCAGTGGTTTGCGTAGCATGGAAGCAACATCTGTCAGCATCAAAGTCAACGAGGTTGAGACCTTGTTGGTAATATCAGTGTACAATCACTGTAATGCAACGAGGGAAAACCTTAAACGGGATCTCCAAACTGTCTGCGGCATTTCCTCTGGGCACACATACTGTGTGGTTGGAGGGGATTTTAACGCTAGGCACACCCGATGGCAAGATGAAGTGTGCAACAATCAAGGAAAGGCCATTGCAGATTGGCTGGAATCAAATCCTCAGCAGTATACCATGGCTGTTGTTTCACAGCCCCGGAAGACATATCCTCGGACACCATCCACGCTGGATTTCTTCTTGGCAACGACAAATTTCTTCAACATTCTGCCAGAATTAATGAATTATTCCTGTTTTGCACATGATAGTGATTAGAATCATTTGGCCATAGAGCTTCGAGTGAGGTTGAATCAGCGAATTCAGCAAGTTACCCTAACACCTGAACAACACATCAACTTTACGAAAATAAACTTCAAATTCCAGCGGCATGTAGAAATCTGGAGAATAGTGAAATTGATGATGCTATCAGAAATTTCGAGACTTCAGTGAACACAGCAATAGATCGGCAGAAAACTGTTCGCTCTAGCAGGGATCGCTTTCAACATCTACCTGAGAATATTCAGGCAATATATGCTCACAAGCAAAGGCTATGGAAACACCTTCAGAGGATCTTCAACAGGACTCTCAACACTGTTAATGACGAATATCAGTCTGTATTTTCGCAACTGCTTGTACAGTAATCATGCTTCGTCAAGCTGTGCGAAGTTACCAGGAAGATGAACTGACCAAACGACTTCAGAACATCAAACCAGGCCCGGATGCTTTTAAAAAGCTGAATTCTGTGATCGGAAGAAAGTATCACGTTTTGAGAGCAAGTAGCATCCAGTCCTGTTGAAAAAGCCGAAGCCTTTGCCTGTCATTTCAAAAGGAGCTTTACAGACCGACCACCAACTCATCTTCCAGAATTCGTAGAGTAGGTCGAAAGTCTTGTGGAAGACACCACTTCCCCAAGAAATTTCGAAGTGCAGTTCAGCGAAGACAGTCCCGCAAATGCACCCGTAGACGTTGATATGTTTACCGGGACAGCTGTTGTCAGTGAGTTAATTATGAGTGGAAATTCTAAAAAATCATGGGGCACTAACGGGATTCCAAATTTTCTGCTTAAAAAGCAATTTTGAGGTTAACCATCATATTCAACAATTTCCTTAACAATGGATAGTTTTCAGACAACTGGAAGGTAGCCAAAGTAGTACCAGTACCGAAGAAAACCCATCGCTCCAGTGTAACTGGCTACCGCCCCATAGTTTTACTGTGTGCATGAGTAAAGTATTGGAGTCTTTGATCCGTAAAAAGTTCAATGCGTATTGTTCGGAAAGAAATCTAATTCCTACCTTTCAGTTCGGATTTCGAGAAAAGCACTCTACGCTGCACCCTCCGATGAAGCTTCACAGTAACGTCACTCGAGGACTGAATGTCAAAAGTAGTACAGTAGCCTGTTTGTTAGACATCGAAAAAGCTTTCGATAGCATTATTAGATTTATTATTAGATTTGGTTTCCCCAATTATATTGTGAAAATAATTAAAAATTTTCTTTTTAACAGGGTCTTTTTGGTACAGCAGCCCATCGACAAGGAAAAGGATTAAAGCCGGAGTTCTCCAAGGCTCCAGAGTTGGACCGGTCCTATTTAGCATCTTTACGGCGGATCAACCCACCAATAGAGCCGGAACAAGGACCCTGCTTTTCGCGGATGACTCCATGACGTATCCCGTTTCCCGCTCTCCTGAGATAGCTGCCCGAAGAGTGTAGGAACACCTCCGAAATCTTTGGGAGTACTACCAGAAGTGGGGACTGAAGATCAACGCCAACAAAACGGAACTCATCTGCTTCCGAGTACCAGCAACCGAAAAAAGGATTAGAAAAATCGCAATCCGGTGCAGAGCCCTAAAATTCACCCTTCCAAAAAACACGACAAAAAACACCAAGTCAGAGACTAAGTACCTGGGAATCAACTATAATGAGAGGCTTAAGTTTAACTCTCACATCAATAAGACAATGAAAAAGCGAAATACGCTCTTCATTTGGTGCACCCGCTTCTAAGAAGACGAAACGGACTGTCCAACAACACCAGGCTGCTCATCTACAATCAGCTCATCAGGCCAGTGATAACCTATGGCTATCCCATATGGTTCACCGTCTCACCAACAACGATTAAGAAGATCTCCCTATTTGAAAGGAAGGTATTTAGGATCTGTACAGGACTCTGGAGGGTGCCAAACAGCTATAAGTTTGTGTCGACTGCAAGACTTTACGAAGCAGCAGGTCTGCTGCCAATAACCGACTACTTGTTCCAAATGGCGAGGAAATTCGTCTACGGATTGGAAACTCATCCAAGTCCTGAGAGGCAAGGACTCAGAAGCGAAGAAATCGAGCCAAGTCACCGGTACATACACATCAGAGGATTCACAGATGCTAGATTCGACGACATCCTTAATAATCAAGACGTCTCCTTCTGCGAGAAGGCCAGCAATCAACATTACTATTAAATTTTTTTTATATTTTTATTTTATATTAGAATTTATCGTTTAAAATTAAATAACTTTAAATATAAACATGTAGTAGATTAAGTAGTCCAAAATATTGTTTAATAATAAGCAATACGAAAAAAAATACAATGTAAATACATCAGACCCCTATCGTTGAGCCTACACTTATTAATAATAGTTATAATTTTAATTTTCAATCAAAATTTTATATTACCTAAATGTTTAATAAAATATCTTAAATCATGGCATTTCAACCCTCCCGCTGCGCCTCACTTCGGCGGATTATCGGAAGCGGGTGTGAAATCCATGAAACACCATTTGAAGCGGGTAAATGGTCATTATTCTCTGACATTTGAAGAATATGCAACGGTATTAGCACAAGTCGAAGCCTCAATTCACGGCCACTTTGTCCGATAACTGAAGATCCGGAGGATCTCTCGAATTTAACACCAGGACATTTTCTAACTAGCGCACCGTACCCGAAAGGGATCTTACCGAAATTAAATCAACCCATCTGGACAGATGGCGGCTTATGCAGAAAATCCAGCAAGACTTCTGGAAAAAATGGAGATCCGAATACTTGACGACGCGCATTGTTGTGTTGCTACAATGTGACGAGTCATTTGTGCGATGAAATATGACGATGCGCACGATTAAGCTGCAACAATGTAATGCTTCATTGTAATAGGGGAGTGGTGGTGATGCATTGGCCTTGAATCGATGAGTTGATCGAATCGATGATATTGATTTAAAATATAGCATGTTGCGTTGCAACATCCTGCCGGGCCCCAGGAAAAGACACGATGAAGGAGGAAGATCATCAGCTTATCGTCCGTTTTCCAAGTTCTGAGACTGATTTTCCGCTTCGATTAAAGATGCGTGCTGCAAGATGGGTTCAGCTGGTATGGATAGGTACATGAAGGCGGAAACAAAAGGTGTGGTGAATAGTGTGTGGCAACACTTATTTATGTGTATGGGTTATTTAAATGCCATTTAGTTAAATTTATCATAAATTAAATAATTGGTTAGTTGAGACGAGATATTTTACTATAAGTGTAGGTGTGTAGGTGTGACATTGAAGTTTATTCATTAAGCAATGGTAGAAAGCAAAGTTTAGCTATCGGTCACTTGAATGATGTGGTTGCGCTCTTAATTGTGACTACGCGAATTTTTTCGTCAGCTCCAGGATGTGTTGCTGTAATTCTGCCAAGTCGCCAAAGCGTGGGGGGCATTTGCTCATCAGGCAATGAATTGACCCACTTTGAGTTTAGCATTTGGAGTAATCCATTTTGGACGCTGCTGCAGTCGAACCAAGTATTCGGATCTCCATTTTTTCCAGAAGTCTTGCTGGATTTTCTGCATAAGCCGCCATCTGTCCAGATGGGTTGATTTAATTTCGGTAAGATCCCTTTAGGGTACGGTGCGCTAGTTAGAAAATGTCCTGGTGTTAAAATCGAGAGATCCTCCGGATCTTCAGTTATCGGACAAAGTGGCCGTGAATTGAGGCTTCGACTTGTGCTAATACCGTTGCATATTCTTCAAATGTCAGAGAATAATGACCATTTACCCGCTTCAAATGGTGTTTCATGGATTTCACACCCGCTTCCGATAATCCGCCGAAGTGAGGCGCAGCGGGAGGGTTGAAATGCCATGATTTAAGATATTTTATTAAACATTTAGGTAATATACAATTTTGATTGAAAATTAAAATTATAACTATTATTAATAAGTGTCGGCTCAACGATAGGGGCCTGATGTATTTACATTGTATTTTTTTCGTATTGCTTATTATTAAACAATATTTTGGACTACTTAATCTACTACATGTTTATATTTAAAGTTATTTAATTTTAAACGATAAATTCTAAAATAAAATAAAAATATAAAAAAAATTTAATAGTAATGTTGATTGCTGGCCTTCTCGTAGAAGGAGACGTCTTGATTATTAAGGATGTCGTCGAATCTAGCATCTGTGAATCCTCCGATGTGTATGTACTGGTGACTTGGCTCGATTTCTTCGCTTCTGAGTCCTTGCCTCTCAGGACTTGGATGAGTTTCCAATCCGTAGACGAATTTCCTCGCCATTTGGAACAAGTGGTCGGTTATTGGCAGCAGACCTGCTGCTTCGTAAAGTCTTGCAGTCGACACAAACTTATAGATCCTAAATACCTTCCTTTCAAATAGGGAGATCTTCTTAATCGTTGTTGGTGAGACGGTGAACCATATGGGATAGCCATAGGTTATCACTGGCCTGATGAGCTGATTGTAGATGAGCAGCCTGGTGTTGTTGGACAGTCCGTTTCGTCTTCTTAAAAGCGGGTGCACCAAATGAAGAGCGTATTTCGCTTTTTTCATTATCTTATTGATGTGAGAGTTAAACTTAAGCCTCTTAGTATAGTTGATTCCCAGGTACTTAGTCTCTGACTTGGTGTTTTTTGTCGTGTTATCCGGAAGGGTGATTTTAAGGGCTCTGCACCGGATTGCGATTTTTCTGATCCTTGTTTCGGTTGCTGGTACTCGGAAGCAGATGAGTTCCGTTTTGTTGGCGTTGATCTTCAGTCCCCACTTCTGGTAGTACTCCCAAAGATTTCGGAGGTGTTCCTACACTGTGCGGGCAGCTATCTCAGGAGAGCGGGAAACGGCATACGTGATGGAGTCATCCGCGAAAAGCAGGGTCCTTGTTCCGGCTCTATTGGTGGGTTGATCCGCCGTAAAGATGCTAAATAGGACTGGTCCAACTCTGGAGCCTTCGAGAACTCCGGCTTTAATCCTTTTCCTTGTCGATGGGCTGCTGTACAAAAAAGACCCTGTTAAAAAGAAAATTTTTAATTATTTTCACAATATAATTGGGGAAACCAAATCTAATAAGTTTGTACAGAAGCCCGTTTGTCCAGATGCTATCGAGAGTTTTTCGATGTCTAACAAACAGGCTACTGTACTACTTTTGACATTCAGTCCTCGAGTGACGTTACTGTGAAGCTTCATCAGAGGGTGCAGCGTAGATTGCTTTTCTCGAAATCCGAACTGAAAGATAGGAATTAGATTTCTTTCCGAACAATACGCATTGATCTTTTTACGGATCAAAGACTCCAATACTTTACTCATGCACACAGTAAAACTATGGGGCGGTAGCCAGTTACACTGGAGCGGTGGGTTTTCTTCGGTACTGGTACTACTTTGGCTACCTTCCAGTTGTCTGAAAACTATCCATTGTTAAGGCAATTGTTGAATATGATGGTTAACATCAAAATTGCTTTTTAAGCAGAAAATTTGGAATCCCGTCAGTGCCCGACGATTTTTTGAAATTTCCACTCATAATTAAATCACTGACAACAGCTGTCCCGGTAAACATATCAACGTCTACGGGTGCGTTTGCGGGACTGTCTTCGCTGAACTGCACTTCGAAATTTCTTGGGGAAGTGGTGTCTTCCACAAGACTTTCGACCTACTCTACGAATTCTGGAAGATGAGTTGGTGGTCGGTCTGTAAAGCTCCTTTTGAAATGACAGGCAAAGGCTTCGGCTTTTTCAACAGGACTGGATGCTACTTGCTCTCAAAACGTGATACTTTCTTCCGATCACAGAATTCAGCTTTTTAAAAGCATCCGGGCCTGGTTTGATGTTCTGAAGTCGTTTGGTCAGTTCATCTTCCTGGTAACTTCGCACAGCTTGACGAAGCATGATTACTGTACAACGCAGTTGCGAAAATACAGACTGATATTCGTCATTAACAGTGTTGAGAGTCCTGTTGAAGATCCTCTGAAGGCGTTTCCATAGCCTTTGCTTGTGAGCATATATTGCCTGAATATTCTCAGGTAGATGTTGAAAGCGATCCCTGCTAGAGCGAACAGTTTTCTGCCGATCTATTGCTGTGTTCACTGAAGTCTCGAAATTTCTGATAGCATCATCAATTTCACTATTCTCCAGATTTCTACATGCCGCTGGAATTTGAAGTTTATTTTCGTAAAGTTGATGTGTTGTTCAGGTGTTGGGGTAACTTGCTGAATTCGCTGATTCAACCTCACTCGAAGCTCTATGGCCAAATGATTCTAATCACTATCATGTGCAAAACAGGAATAATTCATTAATTCTGGCAGAATGTTGAAGAAATTTGTCGTTGCCAAGAAGAAATCCAGCGTGGATGGTGTCCGAGCATATGTCTTCCGGGGCTGTGAAACAACAGCCATGGTATACTGCTGAGGATTTGATTCCAGCCAATCTGCAATGGCCTTTCCTTGATTGTTGCACACTTCATCTTGCCATCGGGTGTGCCTAGCGTTAAAATCCCCTCCAACCACACAGTATGTGTGCCCAGAGGAAATGCCGCAGACAGTTTGGAGATCCCGTTTAATGTTTTCCCTCGTTGCATTACAGTGATTGTACACTGATATTACCAACAAGGTCTCAACCTCGTTGACTTTGATGCTGACAGATGTTGCTTCCATGCTACGCAAACCACTGATTTGCACCTTTTCGCCTGCCATAGTGTTCCTGATAAGGGCCGCCGTCCCAGAGCAATCACTGCTTTTGTCGACCCTGTGGATGTTGTATCCGTCTGGACTGAATGGGTTTCTTCCTGTGAGATTAGTTTCCTGTAAAAGAAGAATGTCAAGTTTATTAGTTTTAATAAATCATTTTAGTGTGATACGCCTAGATAACGAATAAATAGAGTTCACATTATATGAGAATATACTTATCCTGCTTATTGTGAACATAATTCACAAATAAGTCGACCCAAAACGGTTGTTTTGGACCTGTCATCAAGACTGATATAATTAGCAGGCACGACTTCTCTTGCTTTCTGCAAAATTGTGAAAAGGTCTGCTCCAAATAGCCTTTCCGTATCGTCGAAGATGTTAGATTTTCCAGTAGATGGTGCCGGTTTTGGAGCTTGCTTACTTACTGGTTTTTTGCTTGCTTGGATAGTTGGTGGTGGTTTGTTGATTGTTGTTGGTTTGCTAGCAGTCCCCATAGCAGCTATACTAGCAAAGCTAACTCCTTTAACTATAGCTTTTGCAGCAGATTTCTGGGCGAACTTATGCTGCTCCATCTTCTTTTGGGCGGTTTTATCTTTTTCAGAAGACGTTGTCGTCCTTCTTGTTGTCTACATTTCTCGGGCATTGGCCAGGTAAGTGTTCGTCCTACCCTCTGTTTTTAAAGCATCCTTGACATCATCAGTATCAAGGGAGTGGTGTATGCCTTTTAGGACCAATATTTCCTTTCGGTCCTCCTTAGCAGTGTAAGTGTTGAATTCAGTCTTTCCCGATTGTAGGAAACACCGAATTTTCTGGTGCCCATCTTTGTTTATGGCCGTAATGACGGACTTACTGCTGTTGATGTTGTGAATTCTGCAACTAATGTTGGCACTCTTCGCGAACTTAGATAGTTCAGCAACGTTGAGTCTAAAGCAAACTATTGGCGGCGTAGCAAATGGTTTTGATGTTGGTCCCGTAAGTGGGGCTTTTTTGCTTGCTGAAGGTGGTGCCTTCTTATTTACATTTTGGGCCTCTTTTGCCTTGGCTGTTTTCTCTACAGCAGTGACTTTCGGGGGTTTCTCACTTCAACAGCAACCACTGCAGGAGAAGATGATGTTGGTGGCGATGATGGTCTGGAATTTCCAGACAACCTCCTTCTTTTTTCCTTTATTTGCATGGGAGAAGACCACTCGTTGCGACTGTCTTCTTCGCTACTGCTAGATTCGGATGCATCATTGTCCGATAACTCGCCAAGTCACATATTCTCCTCTTCAGAGGAAGCTGAGTCTTCCCACAGCTGGTTGACTTCATCCAGTCTTTCATACAAGGATACAAGGAAGTCACCACCATGGGTAGAGACTTCTTGTCTGATTAAGGTTATAATAATAATATCGGCGCGACAGACCATGCGGTCCAAGGCCTGACTTCTCGCAACCATTTGTGTTGAGCATGCATATTTCTGCACACAAATTGAGGGACCTACAATTTAATGCCGGATCCGAACGGCGAATTAAGAAGCTTTCAGTGACAAGTTATTACTCTCGGACATTTGTCTAACTTTCGCGAGAGGTGGGGCACCGTGAAAAATACTTTGGTGTTGCTGGGATTCGAACCATGAACCGGAAAAACAACTAATATAATGAAGGTAAATAACGACGCATTGAGAATGGCCGTCCGAGGACAAACTTATTTGCTAAGGACAACAAGAATCCGCCTACTAGAGAAAAACCTACTACTTGAGTATACGCCAAGCGCCCGAATTACACAACTCAAGGCTTATGTACATCTATTCTTAAATGAGTTGCGAAAAGAAGGCAACAACACAACAGTTAAATGCAAATATTAGTCAAATATCATCGACATCAGGAGCAGTTGATGGTTCACAAATACAGCAAACAACAAAAAAAATCAATGCAGAAAAGTGGATAAAAAACTATAGACATGGAAATCATTATTATTATTATTATTAATCCTTTTATAAATTTTAACCTTTTTATACGTACCAGAACAAGCAAAGTTAGTTTTAATCAAGTAAAATTTCTTAAACTCTTAAGTTTACTACCAAACAAGAATTAGTTACTTAATTTCATCAATAAATGGAGAACACATATTTTTCGTATTCGTAATAATTATTTTCACTGATATTTTAAAATAAACGTCTTTTTAAAATGACTTCAATAAGGTAATCCTCAACAAACGTAAACAAAAGATAAATTAACCTGATTACATTTACCATTTAAGTATTTAACTTTTTTTTTTAAGGTAGATTTACCATGATGATCGTTACGGAAATACCGGATAATTAAAAATACAAAACGAAACAAGATTCTAGGCAAATTCCACTGGCCATAATTCCACTGGCACAATTTCACTTGGCACAATTCCACTGGGCACAATTCCACTTGGCACAATTCAACTTGCACAATTTAATGTTTTGATAATCAAACGCATTTAGGGTGGTAAATAGCGCGCGCGAATTAAATTAAAAAGTTAAATTGTGCAAGTTGAATTCGTTTAATTACAAAGTTAAACTTAAAAAGTTACCTAAAGATAGAATTCGAATAAAAATTGCCAAATATTTGAAAAAAAAAAAACGATAAACAACGAAAAACGATACACGGTACAATTAAAACCACGCATACGCAAATAAAATATTTAACGCATTTAGGGTGGTAAATCGCGAGTTCGATTGTTTTTTTTGTACAATTAAAACCATGCTAACGGAAATAAAATATTAATGTGTGTATTTCTGTATTTGCGTTTCCGTGTAACTATACAAGTTAAATTGTGCAAGTTGAATTGTGCTAGTTGTGCAATTGCAAAAGTCGGTTCTGCACACAGAAGAAAGACCAATATTTCTCAACGCAACCAAGTATTACAAAAGGTCGAATATTAAGGGAGACGTTTTTATTTACTGACTGAATAATGGGTCAGTAAGTGGTACTCTATAGGAAAATGCGCTGCATAAGGTCGCTACTTTTCCCTGCTATCATCGTCGTTTCACCTCGTGTTACAGTCGTATTATTTTGCCAACATCTCTTACACACTGCAGCATCTCGGTTCTTTTTGCTGCCATCGTCCTCGTGTAAAGCAGTGTACCGCAGCATCTACTTTGTTTTTACTCACATCGTCGTAGTTCCATATTTTAACTATTTTCTAAACACCTCAACATGCCGCTGCCTACATTTCGCTGCTATCGTCGTCTCTGTAGATGCTACCTTTTGCACACAAACACAACATAGTTTGACACAACGCCAAGTTTTGCGCATAGCAAAAGATAGAACTATGCATCGTGCTGCCATACATCGTTTAGATCGACGTATCGTCCAGATCGACACGCCGCCTTGATCTGCGCATATAGCTACAATTACGTATCAGACTATTACGCCGTGCTGCCACGAATCGCCAAGTTTAAACCGTCGCCAAGATCTACGCATCGCTTTTAATGAATTTCATATTGAATCTCTATTGGTTGGTGATGATATCTTTTGTTCCTACATTATTTGAGATAGCAAAGCACGGGTGGATTGTCACAATTCGAACGCATGTGCTGCAGTTGGGATGTCTAACGGCAATGTGCACGCCAAGCGGGGCTCTAACTAGCTCGTCGGGTTGTGGGGGGTTCTTTGCCGACAACTTCAACTGCGTGTGCACTTGCTAGAAAACAAAACAAAAAAAAGCGAACTTTTCGTGGCCACAGGAAATGCCTTTTGTTGGCAAGGAGAATTTGTACGAGGTTGAAGGGGTACTATTTCTACTATTTTACAAATTCCCGGCCTTTCCCCCTTTATCAGATATCGTACGGCAGCTGCCTGTTGTTCCGCTGGTCCGGCGGTGCTTGTTGATGATGTCGAAGGTGATTCCGATACTTCGTCGTAGTTAGATTTCCAAGCGCTGAGCTACTTTTTAGCTACAGAGTAGACTGGCAAGGCAGTGAATTTCAATTTAACAAATAGTTCGATTCTCAAACACTGAGTCGCAAACAGTTCAATGAACGATAGGTAATCATAAGAATTGCCATTTTGATTAATCCAGCGTGGGATATCACGTGACAGATAAGTCCTTGAATGAAACAAAAGAAATCATGCTCCCGAACGCGTTTCCGGATGTAATTCGAGCAGCCCATGGTCATCGGTTAAGTACTCAGCTGTCATCTGCCAATGCATTTCCGGATTGAACAAGGATCACGCTGGTAAATCAATCTTAGCCTGATCATTGTGACTCTGAAGACACCTATTTCTATTAATCTTATGCTATAAGATGAAATTTGAAGAAGGAAAAAAGAACTAATAAGTTATTGGAGCCTAAAAGTAGCTAGCCATTCGTCTAACCACTTTCGGGTCCCACGTTAGGCGCCATTTTTATGTAATGATTTCATATTGATTCTCTATTGGTTGGTGATGATATCTTTTGTTGCTACATTATTTGAGATAGTAAATCAAGGGTGCTCCTACGCGAGGGTCTAACTTGAAGAGTTGTAGGGGCTAAGCAAGGTCAAAGATTCTTGAGAGTTTACTCTAGATGAGTCCTGAAATTAAAGGCCGCTCATCACTCTCTCTCCCTACCTCCCATATGCCCCCTCCCTTTTTACATCTCCCAATCCCCATCCGTATCCCCTGGGCTGGATTAAGGTGTTATACGTTCCATGCCGAGAATCAGCCTGGCTGGGAGCCCAGTTTAATAATAGCCCAGTCGCTCACGGAGTATCTGGATACCTCTTGCCCTCCAGATTATAGCCCTCTTGCCTTATCTGCTACTACGGATCTCTTTGCAGATGGGCCACCCTTTCTCCACCACTTGTGAGAATCCAAAAGACAGACACTAATAATTTTTCTTTTGCTAGTCTTGAGTAAACTAGCACAAATACTTTGAAGGCCGGTACTTCGTCTTTACCGGACGGTAGTACGGCGCCTTTTTTTTTTTTTTTTTTTTATAGAGACTTATTGCCAAGGGATGACTCCCTGAATGACTTACGTCACGGCAATAAGTTGGGCTAAGCGTTCGACCAATTGATTCCACATCGAAGAGACTCTCGGAAAAAAGGAGGATTTTAAGTGTTGGGTGCTACATGAAAAAGTTTTAAGGCAAATCTATGTTGATTGCACCTTAAACGAGTGTTTACGTTACTGAGAAAAGGCCCAGGAACTAGAGAACGGGTTTCTAAAGAACATTTACCGTTGTAAAATTTATAGAAAACAGATAAAGCTCCTACATTTCGTCTGTGCTCCAAAGTATCAAGAGACGAAGTAATGGTTACATCGTTTATCAAACGGATAACTTTATTTTGAACACCATCAAGATGAACCAAATGCGATCTTGGAGCACCACCCCACACATATGAATTAAATTCGAAAATTTGTCTAACATAAGATTTATATAATCTTAACACCTTAGAGGGAGTGAAGTAGAAGTTACAACGTCTTATGAAGCCTAAACATTGGCTAGCTCTTTTTGAAATTTCATAAATATGTTCTTTCCAGGAAAGATCACTTGATACTTTTAAACCTAACAACTTATGCGCATATAGCTACAATTACGTATCAGACTATTACGCCGTGCTGCCACGAATCGCCAAGTTTAAACCGTCGCCAAGATCTACGCATCGCTTTTAATGAATTTCATATTGAATCTCTATTGGTTGGTGATGATATCTTTTGTTCCTACATTATTTGAGATAGCAAAGCACGGGTGGATTGTCACAATTCGAACGCATGTGCTGCAGTTGGGATGTCTAACGGCAATGTGCACGCCAAGCGGGGCTCTAACTAGCTCGTCGGGTTGTGGGGGGTTCTTTGCCGACAACTTCAACTGCGTGTGCACTTGCTAGAAAACAAAACAAAAAAAAGCGAACTTTTCGTGGCCACAGGAAATGCCTTTTGTTGGCAAGGAGAATTTGTACGAGGTTGAAGGGGTACTATTTCTACTATTTTACAAATTCCCGGCCTTTCCCCCTTTATCAGATATCGTACGGCAGCTGCCTGTTGTTCCGCTGGTCCGGCGGTGCTTGTTGATGATGTCGAAGGTGATTCCGATACTTCGTCGTAGTTAGATTTCCAAGCGCTGAGCTACTTTTTAGCTACAGAGTAGACTGGCAAGGCAGTGAATTTCAATTTAACAAATAGTTCGATTCTCAAACACTGAGTCGCAAACAGTTCAATGAACGATAGGTAATCATAAGAATTGCCATTTTGATTAATCCAGCGTGGGATATCACGTGACAGATAAGTCCTTGAATGAAACAAAAGAAATCATGCTCCCGAACGCGTTTCCGGATGTAATTCGAGCAGCCCATGGTCATCGGTTAAGTACTCAGCTGTCATCTGCCAATGCATTTCCGGATTGAACAAGGATCACGCTGGTAAATCAATCTTAGCCTGATCATTGTGACTCTGAAGACACCTATTTCTATTAATCTTATGCTATAAGATGAAATTTGAAGAAGGAAAAAAGAACTAATAAGTTATTGGAGCCTAAAAGTAGCTAGCCATTCGTCTAACCACTTTCGGGTCCCACGTTAGGCGCCATTTTTATGTAATGATTTCATATTGATTCTCTATTGGTTGGTGATGATATCTTTTGTTGCTACTGTTCAATATTACGGAAATGGCAACTCAACCATCAGACGAACGAACACACACACATACATATATTTGCAATCGGCCAGACATAAAGAAGGAGAAACATAAAATACACCACTATTATCAGTTGCCGTTCAAGTTTCAACCTGTCCATTTGGCTTACATTTTTGCTTGTGCTTCTTAATCGAACATTACAATTACACATTAAATCTGGCTATATTATATTACACAGTTTGTTTTTTGGCAATAAATTCGATTGATTTATAATAGGCCGTGTCGCTTTTTTATTTTAATTTAATTTTGGTAGCTTCCATAGATTCGATGTCCGAATTACCGCGACGGTGTGCAACACGCGTAATTTTACATGGACATTTTTGGTGCCGAAACCCGGGAACCTTTAATTGTGAACTTTAATTCTTTTAACTTCTTTAATTGTGGCAATATAACCTTTATATGTGAACCCTTAATAGCTGGATTGTGAAATTTACTTGTGGCAATATAATCTTGTGGCGCAAATTGGTTAACCTGTACATATTGGCAAAATATACCTACATTGCACATGTATATATATATATTCTTGGTAGATTGGCGGTGATGAAATTGAACTTAAAAAGAACATTCTCGTGGCGTCGGTTCAATAAAATAAATTCTTGTGGCACCGTTAAGTTTCGTGGCGCGTCACTTACACATTCTCGTGGCTCTTACTTACACATTCTCGTGGTTTTTACTCACACATTCTCGTGGCTTTGTTTTCAATTCAATCAATATATGTGATACGGTGAGCAACCTTTTACGGATAATAGCGGCGTTTATTTGGTACATACATCAGTTTCTGTGCAGTGCCAAAAATATACAGTTTGTGGCAGATAACTCATTGGCAACGGTACATATAAACACCAGTTTCCGTGCAGTGCCGACGATACACCGCTTGTGGCAGATTAATTGCCGTTCGTCTGGTCTCCTTTTACGGTAATGCGCATTTTGTTGCGCTTCTGTTGTAACTAGTTGGCAAGAGACAGACAGGTAATTTTATCAAATTCATATAATTTATCCAATATGGCAGAGATCAATAAAAGAAAGGCAGCTATGACTTCACTAAAGCGGGTGGCTGAAAAAATACATTCGGATGATTATGGCGACGAAAATGATGAGTTTGCGATGAAGCAGGACCAGATCTCTCTGCAATCTCATTTTGACAGATTTGCAGCAGCTCATGATGAGCTAATTTCTAACGCGAAGGATGATGAAATGAATGCCCATATTGAATTGTGGGATGTCATTGAGAACGAGTTCAAGGAGGCTATGGCAGCATTACATAGGGAAATGGCGAAGGTAAATCAAACCGAGGAAGACGCGGATGCTCTAGATGATCTCCCCCGCTCAGCTTCAGTTGACATCAAACTGGAAAGGCTTTCTGTGCCAAAATTTGATGGCACTTTACGAAATTGGCTGGCATTCAAAGACTCGTTTGAGACTGTGATACATTCACAGGTGGCTCCAGAGGCATACAAGTTGGCGAAATTGCGAGAGGCTGTGCAAGGGGATGCAGTGGCATTGGTGGGTGGCATGTACACTGGCGGTTATGACGATGTTTGGAAGGCATTGAAAGATAGATATGACAGCCCGAAGCAATTGGCCGACATACATGTGGCAAGGTTTATTGGCTTGCAGCCACTTATACAAGAGTCTACCAGCACCTTGCTATCCGTGGTCGACACGGTGCGTGAGTCGTTGCGCGCATTGGCGGTAATGAAGTTACCAGTGGATAAATGGGACGCTTTGGCGGTACCAATCGTGGTATCAAAATTACCCACTACAACGCAACAGGCATGGGGTATGAGTCGCACTACCCACGAAATTCCCACTTTAAACGAGCTGCTTACGTTTGTGGAGCGTAGAGCGCACAGTTTAAGTGCTGATGTTTTGCAATGGCCATCAAAGAGCACGTCCACACCTAGGCAACAATTGGCTATACCCACAGCACCTGGCAATCGGGTCAGCACCGCATTTCGTTCTGGCAACAACATTCCTCGACTAGTGAGAACACATTTGGCAGCAACGGCACCAGGCAACTGCACATACTGCAATGACAGCATCCATCGCATAGGACGCTGCCCCAAGCTTCTAGCAATGCCAGTGGCAGAGCGGTTTGCAAAATTAAAAGGCTCTAATCTTTGCTACAATTGCCTGAAACCAGGCCACTCAACAAGCTCTTGTTCCTCAACAAATTGTCGTGTCTGTAATGGTAGGCATCATACTTTGCTATGTCGTGGCGCAACGACTCCCAGATTGGGGTCTCAGGCAGTGGCATTTAATACTGGCTCAACAAATACTGGCTTATCTACACAAGGCCCATCGCAGACAGCAGCACATTCAAACACTTCAACTTCTGCAGCTTCAGGGGGTGGTCAACCCCCTCGAAATCAATATTGACTCAGCAACTTATTTAAGGCATTCACGGTTACTACTAGTAATCGTATCATACTTTTGGCGACGGCACAAGTCGATCTCATTGATCATTTTGGCAATAGACAATCTTGTCGACTACTCTGTGATCCAGGATCACAAGTCAGTTTCATTTCTTCCCGTTTCTTCAATCAATTGGCTCTACCGCGAGAAAGATATGCGGTTCAGGTTGAAGGCATTGGCAATAACATTTGTGAATATACTTGAGGCCGAGCAGAAGTCCAGATGAGATCAATTGTTGAACCATTATTCTAACTACAGATAAAATTTCATATCATTACATCTATCACATCACCAACACCTGTGGCAAGGGTGGCAGATCATTGTTGGCAGCATCTTCGCAACATATCTCTAGCAGACGTCACATTTGGGAAGACTGGCAGGATCGATGCATTGATTGGCGCAGATATATGGGGGCAACTAATCATGGATGGCATCATACGAGGCGAGGCTAATGAACCAGTGGCACAACGTACTCATCTTGGTTGGGTGATTTTTGGCCCAGCTGAAGCGACTCAGGCAGGCACACTAGCATTTCAGTCTAGAGTTTTGCGCATGAGCGAGGATCAACGGCTTGACGAATTGTTGCGAACCATTTTTGCTGGAGATGACATTCATCAGAGGGATTCCGATTCATCCTTTCCTGATCATTGCAAGCAGATCTTCGTACGAACACACAGGCGGCTGAAAAATGGCTTCTATATGGTGCAGGTGCCATTCCGACCGGATGCACCAGCTCTTGGCTCATCACATCAACTGGCTCTCAGGCAATTCTACCAATTGGAACGAAAACTGGCTTCTGATCCTAAACTCAAACAGAAATACGTGGCATTTATGCGAGAATATGAACAACTTGGCCATATGCATCTAGCTCAAAGGCAACATGGCGAACCATCACAAGTATACTTTATTCCACATCACGCTGTAACCACTAAGTTCAGGGTGGTATTCAACGCGTCTGCGAAAACAACAAATGGCATCTCATTGAACGACACACAATTGGCTGGCCCACCAATTCAAGAATTGTTGGTGAACATTATCCATCGGTTTAGGCTTTTTGGTATTGCAATCACAGCTGACGTCGAGAAAATGTTCAGATAGGTACGTGTGGATCCAAGGCATCGACAATGGCAACAGATATTATGGCGAGAGTCAGCTGATGACCCATTGCGTACATATCAACTGGCAACGGTCACTTATGGCACAGCAAGTCGACCGTATCTGGCTATTCGGACAATGCAGCAGTGTGGCATAGATCATTGTCATAAACTTATAGAGGATTCAAGAATCATGGCTGCTCGTCAGAGCATCTTCAATGACTTTTATGTGGATGACTACCTTACCAGCGTTTCTACAGTTCAACAGGCAATTCAATTGGGAGATGACGTGGCATCAGTCCTTCGAGAAGGGCATCTTCATCTACGTAAGTGGAGAACAAACGACACTAAAGTTTTGGCACATTTTTCACATAAATCTGGCACAAACGAAATGGAGTTGCAGCTAGCGGAAACAACAGTCCTTGGCTTGCATTGGAATTCATCAACTGATACATTATTCTATCGGGTGCGCTTAGATGAACATCCATCTAACACCAAAAGGCAAATACTCAGTGATGCAGCAAGATTATACGATCCAACCGGTATGTTATCACCCATCGTAATCGTGGCAAAAATCATTATTCAAAAACTGTGGCAGGCTGGCTTGGGATGGGATGAACCAGTACCATTTGAATTGCTCAATGAATGGCTCACTTTTCGGAATCAACTTAAACAAGTGGAAGTAATTCGGATACCTCGTTGGCTTTTGGCTTCTCTCCAGAAACAGCATCATGTTTATATGGCTTTTGTGATGCCAGCAGTAAGGCCTACGCTGCTGTCATATATCTCAGCACCAGGCAGAAAGATGGCAACCATGTAACCCGGATCATCGCAGCAAAGACAAAGGTGGCTCCAATTAAAACCATCACAATACCCAGGCTTGAGCTTTGTGCAGCTCACTTACTCACCGACCTTTTAACGGATACGCGCGTGGCTTTGTATTTGGAAGCACTTCCGTACACACTTTGGAGTGACTCGAGAATTGTTCTACATTGGATTCGTAAATATCCTTCACAGCTGAAACAATATGTAGCAACAAGGGTGGCATTTATACAAGAGCACTCAAACTTGGACCATTGGAATCATATCCGCACTCAGTGTAATCCAGCCGATTGTGCAAGTCGTGGCATCAGTCCAGCAGCATTGGCTAATCATACAATTTGGTGGCAAGGTCCGTTACCTGACCATATTCCAATGTCATTACTCCACACTCTCACAGCACAGGAGGCAGAATCGATAGAAGCTGAAATGAAACTAACCGCATCAAAATTGGCTCAGACAACACATTCATGTTCATTGCAGACAGGTTATTTGAAGGATGGCAGGAGAATTGAAATCCCATTAGTCGAGAGATTTAGCAATCTTGGCAAATTACTTCGAACAACAGCATTTATATTTCGTTGGAAAAAGGCTCATCGTGGATACAGGCAACAACCTGTATGCGTGAAGGAATTGGAGATGGCAACTCAATGGCACATACGGGTAGAACAGCATCAGTCCTTCTATTCGGAACTCTCACAACTGCATAAAGGTCAGAATATTTCACCTTCAAGCAAAATCATTTCCTTGGCACCATACCAAGATTCGAAAACTGGCTTGCTCAGAGTTTCAGGGCGATTGGAAAACGCAGGCATTGGAACGGAACAACGACACCCAGTCATTTTGGCGAAAGATGGCAAATTCACAAAACTGATCATATGGCAGACACATCGTGATACCCTACATGGTGGCATACAGCTGATGCTACACACTCTTAGGCGGAAGTATTGGATTCCGCATTTGCGCACTCTGGTAAAACAATGCATTCATTCCTGTACAACTTGCAGACGGCATCAGCACAAAATGGCAACACAACGTATGGCTTCACTTCCAAGAGCAAGAGTTACACCGACACCACCAT
Source organism: Nephrocerus scutellatus (assembly GCA_947095585.1). NCBI lineage: Eukaryota > Metazoa > Arthropoda > Insecta > Diptera > Pipunculidae > Nephrocerus > Nephrocerus scutellatus. The sequence continues at coordinate 74,850,454 of OX352761.1, read as the reverse complement.
TCTCGGTGGCAGGCATTGATTATTGTGGCCCATTCAACATACGCATTGGCGCAAAGCGAGTACGCACTGAGAAAAAGACATATGTGGCTATTTTCATATGTATGGCAACTAAAGCAGTTCATATAGAATTGGCGGAAGATTTAACTTCGGAGGCATTCATCAACGTATTTACACGTTTCATCAGTCGACGTGGACCATGTCATGAAGTATATAGTGACAACGCTACAGCATTTACAGGCGCTAACCGAATAATTACAGAGGATCTACAACATTGGCATAACGAATACTCTCAACAGCAGCTGGCAAATAGAGGTACACAATGGCACTTTATACCTCCAAGGGCTCCACATCATGGCGGGCTATGGGAGGCGGCAGTTAAGTCCGCTAAGAAACATCTACTGCGCATCATTGGCAATAACTCAATATATTATGATCAACTACACACTCTATTGGTTCATGTGGAGGCATGCCTAAATTCTCGACCCCTTGTGGCTTTACATGACTCTCAGGATGACCAACTGGCACTTACACCTGCTGATTTTCTAATTGGCCGACCAATCATTGCTATACCAGACAAACCCATAACAGATTTACCAACAAATCGGTTATCATATTGGCGCCAACTTCGGCAAATGCAACAACACTTTTGGCGCAGATGGCATGATGAATATCTCAGCACCCTCCAACAACGATCAAAATGGCATAGAGGCAATACTGATTTGCAGCTCAAAGATATTGTGCTCATACGCGATGAAAACCTTCCAGCAACACATTGGCGACTTGGCAAAATAATTGCTTTACATCCTGGACCAGATGGCTTAGTTCGTGTGGTTACTATCAAGCACGCAACTGGCGAATGCACTCGACCAATACAAAAGGTGTGCAAACTACTAGAATAGTCCTGAACATACCTGTCCAGCCGGGGAGGATGTTCAATATTACGGAAATGGCAACTCAACCATCAGACGAACGAACACACACACATACATATATTTGCAATCGGCCAGACATAAAGAAGGAGAAACATAAAATACACCACTATTATCAGTTGCCGTTCAAGTTTCAACCTGTCCATTTGGCTTACATTTTTGCTTGTGCTTCTTAATCGAACATTACAATTACACATTAAATCTGGCTATATTATATTACACAGTTTGTTTTTTGGCAATAAATTCGATTGATTTATAATAGGCCGTGTCGCTTTTTTATTTTAATTTAATTTTGGTAGCTTCCATAGATTCGATGTCCGAATTACCGCGACGGTGTGCAACACGCGTAATTTTACATGGACAGCTACATTATTTGAGATAGTATATCAAGGGTGCTCCTACGCGAGGGTCTAACTTGAAGAGTTGTAGGGGCTAAGCAAGGTCAAAGATTCTTGAGAGTTTACTCTAGATGAGTCCTGAAATTAAAGGCCGCTCATCACTCTCTCTCCCTACCTCCCATATTCCCCCTCCCTTTTTACATCTCCCAATCCCCATCCGTATCCCCTGGGCTGGATTAAGGTGTTATACGTTCCATGCCGAGAATCAGCCTGGCTGGAAGCCCAGTTTAATAATAGCCCAGTCGCTCACGGAGTATCTGGATACCTCTTGCCCTCCAGATTATAGCCCTCTTGCCTTATCTGCTACTACGGATCTCTTTGCAGATGGGCCACCCTTTCTCCACCACTTGTGAGAATCCAAAAGACAGACACTAATAATTTTTCTTTTGCTAGTCTTGAGTAAACTAGCACAAATACTTTGAAGGCCGGTACTTCGTCTTTACCGGACGGTAGTACGCGCTTTTTTTTTTTTTTTTTTTTATAGAGACTTATTGCCAAGGGATGACTCCCTGAATGACTTACGTCACGGCAATAAGTTGGGCTAAGCGTTCGACCAATTGATTCCACATCGAAGAGACTCTCGGAAAAAAGGAGGATTTTAAGTGTTGGGTGCTACATGAAAAAGTTTTAAGGCAAATCTATGTTGATTGCACCTTAAACGAGTGTTTACGTTACTGAGAAAAGGCCCAGGAACTAGAGAACGGGTTTCTAAAGAACATTTACCGTTGTAAAATTTATAGAAAACAGATAAAGCTCCTACATTTCGTCTGTGCTCCAAAGTATCAAGAGACGAAGTAATGGTTACATCGTTTATCAAACGGATAACTTTATTTTGAACACCATCAAGATGAACCAAATGCGATCTTGGAGCACCACCCCACACATATGAATTAAATTCGAAAATTTGTCTAACATAAGATTTATATAATCTTAACACCTTAGAGGGAGTGAAGTAGAAGTTACAACGTCTTATGAAGCCTAAACATTGGCTAGCTCTTTTTGAAATTTCATAAATATGTTCTTTCCAGGAAAGATCACTTGATACTTTTAAACCTAACAACTTAAGTGAATCAGATCTCGCAATAGAGGTACCATTAATAACAGGAGGAACATAATGTTGAGTTGTCTTCTGAGTAAAAAGGCAAGACTGGAATTTATTTGGGTTAGATTCTACTCTGTTAGAAATGCCCCAATCAAGAATGATTTGAATATTAGACAGAATAGTCAAATTCATTAATTAACGCGAACCATTCAAGCGAGAATTGCATTCTTTTTGATTGACAAACTCAATGGATGCCGATAGTGTTGTATCATCAGCAAATGAATGGATATCACAGGTTGTAGAAGGCAACAGGTCGTTGATATATATCAAGAAGAGCGTGGGAGACAAGGATAATCCTTGAGGCATTGATCCCATGTGAATCTGAAGATATACCATTGAATACAACTTTTATTTTACGGTTCCATAAATAATTCTCAATCCATGTAATGAGAGAGGAGTGTAAATTCAGCGCACGAATCTTATTAATAAGACAATCATGCCATACTCTATCAAAAGCTTTAGCAATATCTAAGGAAACAACGCTTGATTCACCTAGGTTTTCAATGCTTCGCTCCAAACAATGAGTCATGCACGTCATTAGTTCGCCTGAAGATCGATTTTTACGAAAACCATACTGCACATCGGACAAAAGAACATTCGAATCCAGATAGTTCATTAGTCTGAAATTAACGATAGATTCCATTACCTACGATAGAACCGACAACAAAGCAATAGGTCGGTAGTTCGTAGGTGCCGATTTATCACCTTTTTTCGGAACGGGTTGAATATTTGCTATTTTCCAAAATGATGGAAAAACACCTGTCTTCATTGAGAGATGAAACAATTTGCTAAGCGGTTTTGACAAAGTAAGATGACAACTTTTCAATACTAATGGCGGAATACCGTCGGGGCCAGTCGCTTTATTGGGGTCAAGTTCTTTCAGAATCTTTGAAACAACCCGTTTCCGAAAATAGGTTTTAGACATACCTGGGCCTAGATTCGGGAGAATTGGGGGGCTTTGGTTAGTTAAAGGAAGAGTAGACGCACCAGCGAAATGAGAAGCTAAGAGATTAGCTTTCTCAATATCAGTTCTATAATGAATACCATTATGAAATAAAGAAGGAATAGACAAAGTATTGTCTGCAAAGTTTCTTTTAACCAATGCAGCAAACGACCAAAAGCTTCGACTGTTTGAATCAGAATCCAAAGTTTTTCGCATGCTATCTCGAATCTTAAGGTCATATATTATTTTGGACCTTTTCAATATAGCGTTTGATCTGTTTCTAGCTATTCGAAACTTTACAAGGTTTTCTTCAGAAGTGCAATTAACGTAGTCCAAATGGGCGGCTTTTTTACACGCGACAGCTGACCTGCAATGTTCGTTAAACCATTTATTTTTATGAGTATTTTTCTGAAGGAATGCAATTTTTCATTCCTAGCAAAATGGTTGACGTGATAAGTTGTGAAGCTACATCAGCATTATTGCTGGAAAAACAGGTTGACCAATCAAATGAGCTATAAAATTGGTTCAGGAGCTCCCAGTTAGCATTTTTATAGTGCCAGAGTAGCCTTTTACTTGTAGGCTCTATAAGGGCTGGTGATATTGAAAATTTGGCTACTATCAAAGCATGGTCAGAAAGACCTAATGGAGCAGATACATCAATTGAATATTTATCAGGCATAGTTGTAAGAAATAAATCTAAAAGGTGAGGTGATTGACCAGTAGTATCGGGATACCTAGTTGGCTTATCAACGAGTTGGGTGAAAAGATTAACATTTGAAAATAGTTCAGCGGTTTCACCTGATCGATCTCTACCAATCGAATAGGTCAACCATGAATCATTGTGGACATTAAAATCACCCAAGACTACCAATTCTGATGTTGGTAATGATTGGTAAATCTTGTCTGTTGTGTCTGATAAGTAATTAAACTCAATATTAGTGTCATCAGGTGACAAATTAGGACTACGATAAAGGGAACAAATAAACATCGAATGGTTTGAAATTACAATTTCAGTCCATATCGTATTGAACATGGGATTACTGTTTGGAATATTAAAATTAGGTACACTAAAACTGATGTCTTCTCGTATAAATAAAATAACCCCACGATGAGGAACCAAACAGTCGACACGAGAATACCCCGGACATTGAAAATCATTTGGGGTATCCATATAAGAGGCCTGCGTTTCACATAATCTTAGAACCGCAGATTTATTCGCTTCAAGATGTGCTACGATCGAGTTGAAATTACTTTTAATGCCGCGAATATTTGTGAAATGAATTTCAAAATAAGAGTTAATTTTACCGGTTTGACTATTGCCAATGGGCGCGGGTCGGCCGTGATAGTTAGGCCTTCTACTAGCAGTGGTAGGATTGTAGGATCGTCTACCGGTAATGCTTCTGCAATGGTGGGTAGTGGTTTGAAGACTGCCGATGAGTGCAGTTCGACCTTTATAGATAGGCTTTTTACTGGCAGCGGTAGGATTGTGGCACCTCATGGCCCTTCCGCTGCCAGTAATCTTGTAGGTGTATCTAGCGGAAGTTCGCGACAGCGCGCTCCAAGTAGATCGTCTACCGATAATGCTCCTGCAAAGGTGGGTAGTGGTAAAACTACTGCCGACAAGCGCAGCTCGGCTGCGACAGATTTCAAAAGGACTTAGAGTACACAACGCCAGCGCACTAAGTCACTCCATTGTTACATATCAGAGGCCGTTCAGCGATGTCCTAAAGAGCAAAATTGTAGTCGCAGTGATAGATCGCAGCGACACTGACGGAACTATCTCTCCAGAATGGTGGCAATTAGTCAACGTAAAGCTCTCTGTTAGCTTTTTGTTTTATGAAGGAGCATCCAGGACCACCTTCTATCACTCGCGATGGCTGTTGGCTTCAAGGCCGTATTAAGCTAATCGCGTGAGATGACTTGAGATCTCACGATCTCTATAAACAGGCCATTAGCAGTCTAAGAGAGGATTGGCCAGGCGCCATACTCGAGGTCGTTGCGAGTGAGGATATCCCAAGCCGGCCGAGAGCTCGCACCTGGATCCCAACTGAACCCTCTTCTGCGGATGAAATAGTCCAGGTCCTTCAAATTAGCATTCAATCACTTCCAATCCACGACTGGAAAGTCGCCAATTTGGAGGAGCAGAGAGGTTCCTACAGATCAGCGATTGTTGTGCGCAGCTCCTCTGGCTGAGACCAAAGGCGTGGTAAGATTTGGATGGACTCACATCACCCTTCGGGTCTAGAAGAAGGATTACCTGGAGGAAGGTAAACTGCCCCCACCCATCATACTTCAGATTCGGAGCTCCTAATTCCCAACTGTGGAGCATCTGTCTCGATTCCTTTGATGGAAGACGCTCCAAAAACTTAGGTGACCCTGCCACAGTCGTCTATCTCCCTGACCAATTCTCTATCGGATATGGAGACGGAGGACTCACCCTTTGGAGAACTCCCCAAGGAGGACATACTTCTCAGTTTGTCTACAGAAAAGGAACATCTGGAGAACACCGTGGGGGAGGTTTCTCTCCCTGATTGCAACAAAAATGCTGCAGTTAGTTAGATTAACCTCCAACACTCTAAAAAGACTTCGGCTTCCCTCTTTCTCCGGCTGCTTAAAGGCGGAGAAGACATCGTCCTAATCCAAGTCCCATGGTTTGTTAACCTGGTTTGCGGACTTAGGACTCCTGGTTATTACTCGCTATAAGTAGCAGATAAAGGTAAACATACATCCTGGATATTAGTGAAACGTAATATAAATGTATTTTTACTCCCTAACTTCAGCGATCGAGAAGTCACTGCCAAACAATTGGAGACTCAGCAAGGAACCTATTGGCTGGCATCGGCTTATCTCGCCCACGACCACGTGTGATCTCTCCCTGGTGATAACCTGGAGAGATTCATCGCAGAGGCAAGAAGACGTAACACCAGTTTCATTATCGGTGTCGATGCCCATCACTCAGTACGGGGCTACTCCGACATCAACGACAGGGGTCAGTTACTTTTTGATTATATTTTAAGTACTAACCTAACTGTAGTCAGTACTGGTAATATATCAACATTCGTAACCTGGACGTGACATGATAAGAGGAAAATATTTCTCTTGTCACCGACTCTCTCAACCAATTAATTCTAGACTGGAAGATATCGGCTAAACATTATTTCTCCGATCACCAGTACATACAATTCAGTTTAGATGACAAACCCCATCGAAAATCGCCTTATAGAAATTATAGGAAGACTCAAATACCGAGTAACGTTTAAACACAATTTAAACTTACACTCGGATCTTACAATTCCCCTCCTTAGCACTAATGAACTTGACAACAATGTCAAGTTACTCACCCGTGGTTTAAAATAAAGCGCATTTTGCGACCTGCCCTCTCATTTGCCCAAGAGTCAAGAAGAGACCACATTGGTGGACCTCGGAGTTAGGGCATTTCAGGAGCAGCTGCAGGAAGTTATTCAACGTAGCCAAGGCTTCTAATTTAGAAGGTTACAAATCATCTCTCAAACTTTATAAAAGAGAATAATCGACAGCCAAGCGCTCTTCTTTGAAAATCCTCTATGATAAAATTGAAGAATTTTTTGAGGCGCCTAGGCTAAGAAAAATTCTCGCAACCAATCCAATAATGCCGAGTTGCCTGAAAAAGGCAGATGCCTCGTGGACTAATTCAAGCGAAGAATCGCTTAATCTGCTTTTAGATACCTACTTCACGGGAAGCTCCCATGCGATAAGTAATGTCGGCATTAATAGGGCTGAACTATCTCCAACGATCTGATAAATAAGGACACACTGCTTTGGGCGCTACAAAGCTTCAAACCAAACCTTTGCTGGAAACAAAGCCGGCAAATACTACTAGTTAGTCCAAAGGATCTCTGACCAATTAGTCTTTCATCATTCCTGTTAAACACTGGAAAGACTGATCGATATATACACGCACACGCATTGGCAAAAGACTCCTGCCTACATATCAGCACGCGAGTTGTAAAGGTAAGTCTGTAGAAACAGCTCTGCACACACTGATAAGTTCTATTGAACATTCTGTTCAATGGTGGTATTCCAAGACATTGAAGTTGCTTTTAACAATGTCAACACATCTGCGATGTGTCGACTTTGAGGGTGGACGACTCGCTTGGCGAATTGATTAATCTTCTGCTCACAAGTAGGATTATTAATTCAAAGCTGGGCGTGTCGTCTGCCAGAAGATATGTCTGGAGAGAACCCCAAATGGTGGATTCCTGTCTGCCCTTCTATGGAACTTAGCGATGAATGAATTGCTGGTATGCCTAAGAGGCGAGGGCTGCAGAGTAATCGCTTATGCAGATGGCGTTGCTATTGCCGTCTCAGGAAAATACCCGAAAACCTTACAGGAACTCCAAAAATTGCAAAATGCTCTCAACAAGCTAATTTGCTGGGCAGCTCGCTGTGGTTGTGTCGGTCACTCCTCTATCCTGAATTTAGTTAGGATCCCAGACAACATAGAATACACTATTCCGCAACTCCATTTTAACAAAAACTTCCAGGTCACCTTCCAGATCTTTCTGGGACGAAGACGCCTACGTGGAAGATGAACACATTAATTTTTACACAGACGGGTCAAAAATTTATGACGGTGTCGGCGGAGGTGTTTTCTTAAAAAAGCTAAATCTTAGCCTCTCTTTCCATCTTCCAAATCACTGAAGTATTTTCCAGTCTGAAATTATGGCAATCAGTGAAGCCTTTTCTTGGCTGAAGAGAAACGTCATATCCGCTAAGAATAATCGTATATTCTCGTCCTACTCTGCTCTGAAATCCTTGGAAACAGTCTCCACAAATTCAACTCTAGCCCGTAACTGCCGTTCATCTCTCGTGGAGATGGCGGAGCAGTTCAATATCTACCTGTGTTGGGTGCCGGGGCACAGAGATATTCCGGGTAACTGTATGGCTGACGAAATCGTCAAGCAAGGAACTACACTACCCTTCTTACCTGAATATGGTTCAATAGGCATACCAATCGCTACATGCAAATTATTGTTAAAGCGGGATGCTAATGTCAAAACTAACTGTATGTGGTCAAGTGGTACAACTTGCATAGCAGATATGGTCCAAGCTGGATCCGAAACGCTCCAAGTGTTTGTTCTCTCAAAAACGTTCGCACATCGGTGCTTTTGTGAGTGTCATCAATGGACACTGTCTCATAGGCAGGCATGCAGCAAGACTGGGTGTCTTCTCGAATGACTTTTGCAGAAGCTGCATGGATGAGGAGGAGGAGAAGACCATCATCCATCTTCTCTGTACTTGTCCAGCCCTCTCCCAAAAGCATAAACTCCATATGCCAGCTTTCTTCTACAACGACACTAATGATATCATCAACATTGACACTAGTAATCTCCTACCCTTCATACGAATCTCTTTGGTTCATCGAGTAGGTGGAAGTAATTTTTCCTGATCCGTGTGGTATCACAATTGACCATTACTGGTCCAAGTGTGTCGGTTTCACTGACAGCCACGGTAACCTAAACTTACCTAACCTAAAGCACGGGTGGATTGCGACAATTCGAACGCGTGTGCTGCAGTTGGGATGGCTAATGGCGGTGTACACGTCAAGCGGGGCTCGAACTAGCTCTTTGGGATGAGGGTGTTTCTTTGTCGGCCACTCCAACAGTACCATTACATAAAAAAAAGTATTGCGTGCACTCATGACCATCAGAATAAATTTGTTAAAATGTCGATGCTACAGGGAAACACAGTAAGAGAAAAGCCAAAAAAAAGAAACAAAAAACCACATATCAGCTGCCTATACATTAGCACAACTTACCACCGGAGATTCGATCGAGGAGAGAGAGAGATATCCTACCATAATTAAAAACGAAAACATCATCTGTTTTTTTTTACAAGAATTTCTTTCGAATTCTTTTATTGATCTTAAAAGAACTCACAAGAAACGTAATTTTCATAAATCGAACACTCGATTTACTATAATCTATGAGATAAAAAAAATAAATTATGATTTATTTAGGAATTCGTTTCTCTACTTATATTTGTATTTCAAATTCTTTTATTGCTCTAAAAATAAAAAAAAGTATAGTCAATTTCATGAACCGAACACTCTATTTTCTATCATCAATGAGACAAAAAAGAAACTTATGATATTAGTAGGAATTTGTTTTTCTATTTATACCTTTGAACAAACAATAAAATTTTGAAAAATTGCCTTCAGAAAGAAGTTAATATCAGGTCCAGCGAATGAAAGGAAGGCCGTCGGGTGGCCGCGAGCAGAACTCACAAAGGTCCTATAACAAAAAACGAAAAGATATGTGTTTATAAATATTACCTTGTGCAAATAATTTATCCGGTCTATCTTCTTCTGCAGCGCTGACGAGTTTGACGTTCGGTATTGCCTTAATAAAACGATTAAAGTTATACAACAAAAAAAATTAATGTGGCCCGATCCACACTTACCCTATTCTATTATTTACGAACGCTTAATAGTAAAAGAACTCGCCATGCATAACAATTTCAAAATTAAATTCAATTTAAAAATAAAAATTAAAATCTTGTGTTTCGCCCTTTTTGCGTTTTTCGGTAGTTATCATTGTGTGTTACTCAAAATTTCACCATGTCACCACCACCAAAACGTACTTGTTCCCGTTTAAGAGGAGAGAATATAACAGATTCACCAAAACAATTGTGTTCTCCCTCTACACAAGTAAAATCTATCTCCAGCCAGCGAATATGTTAGGACAACAATATGTGGGATAAAATGGATGAACGACTACGCAAACAAAGTGAATTTATAATTGGCTTGCTTTCAACAAAATGACCGAAACCGAAGAAAAAATCTCTAATAAGTTGGATATTAAAATAAGCGAATTCAAAAGTGCAATTTGTGAAATAAATAATAAAATCGCACACCTCGAGACATCACTGGTTACTGCTAATACAGACATAAACTCTCTTAAATCGGAAATCAGTGAAATTAAACTCTCACTTGCACACACTAACAATAAACACAGCATGACCAAGGCACTATTCACTGTAAAGGCATCGGAACTATCGGACTTAAAAAACAATTTTGACTCTGCTGCTAGTGATCTCAATTCAATTAAGAAAAAAACAACCCATAAAAATTTTTCATCTAAATTCTCTAATCACAGAAATTGATATGGGAGCCCCTCGACCCTGGGCCATTTTTTTTTATTGTAGGAGAAAATCATCGAAACAGACATTTGACATCAGATGTTAAAATTGAAAATGCTCAGATCATTTTATTCTGAGCACTTAGAGCACGCTCATACTCTGAGCAAATAAGAAACACGAACATTTATCTTGAGAACTCTTTGACTGCTCTGAACTAATTTATGAAACGCGAAATGACAGAATATTGCGAAAACTTGTTTTTCTATCTGTAAGTTGATATCGACAACAAAAAACGACATCAATAAAAATAAAATTCAGTAAATAATAAAAAATGTAAGTTGAATTAAGCATAAAACATTTATGTCTCGTTTCATTTGCTGGGTTCATTTGTGCGTGAGCTAAGATTTCTCTCTCTCTCTACCAACAAAACCATGCAGCGCAGCCGACTGCGCAGCACACACCGCACACAGTCCATAAAGGGCGACGAATATCTGATGCCAGTATAGATATTTAAAAAATGTATAAGGGCCTTGCGGCCGAACCCGGGACCCGATCACTACCAAATTTTCGAAAAAGTGTTGTTTATTGGGTATACACATGTGTGTAAAATTTGAAGAAAATCGGGTAAATTTTTTAAAATTTTTGTATGGGAGCAAAGCCAAACAGCAAATTTTGCACGCCGCACTGAAATTAAGAAAATGTAAAGAAATTGTTAGAGTGTATGCGTCCCGTGGTGCCGTGTACATCAAATCTCAACTGGACAAATCAGCTGTAATGGTCGACTGCATTGAAAACTTAGACGAATTGTCAAATGAGGAGAAAAACAAAAACAACTTCTACGAAGCTGCACAAAATTGTAATGATAAACCAGAGCCGTCGCTGGAGCAACTTTAGTAATTTGCGTATTCTTTCATTTTCCACTGTAACATTTATTGCATTCTTCACAACTATTTCACTACTTTTTCTTTTATCGATATTTTTTATTTATAAATTCGTGCTTTTCAAAATTTTTCTTACATATAAATATCAATTAATTTTTTACCAATTTCTGCGAGAATCAATGGGAAATACTTTCAGCAAACCTTTTGTAATATCAAGTTTTCAATCATGGAATGGTTGTTTGGTCCTCCTCAGTGGGCGTCTAAAAATTATCGATTGAAATGAGTGCAGTTGACGGTAGGGGGTTTCACAGGTTGGCAGTTCAACAAGTTTGAACAAAACTAGGACAATGTTAAACGTTTTTCAAAATAGATACGATGGATTATCTATTTGTCATATAAATTCACAAAGTTTGCTGAAGCATTTGGACGAATTCAAAAGCATTTTTAATGATATGGACATCATCTGTGTGTTAGAAACATGGTTGACTGAACAGGTAGATAGCGGTTTTTTGATCACGGGTAACTATAATGTATTTCGTTCTGATCGTGTAGTTTTCAGGGGTGGAGGTGTAGCTATTTTCATAAAAAAAAGTTTAAAGAGCAAGTTTATTAAGAGTGATGACAATAGTAATGAAATACAATACCTTTTCATAGAAGTTGCTTGTGCAACTGGAAAACTGCTGGTTGGTGCAATCTACAAACCTCCTCATATAACTGAGTCAAACACCATCACAGATGTTCTAGAAGAATTAACATCTGACTATAACCACATTCTTATTGGTGGGGGGGGCCTAAAAATTTTCCTGTTAGATATTCAAAATAATAGGATTAAACATCTCAGAGATAGTCTCCTATCTCTCAACTTGTTTCCTGTTAATAGTGATACCCCTACACATTTTACATCTTCTAGCTCTACTCTGCTTGATGTTTTCTTGGTCAACCAACCTGATCTTGTCAACTTTTATGGGCAACTTGATGTGCCCGGTTTTTCTAAGCACGATTCAATTGTCGTTTTTTATAACATTCGAATTAATGCTAGTGTAGCAATGAAAAACATTTCGTTTAGAAATTTAAACTCCATAGATTGGAATCACTAATAGCAAGTATTTATAGTTCTAATCTTGAAAATATATATTATCTCTCTGTCGTTGATGAGCAAGTGCAATTTTTTACAAACACAATTAATTATCTGTTTGAAACTTTGTACCTATTAAAACTATAACAATTAAAAACTTGATTTAGGATGGTACACTAGCAAAATTGATAACCTTATCATAAGAAGAAATACAGCTTATAGACGCTGGAAAGAAAAGAAGAATACCACAAATGTTACACCAGTATAAAAATTTAAGAAATGCAGTAAATGTTGAAATAAGAAATACCAAACGGAGATTTTTTGCTTCAAAATTTAATAATCTGTCTTCCAAAAAACTGTGGAAAAATATCAAATCTTTTGGTATTGCAAGGCAAAAAAAGAATGCTGAAGATAATTGTGATGTAAATGAGCTAAACAATAAGTTTGTAAATTCTGTCTTGGACACAAATGCTGGTGCAGAGCTTGACTAATTTCTAGCGGAAATGATGAGTTTCTTTCAAGTTTCAATTTTAAAAGAGTTTTTGAAGTAGAGGTATACAAAGCTGTAAAAGACATAAAATCGGAAGCTATTGGATTAGACAATATGCATCCTAAGTTTGTTAAAATTATTCTCATCTATATATATCCTTTCCTGACACACATTTTTAATACCATCTTAACAAAGTATTGTTTTCCAAAACTATGGAAAGCTTCAAAAATAATTCCAATTCTGAAGAAGTCAAGCACGCAACAAAAAGAATACCGACCAATTAGCCACAGAACTCAAGCAGTTTATGCGAACTGCAGACTATCTGATTTTCTCCCCACCGCTACTGGTGTGCCCCAGGGATCAATATTGGGACCACTCTTATTCACGCTATTCAACAACGACCTTCCCCCTATACTCAAGTATTGTAATATTCATATGTACGCAGACGATGTTTTCATTTAAGCTACCGAATTGGCATGGTTGAAGATGCAACGGCCAGAATAAATGAGGATCTTTTAAAATCTTAAATATTTAAAAGAAAAGAATCAAATTACAAATCATCATGACAGACCTGAATTGGAGGAAGTTACGAGGAACCACAGAGAATCATCAAAAGCTCAATTTGAGTCAAGATTTTTCGCTCATCCATGATGTAATGTTTGGCGTTAGAGCTTATCGGCTCGATAGTTGTGCGTGCCTTTTTCGTTTGTTAGGCCTGGTACTCCAAACGAATCCGGTACAATTAACTGTCGAGTTGTGGGCATTCAAGAAAGAAGTCAGCTAGTTCCTGAAAGACCGAATTTTTCAATAGAGGCTTCAAGAATTTTGAAGGCTCACGTATGTATTTTTTTTTTGTAAGATTTTCTTGGTCAAGGTTTTTTGTAGTTTTCCTTGACCATGATCCATTCATTAAAGCATTTGGACTCGCGTCGTTTTAGTTTCGTGAAGGTTTTTTTCGTATTGCTTTTTTCAATGAATGAGGGAGAATTCCGAGAAAATAAAATTGAAACCGGCTACAAACGTAAGAAATGTGATATATTGTAAATCACATTTCTCCGATATAACCCTTAATTTTAATAAAGGGCTTAGCCCACCTTATTGCCGTGGCGCAAGTCATTCAGGGAGTATTCCTTTGTTTCCTTGGCAATAAGTTTAAATATATATATAAAAAAAAAAAGTATAGCACAGTGGTCTAGACAAAATCACCTTAAATTTAATACTAATAAATGTCAGACAATTGTTATATGTAATACTGCTATTGATATGTCATACCTGCCAAGGGGAAAACAGTAAAAAATTTAGGGGTTATTTTTAACCAAACACTATCATGGGACAATCAACTGGCAAACTCAGTTGGTCGAATCTATGTTGCTCTGCGGGTTTATGCATTGCTGGAAGTGGCCTTCCTGTCTCAACAAAAATGATAATAGCCAAAACTCTTGTTCTGCCAACCCTTTTCTACGGAAGTCCTATTTTTTGATGTTTGGATAGTGCAAACAAGCGCAAATTCCAAGTAGTGTTCAATAACATTGTTCGTTTTATTTATGGATTACATCGTTTCGATCATGTTTCGGTACAAGCAGGTAGTGTTTTTAATATGCCTCTAAACAAGTATATGGATTTTCTAAAATTAACGTTTCTTTTTAAACTCATACAAAATAGATCTCCTAATTATCTTTCCGAAAAACTAATTTTCCCTGTATCACAAAGAAGTAATATTCTAATTGTCCCTACCTTTAGATATAGAAACTCTTAGAATCAGTTTTTTGTACATGCTGTTGGCCTCTGGAACTTCCTTTAAAAACTCTTTAAAAAACTATATAAATGCTGAAACTATTTCTAAAACATTGATTATCATTGAAATTTTCAATATTTTTACATAATGTATAATAACTTCAATAACTTCATTAACTTCTTTAAATAATAATTCAGTTAATATTTTTTCACTTTTTGAAATTTCAATTAAATTTTAATTTAAATCAATACATCATAAGTATTATAAATAAGACACTCTGTTTTAAAAGGCTTATAAATTCAATAAAATACAAATACAAAAAATACCCTCTTCCCTTCGCTCACCGGAACAAAACAATAATCGTGCTAATATTTAAGACTAACCATAAGGGGAATACATATATAAATAAAAAAAATATAATTTCTATAGTTGATCGTTAATTGATTCAAAAGCGAGGACAGAAAATTCCCACTACTCTTTTGTTTGTTTTTTGCGAATATATTAACACGAAGTGTTACCAAAACAAAACGCAACAGAATTTTTATTTTTTAATTAATTTTATTGAATCAAAGTAAAAAATGTTCACAAATATTTAAATTTTCGAATTGCAGTTTTCGATTTGGCCACCCTTAGCCGCGATTATGGCCTTCAAACGGCTGACAAAGCTATTGCATGCAGCACGAAAGTGGCTCTGCAGTATTTTGGCCCATTCCCGGCGAAGCGCTTGCTTGAGATGATCGACACTTTGGTATTTTTTGTCCCAACCTTGCTATTCAAAATACCTCAAACCGAGAAATCTAGCGGATTTGCATCCGGTGAATTTGGTGGCCATTGGGCAGTGGAAATGAACCGCGGAACGTTGTTTCTCAGCCAATCCTGATTAAAGCGCGCTTTATGACTCGGCGCCGAGTCCTGTTGAAATGTCCAGGCTCTGCGGCCGAAATGTTTTTGTGCCCAAGGCTTCAACGCTCCCTCCAACACATGATCCCGATAAATTTGAGCATTTATCTTGATGTCCGAAAAAACGAGCGGTGAACAGCTTTCGCCCGTTACGGCGGCCCAAACCATCACCATCGGCGGCGCTTGGTTTCGAGTGGCAATCCGTTGGTCCAAATTTTCAGTAGAACGGCCGGGCAAGTAAATCCGGTCATTTTGCTTGTTCACATATTGCTCAATAACGAACGGTGACTCATCGGAGAAAACCAAATTCGGCAAATCGCCACTTTCGTGCAAGCGTAACAACTCCTTTGCTCTTTCCACTCTTACTTTTTTCTGAGCATCGGTGAGACCATGCGTTTTTTGGAATTTCAAGGCCTTTAGTCCAAGATGATCTTTCAATGTAAGCTGCATCCGTTCGAGCGAAATTTTCGCCTCACGAGCCATTTTTCTGCCGCTACGGCGCGGATTCCGAGCCAATTTTGCCTTCACCTTCCGAATGATATCCGGCGATGTTGCAGTGCATTTAGTCCACCACCATGGCGTTTTGCAATGTTGCCAGTATCGTTATACGAATTATGGTGCGATACACAAAAATTTTATTCACATACAGATGTTTTAACTGGTTAACAATCTGCGGCTGTGGTTTTTAACTGGTTAACAATCTGCGGCTGTGGTTTTCCAGCCAAATATACACTTGAGTTTCATTGATGATAACTTTTTTCTGAATATTTCGCACTAAAATGCTTTTATACGCTTGTAAACAATGAAATGAACTGCCATTAGTGTAAATTTGAGCGCTCTGTCATCACTGGTTTGACAGAAATGACAGTCTGAAGTTGGTAACACTTCGCGTCAGTCACCCGGTATATATGAATACTGTTAACAAACTTGGCAGCACCTGACGCTCGGCGAAAACAAACGTCATAAAGGAAAAAAAGAAGGATATTCATCTTTTTTTCCTTTATGACGTTTGTTTTCGCCGAGCGTGTATGCAGCCTCCTTTTTCACGTATTTGCTTCCTTTTGTGAAAATCGACCATTTTGATTCAGAGAGCAGCCAAGGGAACAAGACATCGCGAAAAATCCGGTATATATAATAAATTAATGAATTTTCTTGTTGTAATAATTTATATAAATATAAAAAAAACTTGTACATTTAGATAGACAATAAAGAAACAAAAATTAAAGCGTCTCTACGCCGACACTTAAAAGCCTTCTACTTTAATCGCGCACGCTATTAATTTTGAATATAGTCCACCAGTCGAGATCTCAATCAGCAGAAGAAATATATTTTTGGCAACGTCTTTAATTTAGTCGAAAGTACTGTTGTTATTGGCAATGTTGTTATGTTTTCAAAACAAATAGATTATTATTGGCGTACACAATTTTGTATGTTTTCAGTATTTCTTTGTAACTTTTTAGAATATAGTTGCTGGTACTTCGCAAAAGTTTGGTTTGGATTAGCTGAATAAACTGTTCAATTAAAACTCTTTAGTCTGTTTTTCTTTACTGCGTTCTACAGGATATGAGCAGGCATTTATTCGGCCGGCACAGAATAAGAAAATTAAGGAAATTGCGCATAAACAAAAAAAATTGTTTTTCTTCAAGCTATACGCTATAAGGATTTTTTTTTCTTTTTCAAAATGGCTGAATGGAAGACTAAAATTGAGAAATTAACCAACAGCAATTATAACCTCTGGCGGTTTAAGGTGGAATTGTTGTTAAAAAAGGACAATTTATGGAAAGCAGAAAAACTGGAACCAGTCGATGGTAATGCTGAAAATAAAAAGTTAATTGACGAATGGGAGCGTGCAAACGAGGAAGCTTTTTCCATTATCGGTTTATCAATAGAGGATGATCAAATAGTGCACATAAGGAACCAAAAAACAGCGTTGGGTGCATGGAATATGTTAAAAGCTTACCACCTAAAAGCAACATTAAGCAACAGAGTCTATTTAATGCATGAAATTTGTTCGTTTAAAATTCATATTGGAAAAATGACGGAACTATTTACAAAGTTGAAAGCCATCAGTAATGGCGAGCTAACAGAAGGATGGTAAGTTGCAATTCTGCTGAGCAGTTTACCAAATACGTACGACACATTAGTGACCGCGTTAGAAGCTCGAGATGAGAATGAACTTACGTTTGCTTTTGTACAACAGAAGGTAATAGCGGAATACGAAAGGCGAATTCATTCAATTGCATCCACGTCATCAAGATCAAGTGAAAATTGTTGAAAATTAGTCACCAAAATAAACATAAAGATCGTAGTTGTTTTTTCTGCAAAAAGTCAAATCATTTGAAAAAGGATTGTGAAGCTTATAAAAAATGGAAAGTCAAACATGAAAATAATGCTAGTTCATCATCTGGTATTGATAGGATGACACTCATTCAAAATAGTGATTATTTATTTTTAACGGGAACCAATAATATTGTTGGTTGGCTTTTGGATTCTGGTGCAACACGACATGTAACCAACAACAAATTTTTTTTTTCAGAATTTCAATGAAGAATATAAAGGTAGCATTGAAGTTAGAAACGGTGAAAAAGTAGCCGTTGAAGGTGTTGGAAGTGGAGTGTTGTCAACAATTGACGAAAGTGGTATTACAGTCAAATTTACAGTACATGAAGTTTTGTATGCACCGAAAATTTGGGGCAATATTTTGTCTATTGGAAAAATGGTCGACAATGGTTATAAAATTGAATTCAGTCGTAATAATTGTAATATTATTTTTGAAGGTAAAAGACTTGCAGTTACGGATCGTATTAACAATTTATATGAACTACGTATAGCAGACAAAATGTATTCAATAAAACATAGTGGTCATAATGAAAAGTGAATACATAGCTGGCATCGAATTTTTGGTCATCGTGACCCCGAAATAATTCGTAAGATGGCATCAAAGGGTTCGGATAATGGAATTGAAATTGTTGAATTTAACATAAAAGAGCTGTATAATACATGTTGCATTGGTAAATTAACACGTTTGCCATTTCCAAAATCAACGATAAAAACAAAGGAACCATTTGATTTGGTGCATACAGATGTTTGCGGACCAATGGAAACAATAACTTTCAGCGGAAAAAGATTTGCAAGATTGTTGAAGAAGAAGAAGAAGCTGAAGTTGAAGATGAAATTATGTATTTTGTGGAAATGGTAAAAACAAATTTCAATAAAAAGCCAAAAATTATACGTTCCGATCGTGGTGGTGAATATTCTAGTAACGTTTGATTCAATATTTAAGGTCCGAAGGAATTCAAACACAAATGACAGCGCCTTAATCGCAAAATGGCATTTCAGAAAGAAAAAGCGTACTATTATTGAAATGGCTCGTTGTTTACTCATTGACGCCGCTTTACCAAATATTTGTGGGGAGAAGCTGTTAACATGGCAGTATATTTAATGAATCGAACAAAAACGCGTGTAACGAATTTAACACCATTTGAAGTGATTTTGGAACAAAATTATCTGTCAAACACTTAAAAGTATTTGGTTGTAAATGTTATGTGTACGTGCCAAAAGAAAAAAGAAAAAAATTTGACAATACGGGTAGAACAATGATTTTTTTGGATACGACAACACATCGACAGCATATCGATGCTATGATACGAGTAAAGGGTTACCACCAAAGCGGTTAATCACTGAAGTTAAGGTAATGAAACATGATGCTTTAGAGCCAAAATGTTATCAGCAAGCAGTCACATGCAAAGAACGTGAAAAATGGATTCTGGCCATGAAGGATGAAATAGAATCTTTGAAGAAAAATCATACATGGACTTGACCAAGTTGCCAGATATCAGAAAGGCAGTTGGTTGCAAGTGGGTATACAAAATCAAGCGGAATTCGAACGGAGAAATACAACGTTTTAAAGCAAGATTAGTAGCTCAAGGTTTCTCGCAAAAGTTTGGTAGCGATTATTATGAAATTTTTGCACCCGTTGTACGGCAATCAACATTTCGAACATTATTAGCGGTTGCATCAAAAGAGCAAATATTGGTTAGACATTTTGACGTACAGACAGCGTTCTTATATGGTAATTTAAATGAAACGCTGTATATGAAACAACCAGCTGGTTTTGTCGAAGGTGATTTGAACGATGTTTGTTTGCTTAAAAAGAGCATTTATGGTTTAAAGCAAGCGGCCAGAGCGTGGAATGAGGTGATTTATAATGCATTAATCAACTTGGGTTTTTTTCAAGGAAAAGCAGATCAGTGTCTATATTCGAAAAATTTCAAAAGTCATTGGTGTTATGTGTTGATTTACGTCGACGATATTATTGTGGATTATAAATCCAAAGATCAAATAAGTATAAAGCCACATTTAGTAATAAATTCGAAATCGAAAATCTAGGACCATTTCAGCATTATCTAGGAATTGAAGTAACAAGAGCCGACGAAGGAATTTTTGAATTATGTCAATCAAATTATATTAATAATATTGTAAAACGATTTGGACTGCAAGATGCAAAAGGAGCAAATTCGCCAATGGATATTAATTATTTTTCAGCATCGAATTCATTAAGTTTATTAGTTAATAATAACGATTATCAACAGTTGATTGGGTGTTTATTCTACATTTCGGTAAACACACGACCAGATATAACAGCTTCAATTAATATCTTAGCACAAAAGGTTTCAAATCCAAGCCAACACGATTGAACGAATTGAACGAACACGAAATGAAATAAAACGTGTTGCGAAATACTTAAAATCAACATCAAAGCTAAAGTTAAAATTAGGCGATACTAAATGTGAAGAAACAGCACTATTTGGATATGCCGACGCTAATTGGGCGGAAGACCGCACAAATCGAAAATCAAATAGTGGGTACGTTTTCTATTTCAACGGCGGTTTAATCAATTGGGCATGTCGAAAACAAACATGTGTATCGTTGTCATCAACGGAAGCGGAATTTATCGCTTTTTCCGATGCGTGTCAGGAGGCATCAAACAAGAGAAATATAACTAAACATATCGATACGAAGTTTCATTTTGTCAAGGATTACATCGATAAAGGAATAATTAAGTGTGAATATTGCCCAACGGAACAAATGGTTGCAGATTTGTTAACAAAGCCGCTACCGATTACAAAACATGTCTTACTGAGGGAAAGAATTAATGTTGTCTAAATTATTGCAACGAGGAGGAGTGTTGAAGAAATATATATTTGGCAACGTCTAAATTTAGACGAAACAAGACATATTTTCCTTCGACCAAGAACACATGGAATAAAACAAAATATAGCAATAGAAAATGCTTGCCCAATCAAAAGAGAAGTTCTGAGAACTCTTATGTCGATATTCGACCAAATGGGATTGATCAAAAAATATTACTAAGAGATATACAGGGTGCCTGACACGAAGTGTTACCAAAACAAAACAAAACATAATTTTTATTTTTTGATGAATTTTATTGAATCAAAGTAAAAGATGTTCACAAATTTTAAAATTTTCGAATTGCATTAGCAGTTTTCGATTTGGCCACCCTTAGCCGCGATTATGGCCTTCAAACGGCCGACAAAACTATTGCATGCAGCACAAAAGTGGCTCTGCGGTATTTTGTCCCATTCCCGGCGAAGCGCTTGCTTGAGATGATCGACACTTTGGTATTTTTTTTCCCCAAACTTGCTCTTCAAAATACCCCAAACCGAGAAATCTAGCGGATTTGCATCCGGTGAATTTTATGGCCATTGGGCAGTGGAAATGAACCGCAAAACGTTGTTTCTCAGCCAATCTTGATTGGCGCGCGCTTTATGACTCGGCGCCGAGTCCTGTTGAAATGTCCAGGCTTTGCGGCCGAAATGTTTTTGTGCCCAAGGTCCCATGCCATGGTCCAAAACCACGAGCGGTGAACGGCTTTCGGCCGTTACAAAATCAAAAATATAGGGTGTAAATCCGGTCGTTTTGCTTGTTCACATATTTTGCTCAATAACGAACGGTGACTCATCAGAGAAAACTAAATTCGGCAAATCGCCACTTTCGTGCAAGCGTAACAACTCCTTTGCTCTTTCCACTCTAACTTTTTTTGAGCATCGGTGAGACCATGCGGTTTTTGGAATTTCAAGGACGTTAGTCCAAGATGATCTTTCAATATGTGCATCCGTTCATGCAAAATGTTCGCCTCACGAGCAATTTTTCTGCCGCTATGGCGCGGATTCCGAGCCAATTTGGCTTTCACCTTCCGAATGATATCCGGCGATGTTGCAGTGCATTTCGGTCCACCACCATGGCGTTTGGCAATGCAGCCAGTATCGTTATAACGATTTATGGTGCGATACACAAACATTTTAATCACATGCAGATGTTTTAACTGGTTCACAATCTGCGGCTGTGGTTTTCCAGCTAAATAAAGAGCAATCACACTATAACGCCTATATATAATCTATACTATATACTATATAATCTAATAATCCTAAGTATCCTAAAAAACTCAGTGCAACTACACATATTTGTTGATACAAGCGAGGTAGCATACTCAGTTGTGGCATACTTTAGAGTCTCAAATTTCCCTGCAAAAACAAAAATCGTGTCTACGAAACCCATTTCAATCCCCAGACTAGAATTACAAGCTGCCATTCTAGGTGTGAGGATATTTAAAACCATCACTTTCGGACATTCTATACGAGTAAAAGAGAAATTTTTTTGGTCTGACTCGAAACCCGTATTGAGCTGGATAAATTCAGATCTGCGCAAGAATAAACATTTCGTCGCATTTCGAATAAGTGAAATACTAGAAGAGACGACTGCAAGAGAATAGAAATGGATTCCTAGCCAAATTAACGTTGCTGATGAAGCTACCAAGTGGCGAAAAGCCTTCGAATATAACACTAGTAGTCGTTGGTACTGCGGTCCAAGCTTTTTGTACACGCCAACACCGGAATGGCCTGATGATATTGTCCAAACTTTCCTATCAGAGGAAGAAATTAGGAACGTACATCTACATCACTGCGAAATCGATGGGCCGATGATTGAATTTTCTCGTTTCTGAAAGTCAACCGACTACTGCGTATACTGGCATTTGAGTTCCGATTTATACGACTGACATCCACAATGGGATAGGCTAAATCTCAGTTTCCTCCAACAGAATTCGCGAAGGCAGAAAATTAAATATTTCATCGGTGTCAATGCGAATCCTTTCCGGAAGAGTTATATATATAATATGTTAGAAAACTCTGATGAAATACAAACAATGGAGAAGTCAAGTGCACTTTATGCCTTGTACCTTGTACCGTATTTGGATGAACATTCAGTGATGAGAATCAAAGGACGATTAGATGCTGCTGTCGATAAAACAAACACTAAATACCATATATCCGACAAGGAAACCCGCCGAAGAATTACTATTGAGCATGTTCGCTGAGGTGGAGAGCATCGTAAACTCGCGGCAACTTACCTACGTTCCGTTAGATCACGAAAAAGCCTTACGCCCTGTCACTTCTTGTTGGGTTCATCGAAAGGAAAAAAGCTAACCGGAGAACTAAACAACGACGGTGTTCTGTTCTGCTATTTGAGGTCATTGGTTTCCAAAGGTGTTGGAATTGATGGAAGTTCGATCTTGGGGATGTTGAGGGTTTCTCGTCCTGTACCGAAATGAGGTGTTTGAAACTGTATTTAATATCTGTGGATCATCTTTAATTCCATTGATAGCTGTATTGATTTGTAAGGACCTTTATGGCATAATATTTTTAAAAACGATGATTATGATTATTGCTACTACCAATAGTGAAAGTCCAAAATTAGTGGCGAGACTAATTTTAATTTGCTTGCTTAATAGGTTGATATGTTTGGTATTAATAATATTGAGTTCCTTTACCATTTCCAATGTGAGCACTTTCTTTATTCCTTGGAGGTGAAGGTTGGTTGCAGGATGGCTGGCAAAGGGTTGCTGTTAGTGGATTCCCGTGATGTAAAAATCATGTCGCCGATTTCTATTGTTGAGTTTTTTTATCTTTTTTATCGAAATAAAGTTGAGTTGTCTTACATTCGTCAACCGGCGCGGTTGATATATTTTCGTGCGTGACTTGTCTTCAGCATTAATTAATCTTACCACTAACGTAACTCATTATTATTATTATTATTTACATCTACAAGTGAAATAAATATATTATTAAAAGAAACTAGTGAACGGAGTTTTCTTTATAAAAAAGGAGCGGGTAACAACATCGTTAGTCGCTAAAATACAAACATTTTTGGAGGCCCCGGCGAGATTTGAAGATCTGCACAGCTTTATTATTGCTCGTGATTGTTTGCGTGTAGTGAAAAAATAATACTAATAGTAATATGCATTCGTTTGAGGATTTTGTGGCTAACCAGACTGAGGTTGCAAAGGCAATCTCTCAGCTCAGGTACAGATGTGTCAAAGGATCCCAAGGATCGCCGTACAGTGCCACAATACAACAAAACGCTACAATACATCAACGAGGTATTTAGTACATTTGAGGACAGTCACATCTCCTTGTTGGAGTTTTAAGCTACAAATGCCGACTCTGAATATTTCAGTACTGGGTACTATGAACGTGTTAAACACGGTTATACCACACTCAAAACAAAACTAGAATCCTCATTGAACTATCTACAAGGCTGGAAAGGTTCCTACATCCACACCAATGCCAAATAACAATCTTCAGCTACCCAAAATTTCCATTCCAACGTTTGATGGGAATTATCTAAAATGTAGCCAGTTTTATGATATCTACACGCAAATTTTTCATAATGCTACGATCTCCAATGCTGAAATATGTTTTACCTTAACAATAGTTTAACTGGGGAAGCAAAAACACTGATTCAGCATCTTCCAGTATCGAACCAAAATTATTCCACAGCATGGACATTGGTAGAGAATCGGAACAACAACAAAAGAATTCTCGTCAAATTACTGTCGCAGCCAAGCAGTCAAATGGAATCTACAGCCTTTATCAAAACTTTATATGACGTAACGACGGAATGTGTCCTTGGACTACAAAATCTGGGCGTAGCAGTGGAGTCATGGGACGCCATACTACTGCACCTACTCGTCAAGAAGCTGGACCGGGTTTCACACAATTTGTATGAGCAATCTTTAAATAATCCCAATGAATTACCACAATTGAAAAAAATTTTAATCTTCTTGGAGCAGCGGTTCCAGTCGTTAGAAGTAATTGGCTTCAAGGGAGGATCAACGGGAACGTCAGGTAAGAGTTCAGTTAAAGCTGGTCTAAAATCTTGTTTAATTACAGGGCCATCGACGTGCAAGCTGTGCCGACAGAGCACAGATGCCCGACATTTCCAAATTTCACCTGAAGGTCGATTTGTGGTACGAAGGCCATTTAAAGAAAGTACTAACTCCCTTGGGTCATCAAAGGAAACGGCGAAACGTCGGTTTTATGCACTCGAACGAAAACTATCGAAAGATCCTGTTGTACGAGCGCAATATGTGGAATTCATGACTGAGTACAAAGATCTAGGTCATATGGAAGTTGTTGACGAATCTACTTCAACATCATCATCTTTATGTGATTCCGCATCATTGCGTAATGAAACCAGAGAGCACCACGACAAAACTGCGGGTAGTTTTTGATGCATCATGCAAAACGTCCACAAACGTATCTCTGAATCAGCTGCTACATACTGGACCCAAGATTAAGCAAGAACTTTTCGATGTATTCATACGGTTTCGTATGCACACGTACGTTTTCACCGGTGATATCGAAAAGATGTACCGACAGATTTTCATACATGATCAAGAGACCCACATGCCACTCATTATGTGGAGAGATGACACACAGAGTACTTCAAGCTGAAGACAATTATTTATGGGACAACGGCAGTGCCGTATCTCACAATTAAATGTTTACAAACATTAGCATCATTTGCATCAAAAATAACAAAACGGGTCTTCTATGTGGACGATGTTATGTCTGTAATGGACTTATAGGTGATGTTTTATATATGACAGCTGTTTCGGGGACTGTGTGCACGCCTAGCGGATGCGCTAACTAGCTCGTCGGACTGGGGTGGGGCCTTGGCCCTTTAACTGTCCACGCCATACACAAATAATTATTTGCGTGCACATCGCGATACGACCCGATCATAGTAGAGATAAAAAAATAAAGAAAAATAACAGGAACCAACGATGAGGCGGTGTGATCTGAACTCAATTAAAAGATTTTCCGTTTCGAGTGAACGTTATAAAATTGACTTTATTTCTTTACAAGTGAATTTATAATCTTTAATTTAAGTCTATATGCAAAGTGTAATTGCATTTCTAATGCATAAGGTAAGTATATACGTAGTGTAATTGAATTTATAATGTTTAATGAAAGTCTATATGCAAAGTGTAATAGAGGTTATAATGTTTTAGGTAAGTATATACGTAAAGTGTAAGGGAATTTATAATGTTTAAGGTAAATATATATGCAATGTGTAATAGAGGTTATAATGCTTAAGGTAAGTATATACGTAGTGTAAGTGAATTAATAATGTTTAAGGTAAATCTAGATGTAAAGTATAATTGTATTTATAATGCTTACGGTAAGTATATACGTAGTGTAAGTGAATTAATAATGTTTAAGGTAAATCTAGATGTAAAGTGTAACTGCATTTATAATGCTTACGGTAAGTATATACGTAGTGTAGGTGAATTAATAATGTTTAAGGTAAATCTAGATGTAAACTGTAATTGCATTTATAATGTTTAAGGTAAACATATATGCAATGTGTAATAGAGGTTATAATGCTTAAGGTAAGTATATACGTAGTGTAAGTGAATTTATAAAGTTTAAGGTAAATATATATGCAATGTGTAATAGAGGTTATAATGCTTACGGTAAGTATATACGTAGTGTAGGTGAATTAATAATGTTTAAGGTAAATCTATTTGCAAAGTGTAATTGCATTTATAATGTTATATGCAATGTGTAATAGAGGTTATAATGCTTAATACGTAGTGTAAGTGAATTAATAATGTTTAGGTTAAATCTACATGTAAAGTGTAATTGCATTTATAATGCTTACGGTAAGTATATACGTAGTGTAGGTGAATTAATAATGTTTAAGGTAAATCTAGATGTAAAGTGTAATTGCATTTATAATGTTTAAGGTAAATATATATGCAATGTATAATAGAGGTTATAATGCTTAAGGTAAGTATATACGTAGTGTAAGTGAATGAAATCTAGATGTAAAGTGTAATTGCATTTATAATGTTTAAGGTAAATATATATGCAATGTGTAATAGAGGTTATAATGCTTAAGGTAAGTATATCTAGATGTAAAGTGTAATTGCATTTATAATGCTTACGGTAAGTATATACGTAGTATAGGTGAATTAATAATGTTTAAGGTAAATCAAGATGTAAAGTGTAATTGCATTTATAATGCTTACGGTAAGTATATACGTAGTGTAGGTGAATTAATAATGTTTAAGGTAAATCTATTTGCAATGTGTAATTGCATTTATAAGTGTAGGTGAATTAATAATGTTTAAGGTAAATCAAGATGTAAAGTGTAATTGCATTTATAATGTTTAAGGTAAATATATATGCAATGTGTAATAGAGGTTATAATGCTTAATGTAAGTATATACGTAGTGTAAGTGAATTAATAATGTTTAAGGTAAATCTAGATGTAAAGTGTAATTGCATTTATAATGCTTACGGTAAGTATATACGTAATGTAGGTGAATTAATAATGTTTAAGGTAAATCTAGATGTAAAGTGTAATTGCATTTATAATGTTTAAAGTAAATATATATGCAATGTGTAATACAGGTTATAATGCTTAAGGTAAGTATATACGTAGTGTAAGTGAATTAATAATGTTTAAGGAAATCTAGATGTAAAGTGTAATTGCATTTATAATGCTTACGGTAAGTATATACGTAGTGTAGGTGAATTAATAATGTTTAAGGTAAATCTAGATATAAAGTGTAATTGTATTTATAATGCTTAAGGTAAGTATATACGTAGTGTAAGTGAATTAATAATGTTTAAGGTAAATCTAGATGTAAAGTGTAGTTGCATTTATAATGCTTACGGTAAGTATATACGTAGTATAGGTGAATTAATAATGTTAAAGGTAAACATTAAGGTGAATTAATAATGTTTAAGGTAAATCTATTTGCAAAGTGTAATTGCATTTATAATGTTTAAGTTAAATCTAGATGTAAAGTGTAATTGCATTTATAATGCTTACGGTAAGTATATACGTAGTGTAGGTGAATTAATAATGTTTAAGGTAAATCTAGATGTAAAGTGTAATTGTATTTATAATGTTTAAGGTAAACATATATGCAATGTGTAATAGAGGTTAAAATGCTTAAGGTAAGTATATACGTAGTGTAAGTGAATTAATAATGTTTAAGGTAAATCTAGATGTAAAGTGTAATTGCATTTCTAATGCTTAAGGTAAGTATACCCGTAGTGTAATTGAATTCATAATGTTTAAGGTAAATCTAGATGTAAAGTGTAATTGCATTTCTAATGCTTGATGTAAGTATATACGTAGTGTAATTGAATTTATAATGTTTAATAAAAGTCTATATGCAAAGTGTAATAGAGGTTATAATGTTTTAGGTAAGTATATACGTAAAGTGTAAGGGAATTTATGATGTTTAAGGTAAATATATATGCAATGTGTAACAGAGGTTAAAATGCTTAAGGTAAGTATATACGTAGTGTAAGTGAATTTAAAATGTTTAAGGTAAATCTAGATGTAAAGTGTAATTGTATTTATAATGCTTAAGGTAAGTATACCCGTAGTGTAAGTGAATTAATAATGTTTAAGGTAAATCTAGATGTAAAGTGTAATTGCATTTCTAATGCTTGATGTAAGTATATACGTAGTGTAATTGAATTTATAATGTTTAATGAAAGTCTATATGCAAAGTGTAATAGAGGTTATAATGTTTTAGGCAAGTATATACGTAAAGTGTAAGGGAATTTATAATGTTTAAGGTAAATATATATGCAATGTGTAACAGAGGTTATAATGCTTAAGGTAAGTATATACGTAGTGTAAGTGAATTAATAATGTTTAAGGTAAATCTAGATGTAAAGTGTAATTGTATTTATAATGCTTACGGTAAGTATATATGCAATGTGTAATAGAGGTTATAATGCTTAAGGTAAGCAAAGGGTTAACCATTTCGCGGTTTCAAAAGTATAGGGCTGGAATTCGACATCTGTCAAACTAAGTTGTTAAAACAATTTTTTTTTTCAGTTGAAAGTCTGACATTTACGAAAAAGGATCGCTTAAATATCGCACAACGCTTGAAAATTGTAAAAACCTACTACAAAAATGGTGATTCTGCCACAGCGACATATCGTGCTTTAAGAGGAGATTATGGTTTACATAATCGTCCAACTACGCAAGCAATTGGCAAAATTGTGAAGAAATTAGAAGAGACTGGATCGGTTACAGATATTGTAAGGCCTGTGCATCATCGTTTCGCTCGTACCACTGAAAATATCGCTGCTGTAAGTGAAAGTGTTGCCGAAGACCCGAATGTGTCGATTCCTCCTCGTTCTCAGGAATTAGGACTGTCTTACGGCACATTATGGCGTATTTTGCATTTGGATCTACACCTACATCCATATAAAATCCAGCTCACACAACAACTGAAACCAGCTGACCATTCACAACGTCGTAGATACGTCGAATGGGTGCTTGAACAACAGGCGGTGGACGGCGATTTTTCGAACAAAATATTCTTCAGCGACGAAGCACATTTCTCACTCGGTGGGTATGTTAACAAACAAAATTGTCGTATTTGGGGTTCTGAGAATCCTCAAGTAATTGAAGAGAGGCCATTACATCCACAAAAAGTCACTGCTTGGTACGCTCTTTGGTCCGGAGGTGTGATTGGACCTTACTTCTTCGAAAACGACAATGGAACGACTGTCACCGTCAATTCGGAGGTTTATGGTCATATGCTAACCTACTTTTTTTTGCCTGCTATTGAAGAATACGACTTAGAAAATATGTGGTTTCAACAAGACGGTGCCACATGCCACACAACTCGAGCGAATATGGCTTTATTGCAAGAGACATTTCCTGGCCGCGTAATTTCTCGTCGTGGCGATATCAACTGGCCACCAAGATCATGCAATTTCACACCGCTTGACTTTTTTTTGTGGGGCTACGCGAAAGACCGTGTAAAAGCAGATAAACCTTTAACTCTTGAGCACTTAAAAACCAATATTCGTCAAATTATGGCTGAGATACCGCCCAATATGTGTCAAAAAGTGGTCAAAAATTACCTCAAAAGAATTGATGCTTGCAACAATTCGCGTGGTGGTCATTTAAATGATGTAGTATTTCACACATGATGTCAACGTTCAAACTTTATAATAAAAAATAAATATCATGATAAAAAATATTTTATATGTGTTTTATTTACGTTTACTTTTGAAAACGCAAAATGGATAACTCTTTATATACGTAGTGTAAGTGAATTTAAAATGTTTAAGGTAAATCTAGATGTAAAGTGTAATTGTATTTATAATGCTTACGGTAAGTATATACGTAGTGTAGGTGAATTAATAATGTTTAAGGTAAATCTAGATGTAAAGTGTAATTGCATTTATAATGTTTAAGGTAAATATATATGCAATGTGTAATGGAGGTTATAATGCTTAAGGTAAGTATATACGTAGTGTAAGTGAATTAATAATGTTTAAGGTAAATCTAGATGTAAAGTGTAATTGCATTTATAATGTTTAAGGTAAATATATATGCAATGTGTAATAGAGGTTATAATGCTTAAGGTAAGTATATACGTAGTGTAAGTGAATTAATAAAGTTTAAGGTAAATCTAGATGTACAGTGTAATTGCATTTATAATGTTTAAGGTAAATATATATGCAATGTGTAATGGAGGTTATAATGCTTAAGGTAAGTATATACGTAGTGTAAGTGAATTAATAATGTTTAAGGTAAATCTAGATGTAAAGTGTAATTGCATTTATAATGTTTAAGGTAAATATATATGCAATGTGTAATGGAGGTTATAATGCTTAAGGTAAGTATATATGTAGTGTAAGTGAATTAATAATGTTTAAGGTAAATCTAGATGTAAAGTGTAATTGCATTTATAATGTTTAAGGTAAATATATATGCAATGTGTAATGGAGGTTATAATGCTTAAGGTAAGTATATACGTAGTGTAAGTGAATTAATAATGTTTAAGATAAATCTAGATGTAAAGTGTAATTGCATTTATTATGCTTACGGTAAGTATATACGTAGTGTAGGTGAATTAATAATGTTTAAGGTAAATCTAGATGTAAAGTGTAATTGCATTTATTATGCTTACGGTAAGTATATACGTAGTGTAGGTGAATTAATAATGTTTAAGGTAAATCTAGATGTAAAGTGTAATTGCATTTATAATGTTTAAGGTAAATATATATGCAATGTGTAATAGAGGTTATAATGCTTAAGGTAAGTATATACGTAGTGTAAGTAAATTAATAATGTTTAAGGTAAATCTAGATGTAAAGTGTAATTGCATTTATAATGTTTAAGGTAAATATATATGCAATGTGTAATGGAGGTTATAATGCTTAAGGTAAGTATATACGTAGTGTAAGTGAATTAATAATGTTTAAGATAAATCTAGATGTAAAGTGTAATTGCATTTATTATGCTTACGGTAAGTATATACGTAGTGTAGGTGAATTAATAATGTTTAAGGTAAATCTAGATGTAAAGTGTAATTGCATTTATAATGTTTAAGGTAAATATATATGCAATGTGTAATAGAGGTTATAATGCTTAAGGTAAGTATATACGTAGTGTAAGTGAATTAATAATGTTTAAGGTAAATCTAGATGTAAAGTGTAATTGTATTTATAATGCTTACGGTAAGTATATATGCAATGTGTAATAGAGGTTATAATGCTTAAGGTAAGCAAAGGGTTAACCATTTCGCGGTTTCAAAAGTATAGGGCTGGAATTCGACATCTGTCAAACTAAGTTGTTAAAACAATTTTTTTTTTCAGTTGAAAGTCTGACATTTACGAAAAAGGATCGCTTAAATATCGCACAACGCTTGAAAATTGTAAAAACCTACTACAAAAATGGTGATTCTGCCACAGCGACATATCGTGCTTTAAGAGGAGATTATGGTTTACATAATCGTCCAACTACGCAAGCAATTGGCAAAATTGTGAAGAAATTAGAAGAGACTGGATCGGTTACAGATATTGTAAGGCCTGTGCATCATCGTTTCGCTCGTACCACTGAAAATATCGCTGCTGTAAGTGAAAGTGTTGCCGAAGACCCGAATGTGTCGATTCCTCCTCGTTCTCAGGAATTAGGACTGTCTTACGGCACATTATGGCGTATTTTGCATTTGGATCTACACCTACATCCATATAAAATCCAGCTCACACAACAACTGAAACCAGCTGACCATTCACAACGTCGTAGATACGTCGAATGGGTGCTTGAACAACAGGCGGTGGACGGCGATTTTTCGAACAAAATATTCTTCAGCGACGAAGCACATTTCTCACTCGGTGGGTATGTTAACAAACAAAATTGTCGTATTTGGGGTTCTGAGAATCCTCAAGTAATTGAAGAGAGGCCATTACATCCACAAAAAGTCACTGCTTGGTACGCTCTTTGGTCCGGAGGTGTGATTGGACCTTACTTCTTCGAAAACGACAATGGAACGACTGTCACCGTCAATTCGGAGGTTTATGGTCATATGCTAACCTACTTTTTTTTGCCTGCTATTGAAGAATACGACTTAGAAAATATGTGGTTTCAACAAGACGGTGCCACATGCCACACAACTCGAGCGAATATGGCTTTATTGCAAGAGACATTTCCTGGCCGCGTAATTTCTCGTCGTGGCGATATCAACTGGCCACCAAGATCATGCAATTTCACACCGCTTGACTTTTTTTTGTGGGGCTACGCGAAAGACCGTGTAAAAGCAGATAAACCTTTAACTCTTGAGCACTTAAAAACCAATATTCGTCAAATTATGGCTGAGATACCGCCCAATATGTGTCAAAAAGTGGTCAAAAATTACCTCAAAAGAATTGATGCTTGCAACAATTCGCGTGGTGGTCATTTAAATGATGTAGTATTTCACACATGATGTCAACGTTCAAACTTTATAATAAAAAATAAATATCATGATAAAAAATATTTTATATGTGTTTTATTTACGTTTACTTTTGAAAACGCAAAATGGATAACTCTTTATATACGTAGTGTAAGTGAATTTAAAATGTTTAAGGTAAATCTAGATGTAAAGTGTAATTGTATTTATAATGCTTACGGTAAGTATATACGTAATGTAGGTGAATTAATAATGTTTAAGGTAAATCTAGATGTAAAGTGTAATTGCATTTATAATGTTTAAGGTAAATATATATGCAATGTGTAATACAGGTTATAATGCTTAAGGTAAGTATATACGTAGTGTAAGTGAATTAATAATGTTTAAGATAAATCTAGATGTAAAGTGTAATTGCATTTATTATGCTTACGGTAAGTATATACGTAGTGTAGGTGAATTAATAATGTTTAAGGTTTATATATATGCAATGTGTAATAGAGGTTATTGTTTATGAAAGGTGATTTTACCAATCAAATGTTTGCTGAATGACTTGTCCAAGCGAATGCACAAGGACAAGGATAAAAATGTTTGTGAAAGGTGAATTTACCAATCAAAATGTTGTAATTGTTATCAAGGCGATGACACCAAGATAACGTATAGGGTTAACACAAGCACTTGAACTTGGTTAGCTGGCGAATGGAAGGAAGTAAACACTCCAATGGCTTGAATAATTCTCTCGTCTTTTATGAAAAATATTGCTTCTTAAATACTAAATTTTTGCTGATTCTTATAATATTATTTCGTTTACATTGCTAAATGGCAATACTAATTATTGCTGATTTTTATAATATTATTTTGCTTAAATTGCTAAATGTGCATTGCAAGCTAATTTCATTCTTTTTTTTTTGGTTTTTCTTTTGCTGTAGTTCGTTGCACATGCGATCAATTTCGCAATGTGCAATGACCTACAGCGGAAATAAATAACATAACGAATTATGTAGTGTGACATACATGAATTTTGACTGCAGCAACTGAAAGCTGTCGATGGGCAATTAGAATTTAATGCAAGCATATGTACACACGTATGTACATATGAAAGAAATTCTCTGTGAATGTTTGAACATGCAGCCCGGCGTTGAGCTGTGCACAACTAAAACCTAATGTACTGACATGACATATTTCAATTGCTACAGTCTTTTTTATTAACATATTATTTTGTTTGTTTGTTCTAGAATGTTATTCATTCTTTTCTAAGTTATTGAGCCCCTTTTTTTTATAATCGCTGGCTGATAAAACAGCTCAGCCGGAAAATATGCTTACTATTACTAGACAATGAATAATTGGGCAAAGTATATGACTGAGAGTATGCAACATTTAAATTGTTATGTAATTCTATTAATTCTAGGTCATTTCTCGTCACCGTAAGAATTTAAGTGACTGTCACCACAAAGTCTGCCGGTGTCACGTGTTGACGGGGTGTTGGACAGGGGGGTGGCTGGTTTCGCTCCATCTTTCGATATTGTGATCGTTTGTAGATAAGTGCTATGATGATTCCAAATGCCAGAATAAGAGCGGCATAGGCAACAGTTGAATGATGATATTTGATGTGTTGGAGTTGTAATGGCAAATCTGTCAATACCTGATAGTGCAGCTTGCTCTGGATGTCTGATATGTTTTGAAGATGATCAGTGTAGTTCATGATGTGGAAGTTTTCAAAAAGTGATTGCATTTCAACTGGATACACGATATCACTAATGTTTGCAGTGGCTGTGTATGAGAACTGAAGTGAAGAGGAATATGTTTGATGACTTTGGATAACGATCGACTTATGCTTGAGCGTGCAATCTTGATTTATTTTTAGGAGTCCGGAGCCCTTCAAAGTAAATTGGGAATGTTCGTGTCCGCATACGGCGTTTATTCGAGTGGGATTCTACATTGTGTACAGCCATTGGTTATTGTGTTCCAACTGTGTAAGTGACGTGTTATTCATGGTGGGCGCAACATTGCAATTAGTGCGGCTGTTGTTATTGGGAAGTGAGATTTTACATAGGCATCTGTCCGCGTCTGCGTTTAATTTATATTGTATGTTTGGGCACAAGAAATCATCTTCCTTTATTGTTATGCATGATTTCCACTCAATACAAAATATTGATCTCTGTGAACATTTACAGCTATAAAGTCACTGCATGGTCGAATCGCAACCATTATGTTGTTTATTGGCGTTGGAATTGGATTTAGTTTGAAGAGTTCTCTGGATCACATAAAGGGATGGTTATGTGAAAGATGACATGGTCGTTGGTCACTCCACTTTTTACGTTCATTATCTTGTAAAGTTTTAGGAGGTTGTCTTGGCTGACCGGCAACCGTAGGGATGTTGAAAGGTGATTTCTTACTTGTACTAATTCTGATTGAAGTTGTGATGGTGATAACAGCATTGGGCTGATTTTTCCGTGGTGCGAGTCGGATAACGCTGCAACTATTGTAGTTTGAATTCGATGTAGTCTTGCGGATATCATGGAGAGTTGAACTGATAGTGACAAACAAATTTGAACTAAATTTGTTTGGTGACTTTCCCTTTTATCCTCGTGTAGCCATGATAAGATTTCCGTTAATTGTGCATCTAGGTTGTCGAATTTTTCCTTTATCTTGCGTTCATCTTGTTTGAATACATTGAGCGTAGCATCAATAATTGATGTTTGATTCTTGAGGAGCTGTTTAAGGTTGCCTTCATTTTCTTGGATTGAGTTGATTGTGTTCGACATTTGTTCTGCGTAATTCGAATCTAAGAAACCGAACAGCGAATTAGCGATGTTGCCGACAAAGTTTACAGCGCCACGTTTAACTCTGTTGCCTTAAAGTAGAATGTTTTCATCCTTCAACTCTGCTAATCCGAATTCAAGGGTCCGTAGTGCATTGATGCAAGTTGCTTTTTGATTTATGAGATTGCATAAGTGCCGCAGAGCTCTAGTTCCATTGGTGAAAGCAGCTATCTCTTGCCAATATGGTTTTAGTTCGTAGTAGGTTATAATATTCCATTCGGATCGTGATGCTCGCGTGTGGCCAATTCCTTCGAAGTGTATGCCGATTTTTGATTCAAACTCCGTTATTTCCACTTTCCCTGTGAAAATGAGTGGGAGTGTGAGCAGTGCAATAAGTAATATAGGCATGCTGGGAAGTGCTGATATTCTCCGTTTTTTATTTTTTGACATTTCATCAGAGGGCTGTGATTTGCAATTGTCGGTTGATGTCGTAGCCTGTTGAGTTGGTTGTTGTTCACATTTTTCATTCTCGTCGCTGAGTCTAGGAAGTGTGCCAGATATCGAACTGCTCGTTTAAATACGCCTGAAGCCGTTTTAATATCTGCAACTCTTACGATGTCGTCGGTTCCCTTATAGGTCTTTATTACACGTCCTAAAGGCCATCTCATGACTGGAACGTTCTGTTCCTTGATGATAACGATGTCTCCTTCTTTAACGTTTTTCGACCGCTCTTGCCATTTATTTCGGTATTGTAATTCGTTGAGGTAGTCCCGCGACTAACTGATCCAAAATTCATGTTTAAGCCGAGAGACTAACTTCCATCTGGTTTCCAAGCTGGTGTTAATAGATTTAGCCTGAGCGTCAATCTGAGCTGTGAGTGGTTCACCGATTAGGAAATGTCCTGGAGTTAGGGCAGCTACGTTGTTCGGATCATTTGACATTGGTAAAATTGGTCTGGAATTTAGAATTGCTTCAATTTCGATTACCAG
The DNA here is from genome assembly GCA_947095585.1 of Nephrocerus scutellatus. Classification (NCBI taxonomy): domain Eukaryota; kingdom Metazoa; phylum Arthropoda; class Insecta; order Diptera; family Pipunculidae; genus Nephrocerus; species Nephrocerus scutellatus. The sequence continues at coordinate 74,814,045 of OX352761.1, read as the reverse complement.
AGTTTCCAGTTCTTCATACGTCAAAGATGCATTTCCTAAACTTCGAACTAAGTGATGTTTTGCAGGTTTCACAGCTGCTTCCCATAGGCCTCCAAAGTGTGGTACTCTTGGTGGTATGAAATTAAACTGTATGCCTCTGTTGTTGCATGCATTTGTAATTGCTTCTTGCGCGTCAGATGAGTAGATTACAGTTGACAGTTCAGGTATTTTATTTTTCGCTCAAGCGAAGTTCGTTGCATTGTCACAATACAAGTTTTGGCAGTGTCCACGTCGGCCGATGAATCTTTTGAGAGCACCAATGAATCCCTCTGTGGTGAGATCACTTACAAGCTCTAGATGCACCGCCTTCGTCGCGAAACAACAAAAGACTGCAATACAAGCCTTGTGCGGTCTTTTTCCACGTAGTTTGTAGTGTACTGTTATTGGACCACAATAATCTACTCCAGTGTTTATAAATGGCCGAGCTGGTGTCACCCGTGTAGAAGGCAAGTTACCCATTATGTGGTTGAATAGCGCTGGCTTGGCTTTGCTGCATATCGTACAACGGTGAACTGTGGCTCGTGCCATAATTTTTCCTTTTATTGGCCAATATCGTTCTCGAACAATTCCTAATAGTGTTTGGGCACCACAATGCTTACTTTCTTTATGAACCATTTCAAATATTACCTTTGAAATAGGATCATTGTACGGAATGAGTAGTTGGTGCTTTGAGTCATACGCCAATGATGAAGCGTCCAGGCGGCCGCCAACACGAATTTGGCAATTTTTGTCCAAAAATGGTGGAAGATTACATTAACTACTTGCTCCTCGTAATTCGTTATATCTGTTTAGCTGCTGAATTTCCTCTTTGAATTCCGATGCCTGCATTTGTGCGATAATTGGGATTAGTGCTTGATCTAATTCCGTCGTCGTTAATGATGTTTGAGACTCTCGGCGATCCTTTTGACATCTTGTGTGGGTTATAAAGCGTAACACGTATCCCACAATTCGCTGTAGTTGATGAAAAGAATTTTTGTGGTTGATTTTGTATACAAAATCAGGTTCTGCAGCTGCCACGACTAATGATTCAGGTGCCTTCCTTTTTCGTTCCAAGTTGTTTTCAATAGCAAGGACTGGCTTAAACTTTGGTGGCCAAGTTGTTTCTTTACCATGTAGAAACAGTGGTCCATAGAACCACAGAGTGCATTCCTTCAGGGCCTTTGGTGACATCCCCCTTGATAGAATATCAGCTGGATTGGTTTTTGAGCTGACATGACGCCATTGATCTGCTCGTGTTGTTTCTTGAATGACCGATATCCGGTTTGCTACGAAAGTGTTGAATTATGCTGATGAGGAATATATCCATGATAACACGATTTCTGAATCAGTCCAGAGCCATGTTGGGTTGGTAAATTTGAGATCTGACTTGATTTTGGCTGCTAATTGTGCTCCGAGTACCGCCGCACACAACTCCAAACGTGGTATTGTTTGCCTTTTGAGTGGAGCTACGCGAGATTTTGCACACAACAATCGTGTCATGATGGTGCCGTATTTTAACACTGAACGAATGTAAGCGGCTGCTCCATACGCCTTTTCAGATGCGTCGGTAAAAATGTGTAATTATGTGGCTTCTGGAACTCTTCCTTTAAAGATGTGCCTTGATATTTGAAGTGTTTTAAATACGTTCAAGTCTGAGCGAAATGTGAGCCATTTTGTGTGCAATTCTTCAGGTAGCGATTGTTCCCAGTCCAGTTTTAATTCCCACAAATTCTGGATAAAAGTTTTGGCTGTTACCACTACGGGAGAAAGGATTCCTAATGGGTCGAAAAGTCTTGCAAGGTCTGATGTGACAGTGCGTTTAGTAATCCGTTTGACCGCTTCGAGGTTCACTTTAACGCATAACTTGTCGTCCTTCGGCATCCATGTGAGTCCTAATGTTTTTATGGAGTCAGCTTTTGTCCCTTCAAAATCTAAATTTACTTATTGAGCTGGAAGTACACTATGGGCTTGGCGGCATCTTTTCTCCAGATAATGAGTTGAAATTGGCGATCTTCGGGTGAAATAAGGACTTGTCTATACATTTTTTCGACATCGGTGGTAAAGACGAATCTTGGAAATCTAAATCTTAGCAGTATAAAGAATAGTTCGCTTTGCACTGTCGGTCCTGTATACATCAGGTCGTTTAGTGAATGTCCTGATGATGTTTTGGCGGATGCATCGAACACTACGCGCAGCTTAGTGGTGGAGCTGTCAGATCTTAACACGCAGTGGTGTGGAATGAAGTAGTTTGGTGAAATGACTGCATCAGCTGATATTTTTGTCATATGCCCCATTGATTCGTTTTCATCCATAAACTTAATGTATTCAGCCTTTACTTCGGGATTTTTCTGGAGTCGACGCTCGAGCGAGAGAAATCTGTTAAGAGCAATTCCGTGTGAATCGCCTAACGCATTAGGGCTTTGGTGAAATGGTATTTTCACTATGAATCGATTTTCCTGGTTCTTGATGGTGTGTTGCGCGAAGTGTTCTTCGCATTGTCTTTCTGCCATGGAGAGATGTTTTTCATTAGTTTTGATTTCATCCAATTCCCATAAGCGAATGGAAAGCTCAAGACTTTCATCTGTTGTGCATACCCCGCATGCTACATTTATGGAGTTTTCTTCTTGAAGTTTTCCTGCGACAACCCATCCGAACACGGTGTTTTGTAATATTGGAAGTCGTTTTGATAATTTAATTTGTCCAATTGATAGAAGCTGATGATAATGTCCTGCACCCAATAATATATCGATTTTGTCTGGGCGATTAAAGGCTGGATCTGCTAGCACGAGATTTTTGGGTAGTGACCATTCATCTGTGTTGATGAATTGCGATGGTTGCGGCGAAATGATGCGAGGCAGTACAAGTGCTTCAAGTCGTGTTGAAAAGCCATTAATGCGAGACTGTAATGCCACGTTGATTCGATGCTGTGTTTTGGTGTTAGTAGCTCCAATTCCGTTAATGTTTACAGATGATGGCTGCATTGAAATGCCAAGTCGTTTTACTAGACGCTCAGTGACAAAATTGACTTGAGAACCCGAGTCCAGCAAAGCACGGCACTTGACTTCTGTTTGTTCGCTCTTTACCTTAATTACTGCTGTGCTGAGTAGAACGTATGAATTTGATGATTGTTTGTTGGCTGCAGCGAGTGAGGCTGCTTCTGATTCATCTGAAGAAGTAATCGGTGAAGTGGTTTTTTGTGTATCTTTTTTAGATATTGCTGTTGCAGCTGAAGATGTCTCCTTGGAGTTGTTTCTATTAGATGATATTTGATTTGATGAATTGCTTGCGTTTTCAAGGTGTAGCAGTGAATTGTGTTTCTTGTTGCATTTAGTGCATGATCTTGAGGTGCAAGTTTTAGTTGAATGGCCCGATTTCAAACAGTTGACGCACAATTTTTGTTTTTGAGTGAAATTCAGACGTTCAGGAGGTGTTAATCACGTCGGGGTCACCAGAATGTTTATGAAAGGTGATTTTACCAGTCAAATGTTTGCTGAATGACTTGTCCAAGCGAATGCACAAGGACAAGGATAAAAATGTTTGTGAAAGGTGAATTTACCAATCAAAATGTTGTAATTGTTATCAAGGCGATGACACCAAGATAACGTATAGGGTTAACACAAGCACTTGAACTTGGTTAGCTGGCGAATGGAAAGAAGTAAACACTCCAATGGCTTGAATAATTCTCTCGTCTTTTATTAAAAATATTGCTTCTTAAATACTAAATTTTTGCTGATTCTTATAATATTATTTCGTTTACATTGCTAAATGGCAATACTAACTATTGCTGATTTTTATAATATTATGTTGCTTAAATTGCCAAATGAGCATTGCAAGCTAATTTCATTCTTTTTTTTGGTTTTTCTTTTGCTGTAGTTCGTTGCACATGCGATCAATTTCGCAATCTCAAAAAATTCTCTGTGAATGTTTGAACAGTTATAATGCTTAAGGTAAGTATATACGTAGTGTAAGTGAATAAATAATGTTTAAGGTAAATCTAGATGTGAAGTGTAATTGCATTTATAATGTTTAAGGTAAATATATATGCAACGTGTAATAGAGGTTATAATGCTTATGGTAAGTGTTGGGAATTTGCCAACGATGGGAATTTGCCCATTCATATGTATAAAAGAAAAGCACTAAATTTAAAGTAATTCTATGTTTTTATATATTTAGAAGGACTTAAATTTATTGAGTGCCTCCGTACTAATCAAAATCAAAAAGTAAAGTCATATGAAACAAAATGTGGTTATATACGTTGCATAAACGTCAAGACAAAAAACGTGTTTTTGTCGCCAGGATCGTTATATGGCCAGGGTTGTAAACACCCCCCCGCAGTATGGCTAGAGACTGCGTAGCCTTACTCCCCATTTTCTTCTGCAACCCTGATATCCAGTAGAGCTAGTTTCGTGACGGGTCTTTGGATGATTCCTGCGACAGTTTGGATTGCAGCGCTGCGAACTTGTCCATCCTTTGCTGATATGTTGACGTCTGCGACTTTTCCTTTAGGCCAAGTGTTGCGGGGAAGCTGTGGGTCAACTACGATTACCAGGTCACCCTTTTTAATTTGATCTGTCTTCTCGTTCCATTTGGATCGACGCGTAAGTGTTGGTAGATACTCTAGAATCCAACGTCGCCAGAACTGTTCTGCATACTGTTGGCTTCGAAGCCATCTGCTAGTCAGCACGTGCTCTTCGCTACCAAATAATGCTAAAGGTTTAGTGCCATTGGAGCTCCCTAGGAGAAAATGGTTCGGTGTCAATGCCTCGGCGTTTTCGTTGTCCAACGGTACGTACGTAAGTGGGCGGTAATTTACGATATTTTCAACCTCAGCCAACATGCTACGTAGGAGCTCATCACTTGGTTTACGAGTCGGCATGATGCGGTAGAGCACATTTTTTACTGATCTTATCAATCTTTCCCATGCCCCGCCCATATGCGGAGATGCCGGCGTAATAAAATTCCACTTAGTGTGCGAAGAAGTTAGACAATTAGCTAACTGATTTTTATCTACGTCCCTTATTGCCTCTTTAAGCTCTCGATCAGCCCCGACGAAGTTTGTACCATTATCCGTGAAAAATTCTCGTGGAGTTCCTCTTCTTGCTATAAAACTTCGTATGGCCAGAATACAGGAATCAGATGTCATTGTTTGCACAACCTCAATATGGACTGCTCTGATTGTTAGGCAGGTGAATAGTGCTCCCCAGCGCTTCTCTGTTCGTCGTCCTACGGCCACCGTTATTGGACCAAAATAATCAATGCCGGTGAATGTGAAAGGCGCGGCGTAAGCCGCAATTCTTGCAGCTTGTAGTGGAGCCATACGTGGTGGTTTTAGAGTGGCCTTTCTTATTTTACACGACAGGCAAGATTTTAGAACAATTTTGAGCTCCATTCGAAGGCGAGGTATATAAAACTTCTGGCGAATTTCATTTATGACTGTTTCGTTGCAGGCATGATGGTATTTTATGTGATAGTTCATAATAAGGAGAAAGGCAATACGACATTTTCTGGGTATGATAATCGGTCTTCTCATCTGCTCGTCGGCTACGTCACAGGCATCTATTCGTCCTTCAGCTCTTAAGACATCATTCTCATCCAAGTAGGGACAAAACTTGTATAAAATGCTCGATTTACTGATATTTGGACGGATGTTGTCTTTTTTAAGAGACTTGATTTCATCATAAAAGACTTCATTCTGAGCTTGTCGGTACAAGGTATTTTCTGCTTTCTTTAGTTCGTTGTGTATCAAAGGGCCACTTATCAGCGACTGGTTACTGCTTTTACATTGGAGATTTTTTACATATCGAAAAACATAAGCGACTGCTCTTACGAGCCGATTCCAATTTGAAAAACGATTAGGGTACACCATATTTGATGTTGCGTTGAGTTGGTGAATTAGCAGGGGGGCATTCATTCCACTAGTGTTCTCGGTCTCTTCAGTAGGCCATTTGTCTTCCAAATGTTCGAGAAACTGGGGTCCACTAAACCATCGACTTGATGGACTAAAATCTAGTTTCTTTGTCCATTTTGTGGCTTCGTCTGCTACATTTAATTTTGATGGAATCCACCTCCATTCTTTTAATTCGGTCAGTTCTAACATTTCGCTAATACGAAATGCGACGAATTTTTGAAGCTTTCTGTGATCATCCGATCTTAGCCAGCTAAGTACCGTTTTTGAATCGGACCAAAATGTCTTTCGGTGTATTCTTATTGAGTGATTTTCGATAATGTGTTTGGCGAATCTAGCTCCTATTAATGCAGCCATTAGTTCCAGTCGGTGAATCGACACGATTTTCAATGGTGACAAACGTGTTTTAGATCCGATTAGCGAAGATGTTGCTCCAACATGGTATGAAGTCCTTAAATATGCTACAGCTGCGTATCCGTTCTCGCTTGCATCAACAAAAACGTGGAGTTGTACGATCTTCTCGTTATAGTTGTCGGAACTCAATAGGTAACAACGGGGAATTTTTATACTTGAGAGTTGAGGCAAGTGTTTTATCCAGGCCTTCCATCCTATCATTTGTGGCTCTAAGATATTTTCATCCCAATCGACTGAGCTTCTCCAGATCTCTTGCATCAAGATTTTTATGAACATTATAAAGTTCCCTATAAGTCCGAGTGGATCATAGATGGACATTAGTGTACGTAGAACATCACGTTTCGATGGGTGACGCTGCCCAGTGATTATGTCACTTTTTAGAATTGATGCAGATGCCTTGAATGTAATTATATCTTGGGACGGAATCCAAAAAACTCCAAGTACCTTTTCAATGTCTAAGTCGTTTTCCAAATTTATAATTTTATTACATGAGGGTTCGACACCACCCAACGCCTTGGACACTTAAGATCCGTTGGAAACCCAATTACGAATATTAAAACCTCCGTGGTTATGAACAAGCTTAACTTCTTTCGCTAGTTGAATGGCTTCTTCTTGAGTGTCTACGCTTTCCATCATATCATCAACATAATGGTTTCGGAGAATAGATTGAACGGCTCTAGGGTACGTGTGTGTAAACTTTTTTGCGTTTAAATTGATAACGTATTGCGAAATACTAGGCGCGCAAGAAGCGTCAAAAATCAGTACATTCATTACGTAGGTATCAATTGGTTTTGAGGCATCACCATATCGCCATAAAAACCTTTGGACATGTTGGTCCTCCGGGCGTACTAAGACTTGGTGAAACATCTCTTTTATGTCTCCGCAAATTGCCACCTTTCGTTCTCGAAATCTAAATAGGACTCCGGTCAGCGATGTCAGTAAATCTGGTCCCTTCAATAAAAGTGAGTTTAGAGATATACCGTTTACTTTGGCTGCTGCATCCCAAACAATTCGGAATTTGCCGGGTTTGTTTTTATTGGAAACAGCAAACGTCGGTAAGTACCAAGTTCTTTTACTCTTATCATCTAATTCTGATTTACTGAGCTTTCTTATGTAGCCTTTTTGTAAATATTCATCTATTGTTTCCTTGAAGCGAATCGATAAGTTTTTATCGAGAAGCATTTTCTTCTCTAAGCATAAAAGTCGTCGTTTGGCCATGGAAAGACTATCGGGAAGATTAAATTCATCGAATCTCCAAAGCAGCCCAACTTCATATCTGCCATTTTCCAATTTGGTTAAACTTTGAAGAATTTTATTTGCTCTGTCGTCTTCACTAGAGACACGGATTTGCTTTGGAGAGGTTATACCAACACTATCCAAGGAAAAAAACTTCTTTACTATCTCTTGTAGTTTGCTATTGTCTTTATGTCCACATTCACAAATTTGAAAACTGTGTTGAGTGGATGATGCCGAAACATGTTCGTTCTGCATTTCACCGTTCACTATCCAGCCTAATTTTGTACGAGTGGCAATAGGCTCATGCGCGCTCCCAGTCCTTATTTCGACAGGTAAACCGAGGTTCAAGTTATCTAGTCCTAATAGAATCCGAGGAAATCCTTTATAATAGCTGTCAACTGGTACATTTTTTAGATGTTCGTATTTACTTTTCAAATTCTCCATTACAAGTGTTTGTTCAGGTAGTTGCAGTTGCCGAACAGTTCGCACATTCGCTAACTTATATTTTTTACCGCTACCAGAGATGCCAACACATACTCTTTTAGAACCTTCTTCCACTCTGTGCATATCACCGGTCCATTTCAAACATAACTCTTCTGGAGTACCATTTAGCTCTAGTTCATTCGCAACACTCTCGTCTAACAAGCTCAGCGAAGAGCCATCATGCATATGTTTCCAATGATTTATTTTTTCCATATAGCGTTACCGGAATAATGCGAAAAAGAACTGACGTATCGTTGTTTATGTGTGCGTTGCAAAATTGTTCTTCTGGTGCTCTTTGCATCATTTCATTTTTTGATTTGTTATCTCGATGTAGCAGAGGATGGTGACTTAATGTGCAGTTATCGATTCCGCATATTTCATTTCGTGCGCACGGTGTATTAAAGTGTGAAAACAAACACTTTCGACAGAGTTTCTTTTGTCTCACAGCATTCCATCTTTCATTTCTGTTCAACTTACGAAAAAGTACGCAGTTGGCAATATTTTTGCAGTCTTTATTACACACACGGCAGCTCTTACAAATTTTATTGCTGTGGTTGATGACGTCTTGTTTCGTAGTATGCGAGTTGACATAACCTCTATGACCACTGTTATGGTTGTCATTTGTATCAATCGTTATAATTTTGTTGCAGATTGATACTCTGCTGGCTGCTTCTGCTATTTCGTTTAACCAATTACAAAATGTAAGTAGGTTTATGGCTACTTGATTTCTTCTAAATGTTGCCCATTGCAGTCGAATTGAAGGCGGCAATTTTTCTACTAACTCCTGCAGAAGTATTGGATTCTAAAGGTGGCTTTGCAACCCAGTAGCTTCCATGGTAGTGCAGAGATTTCTCACGCTCACGGCAAAGGTTATTATTGTATGAAGTTTTTCTGACTTTACCAATGGGGTGTTTCTTATTTTTTCAAGTAACGAATGTATAATCTGTTCTGGTCGACCATATAGCATTTTTAAAGTCGTAATGGCAGAAGGAACACACAGTGGATGTAGCAGCATACTACGAATAGACTCGAGTGCCTTTCGTTTCAAACACTTCTGTAAGCGTAAGAGATTTTCTGCATTTGTGAGACCGCATATTTCGGTTGACCATTCGAACGTAGATATAAACAGTGGCCATTCCTCCGCGTTGCCGGAAAATAATGGCAGCTCTTTTGGAACTGAATGCCTTGCTGCTATCTGTTGCTTGCTAAGAATGGTATAATTATTAGATGCGGCAGCACTTGAGTCGTTTCCGAACTCATATGCACTCATGTTGGGAAGATCTTGCCTTACTGAAGTAGAAGCGTCATTGTTTGGAATCACATTTGGCCCAAAGACATTTACTCCGGTGGTTAAAGTGCAGTTTGTAGCAGGCATAGTATTAGAACCAGCAGATGTAATGGTGTACATAGAAGTCGGCATGGCATTATAATTAACAGCTGAAGCAGCGTACGCTGGTGCCGGCGCAGCAAATATTACGCGTGGCGCGACGAGGGGTGCTGATGAGATAGTCGGTGGGCACAAATTAGCTAATTGAGCATCCGAGACACAAGCATTTGAATCATTCTCTGTCGGGACAGATCTGGTGGTCACTGAGGGGAGGACATTATTAATCGCGTTAGAAGTTAAACACGTATTATTGCTTGTAGCTATTGGCAAGAACGGTAGTTTTGATGTTACCACTGTAAATTTTGTATTACGACCCAATTCTGCTGATGGGATAAATACGTTTGAGCTCGTATTGGTGCCGATCTGTATTTCTTTTGCAGTATTAGTTATATTAGAAATGTTTTCATATTGTTGGGTGGAATTGTAATTTAGAAATTGTGATATGTTTTGTTTTACCTTTTTCGATCGTTGTAAGAGTTGACTGTTGATGGTTTCGCTGGAAAACGTATCACCAGTCTCTTCCAAATTTAATTCACTTTCTAATTCTTCTATAACTTGATACTTTTTGTCTAAATAATGTTTGTCTCGTTCAGCTAGCAGAAGTCGTTCTTCTTCGAGGCGTTTTAGTCGTAGTTGAGCTCGTTTGAGTGATGTTGATCCAAGGCTGTAGTTAGATACGTTGGACCTGACAGAGGCCTGATCATCATTACATGAACAATCGCTGGTGGGATTGCTGCACGTTTGGCAACTGGCACTATGCTTCTGACTTTGGCTTGGGGGTGACACTTGGTTTTGTAGTTGACCCTGAAAGGAATTATTGCTTTCCATTATTGTACTCACTGTCGCTCACTCCTATTACAGTTGTATAACTTTCGGTTTTCGTGGTTCCACCAAAAATCAATAAATTTAAGATTGTTGGGAATTTGCCAACGATGGGAATTTGCCTATTCATATGTATAAAAGAAAAGCACTAAATTTAAAGTAATTCTATGTTTTTATATATTTAGAAGGACTTAAATTTATTGAGTGCCTCCGTACTAATCAAAATCAAAAAGTAAAGTCACATGAAACAAAATGTGGTTATATACGTTGCATAAACGTCAAGACAAAAAACGTGTTTTTGTCGCCAGGATCGTTATATGGCCAGAGTTGTTAACAGGTAAGTATATACGTAGTGTAAGTGAATTAATAATGTTTAAGTTAAATCTACATGTAAAGTGTAATTGCATTTATAATGCTTACGGTAAGTATATACGTAGTGTAGGTGAATTAATAATGTTTAAGGTAAATCTAGATGTAAAGTGTAATTGCATTTATAATGTTTAAGGTAAATATATATGCAATGTGTAATAGACGTTATAATGCTTAAGGTAAGTATATACGTAGTGTAAGTGAATTAATAATGTTTAAGGTAAATCTAGATGTAAAGTGTAATTGCATTTATAATGCTTACGGTAAGTATATACGTAGTGTAGGTGAATTAATAATGTTTAAGGTAAATCTATTTGCAAAGTGTAATTGCATTTATAATGTTATATGCAATGTGTAATAGAGGTTATAATGCTTAATACGTAGTGTAAGTGAATTAATAATGTTTAGGTTAAATCTACATGTAAAGTGTAATTGCATTTATAATGCTTACGGTAAGTATATACGTAGTGTAGGTGAATTAAGAATGTTTAAAGTAAATCTAGATGTAAAGTGTAATTGCATTAATAATGTTTAAGGCAAATATATATGCAATGTGTAATAGAGGTTATAATGCTTAAGGTAAGTATATACGTAGTGTAAGTGAATGAAATCTAGATGTAAAGTGTAATTGCATTTATAATGTTTAAGGTAAATATATATGCAATGTGTAATAGAGGTTATAATGCTTAAGGTAAGTATATCTAGATGTAAAGTGTAATTGCATTTATAATGCTTACGATAAGTATATACGTAGTGTAGGTGAATTAATAATGTTTAAGGTAAATCAAGATGTAAAGTGTAATTGCATTTATAATGCTTACGGTAAGTATATACGTAGTGTAGGTGAATTAATAATGTTTAAGGTAAATCTATTTGCAATGTGTAATTGCATTTATAAGTGTAGGTGAATTAATAATGTTTAAGGTAAATCAAGATGTAAAGTCTAATTGCATTTATAATGTTTAAGGTAAATATATATGCAATGTGTAATAGAGGTTATAATGCTTAATGTAAGTATATACGTAGTGTAAGTGAATTAATAATGTTTAAGGTAAATCTAGATGTAAAGTGTAATTGCATTTATAATGCTTACGGTAAGTATATACGTAGTGTAGGTGAATTAATAATGTTTAAGGTAAATCTAGATGTAAAGTGTTATTGCATTTATAATGCTTATGGTAAGTATATACGTAATGTAGGTGAATTAATAATGTTTAAGGTAAATCTAGATGTAAAGTGTAATTGCATTTATAATGTTTAAGGTAAATATATATGCAATGTGTAATACAGGTTATAATGCTTAAGGTAAGTATATACGTAGTGTAAGTGAATTAATAATGTTTAAGGAAATCTAGATGTAAAGTGTAATTGCATTTATAATGCTTACGGTAAGTATATACGTAGTGTAGGTGAATTAATAATGTTTAAGGTAAATCTAGATATAAAGTGTAATTGTATTTATAATGCTTAAGGTAAGTATATACGTAGTGTAAGTGAATTAATAATGTTTAAGGTAAATCTAGATGTAAAGTGTAGTTGCATTTATAATGCTTACGGTAAGTATATACGTAGTATAGGTGAATTAATAATGTTAAAGGTAAACATTAAGGTGAATTAATAATGTTTAAGGTAAATCTATTTGCAAAGTGTAATTGCATTTATAATGTTTAAGGTAAATATATATACAATGTGTAATAGAGGTTATAATGCTTAAGGTAAGTATATACGTAGTGTAAGTGAATTAATAATGTTTAAGGTAAATCTATTTGCAAAGTGTAATTGCATTTATAATGTTTAAGGTAAATATATATGCAATGTGTAATAGAGGTTATAACGATTAAGGTAAGTACATACGTAGTGTAAGTGAATTAATAAGGTTTAAGGTAAATCTATTTGCAAAGTGTAATTGCATTTATAATGTTTAAGGTAAATATATATGCAATGTGTAATAGAGGTTATAATGCTTAAGGTAAGTATATACGTAGTGTAAGTGAATTAATAATGTTTAAGGTAAATCTAGATGTAAAGTGTAATTGTATTTATAATGCTTACGGTAAGTATATACGTAGTGCAAGTGAATTTAAAATGTTTAAGGAAAATCTAGATGTAAAGTGTAATTGCATTTATAATGTTTAAGGTAAATATATAAGCAATGTGTAATAGAGGTTATAATGCTTAAGGTAAGTATATACGTAGTGTAAGTGAATTAATAATGTTTAAGGTAAATCTAGATGTAAAGTGTAATTGCATTTATAATGCTTACGGTAAGTATATACGTAGTGTAGGTGAATTAATAATGTTTAAGATAAATCTAGATGTAAAGTGTAATTGCATTTATAATGTTTAAGGTAAATATATATGCAATGTGTAATAGAGGTTATAATGCTTAAGGTAAGTATATACGTAGTGTAAGTGAATTTAAAATGTTTAAGGTAAATCTAGATGTAAAGTGTAATTGTATTTATAATGCTTAAGGTAAAAATATACGTAGTTTAAGTGAATTAATAATGTTTAACGTAAATCTAGATGTAAAGTGTAATTGCATTTAAATTGCTTACGGTAAGTATATACGTAGTGTAGGTGAATTAATAATGTTTAAGGTAAACCTATTTGCAAAGTGTAATTGCATTTATAATGTTTAAGGTAAATATATATGCAATGTGCAATAGAGGTTATAATGCTTAAGGTAAGTATATACGTAGTGTAAGTGAATTTAAAATGTTTAAGGTAAATCTAGATGTAAAGTGTAATTGTATTTATAATGCTTACGGTAAGTATATACGTAGTGTAGGTGAATTAATAATGTTTAAGGTAAATCTAGATGTAAAGCATATTTGCATTTATAATGTTTAAGGTAAATATATTTTCAATGTGTAATATAGGTTATAATGCTTAAGGTAAGTTTTTACGTAGTGTAAGTGAATTAATAATGTTTAAGGTAAATATATTTGCAAAGTGTAATTGCATTTATAATGTTTAAGGTAAATATATATGCAATGTGTAAAAGAGGTTATAATGTTTAAGGTAAGTATATACGTAGTGTAAGTGAATTAATAATGTTTAAGGTAAATCTAATTGCAACGTGTAATTGCATTTATAATGTTTAAGGTAAATACAGTGCAACTATCATACTCGTATTTTCAACAAATTTTTTTTTTAGAATTACTCAGCTGCTAACTATTGACTTTTTTGTTAGTCTTACTGTATGTACAGAATGTCGGAGACGATGTTATTTTTGTGTTTTGTGTATTTATTTACTAAGTTAAACTAAAAAATTTAATTCAAACAAATGAACAATTAAAGCCTTATATATGCAATGTGTAATAGAGGTTATAATGTTTAAGGTAAGTGTTCGGTCAACAACCGTTGACCTTGATTCATGGCAATAAGAGTATTGCCACTAGCAATACTCACATTAAATGCGGACTGCTGACGCACCGCATTCCACACCACCAGTCGCACAAAATTGCAGTACATTCCGTCTGCATACGATTCATCTTGCAATCACGTTGTTGCCTGCCGAATGATCAACACAACACATATTATCGCTGACGACGCACACTGCGACGTTCACTGCTTGTGCGGCTCATCGTCGTCCACTCATCGACTGGGCACTGATGTGTGGACACCCGATACCTCGCTCCGTTGCGATGTAGACGGATGGCCTATTTGCTAAGCAAATAAATATACAGCAACGACGAGCAGCAGCAACATTGTTAACTCTGCGTACATCAGAATGTCTTATCGACAGCGGATTATTATCGCAGTTGCCGGCGTAGGCACCTTTCTCATCGTATACAGCTGGATAGCCAAGGCATGGGACTGGTATCAGCTACTCGACGCTCTACACATTTGGAATGTGTGATGACGCAGCAACTTGGAGTCACAGGCGATGGTGGTGGTGGACGGACTCGTATGGCGAGGCGAGCTTTCTTGCGGCAGTCGGCTGCACACCAATTGGCAGTTCTTCAGGACCAGTTCAACTGAATACTTCAGCATTCGTTCGGCGCGACTACAACTTAGTAATTGTAGTAATAAATTGTTAGCCTTTCTTGCACTTAGAATAAATAGAGCTTTTTTAGTGAATAAGTTTTAACCCATAAACATAAGAAATAATTTAAGATTAAAATCAACCGATCGTGTTCTTATTTCCGACCACCCCCCTGACTTTCGGAAGTATTAATCCTCGACAGTAAGTATATACGTAGTGTAAGTGAATTTAAAATGTTTAAGGTAAATATAGATGTAAAGTGTAATTGTATTTATAATGCTTACGGTAAGTATGTACGTAGTGTAAGTGAATTTAAAATGTTTAAGGTAAATCTAGATGTAAAGTGTAATTGTATTTATGATGCTTACGGTAAGTATATACGTAGTGTAAGTGAATTTATAATTTTTAAGGTAAATATATTTGCAAAGTGTAATTGCATTTATAATGTTTGTGTGAGGACGCTCCTTGACTCTGGGAGTGAAGGACCTCAAAATTCCAGATTTCTTCAACTGGAACGTGAGTTTCATCGATACAATATGGACATACTGGGAGTGAGTGAAGTAAGATGGTTCGACGCGGGAGAGTACCAATCCCCAACATGTAACACTGTGCTACTCTACTCTGGCAAACCCTCTGGCAGTCCCCGTGAATCTGGAGTGGGTCTGCTGCTAACGCCAACAGCACGTAGATGCCTAATTTCCTGGCACCCGCATAGTGATAGGATCTTATCGGCCAGATTTCGGACTAGAGTACGGCGCGTCACGATTATACAGTGCTACGCCCCAACGAATCCCTCGACTGAGGATGAAAAGGACAACTTCTACAGTCAACTAAACGCTGTATTCAACGCAACGCCGAACGGAGATATCGTCATCGTGATGGGGGACTTGAATGCCAAGGTTGGCAACGACAATGAAGGACTCAAGCATGTGATTGGGAAGCACGGCCTCGGCGAACGAAATGACAATGGTGAAAGATTTGTTGATTTCTGCAACACCAACAACCTTGTCATAGGAGGCATCATGTTTGAGCATAAGACTTGCCACAAGGTCAGCTGGGTGTCAACTGACAGGCAATCATCATCCAACCAAATCGACCATATGGCGATCAGCCGACGTTTTAAGAGCTGTCTGTTAGACGTCCGAAACAGACGAGGAGCCGACATGGGTATGGTACGTGATCATCACCTTATGGTAGCTACTGTCCAGTTACGTACTGCATCAGTTCATAGAATCCGCAATATCATCCGAATGCCTAGGTATAACATCGACCGGCTAAAGATCCCCTCAGTACGCCAACAATTAAGGGATCATTTATCGCAAGGAGTGGAAGCAATCAGCAGCTCACTGCCGACAATCATCCAGGAGCATTAGAAGGCTGTGAAAAATGTTTTCACATCTGGAGCGGAAAGTATTGTTGGTAGAAGCCAGGCAAGGCACAGCACGTGGCTTACCGAAGATACCCGGAGGCGGATTGAAGAACGTAAGCTACTTAAATCTCGTATTGTAGATATTCCAGCAGCAGCGAGGAGCGAGCTAGAGTCCATGTATCGAAGAAAAATGAAGTGTAGCGTAGTGTAAGACGTGACAAGCGTAACTATATTAACAACCTGGCCTCAGAGGCAGAGGAAGCAGCGAGCAGGTGCGATAGCAGAACCGTTTACAGAATCACCAAAGAGCTGACAGGTGGTCACCGCTCTAGCCAACATCCGGTGAAAGGCCTAGATGGTGCTGTACTCGTTTCAGATGAGGATCAGCTCAAGCGATGGAAGGAGCATTTCTCTACGGTCCTAAATCGTGTATTTGCTAACGATATGCACATAAATCAAACGGAGCTGCCGGAAGTAACAATTTCCCGAATTCGCACCTCAACTCCTAGTAAAGACGAGATCGCTACCGCGATTAACGCACTAAAGAACAACAAGTCGGTAGGACTAGATGGTATACCCGCAGAGCTTCTGCGTGTAGCTCCAACGACATCAGCAGAGCTTTTATATCCTCTTGTAGAGAGAGCTTGGGAGGTAGAAAGATTCCCTGACGAGTGAAAGAAGGGAATGATTGTCAAGCTTCCTAAAAAAGGTAGTCTTATGGAGTGCGAAAACTGGAGAGGCATTTGCGTTCTCCCTGCAGTTGCAAAAGTAATAGCCAAAGTAGTACTTGAGCGTATTAAGGAACATCTGGAAGATACACTCGATGCCGAACAAGCAGATTTCCGCACTGGATCCTCCTGTGTAGACCACATAAACACCATGCGGATCATTATTGAACAGTACATTGAATTCCGGTCACCACTGCACCTGCTGTTCATCGATTTTGAGAAGGCGTTTGACAGTGTCAACAGTGTCTGGCTCGCCTTGCGCAGGAGAGGTATACCCGATAAACTAATAGCTATTATTAAAGCAACCTATGATGGCTCCAAATGTCATGTGCTACATAGAGGAAAGCTGTCGGAGGAATTCGAGATCCTAAGTGGGGTACGACAAGGTTGCATTCTATCGCCGATACTTTTTTTGTTGGTGATTAGCGACGTACTTCGCGCAGCTTTATCTACTGGAAACGGAGGAATTCGTTGGACTCTTACATCTCAACTCAAACATCTGGATTACGCTGACGACGTTTGTTTACTCTATCACAGAATTATGGAGCTACACCAAATGACAACAAATATGGAGAGGGAGGCAAATGTTGCGGGTTTGAAGATTAATACTGCCAAAACCAAAATCATCAACCTCGGCACTAACTCACTTACTCATGTTGACATTGCTGGACAGCCGGTAGAGAGAGTAGAGAGTTTCCAATATCTTGGGAGTATTGTCTCGACCGAAGGTGGAACCGAACAGGACATTGTCAACCGAATTGGCAAAGCAAAATCGGTGTTTGGAATGATGTCCATGATATGGCGAAGCAATGCGATCTGCTTAAACACCAAGCTGCGACTGTTCCGCTCAAATGTTGAATCTGTGCTGTTGTATGGGTGCAGCACTTGGAAGGTGACCGCTACTATCACAAAAAGATTACAAACATTCGTAAATAGGTGCCTACGGAACATCTTAAGGGTTTTCTGGCCTAATCGTATCTCTAACGAACATCTTTACCAGAGAACGGGTCAGGAACCAATAGGCACAACCATCCAACGACGAAAGTGGCAGTGGATTGGTCATACACTCCGAAAAGGCGACAGTTCCATAGCAAACTACGCAATGCAATGGAACCCGTTATCTCAAGATGGTAGAAGTACGGGTCGTCCGAGAAATACATGGCGCAGAACAGTTGAAGAGGAGGCACGGCAATTGGGGAAGAGTTGGAGAGAGCTGAAGCTTATTGCCAGGAACCGCACGCGATGGCGCGTAGGCGTAGTAGAGGCCCTAGGACCCACAAGGGGATACAGGAAATAAAGAAAAGAAGAGAAGTGAATTTAAAATGTTTAAGGTAAATCTAGATGTAAAGTGTAATTTTATTTATAACGTTTAATGTTAGTATATCCGTAAAGTGTAACTGAGTTTATAATGTTTAATGTAAGTATAAAGTGTAATTGAATTTATATTATGTAAAATCTAAGTATATATGGAAATGAAATTGGTTTATTTGGTTCCTTGACTAAGTAGGTAACGAATAATGAGATTGTAATGGGAAAGATAACCGCTACCAAAGGCAGTAAAACCACTTGATGCCCTGGTCTCGCTGGCCGCTTGCAATTTTCTTGCCCCGACTCAAGATCTGTCGTTAGCCTGGTGCCAGCGTCCGACTAAGGAACAATCCGTCGCGAGTCGTTGTCATCTGATTGGTGGGCATGACACGCTGAGAATCATGATGGACTACATCTTGCAGATCGGTGGCCGCCTCTTTGTTACTGCCCATAATGAAAGTAACGACACTGAGTGTCATGTTGCCACAATTAGCACCGTCACTATCACCGATATTGCTCACCGAATGTAGCTTTCGTTGCCAAGTTCTCTCGTCGAGCTGATTGCGGTACGGAGTCTTTCGCACCCTTATCTGCGTCATTGATGGATTACGGGACGCACTTCGCATTTTGACTGAAATGCCCGGTTTCTTATGAAAATCTCAACACACTGCGGCAAATATGTGTTTTACCGAATTTTAAGGGATTTTGAAATTTTTACCCCCCACCCCCCGCATACCAACTAACCCCTCAGGAATATGAGTGGAGTTTCGTGAAAATTCCCCCTTAATGAGAGAGGTTTTTTGCGGTTTTTGTGGTCTTCTCAATAAGGGCTGTCAGTGTCTGGAAGTCCTAACAAAGTACAACCTACAATGCACTTTGCTATATTTTTTTTGTATGGGAAAAAAAAATGGGAATCATATGATATTTCACTCAAATATATGAAAAACCACATGAACCAGGTACAACTTCCTTTTTAGCTGTCGCACGCCCATAAAGTACGGCCGTCTAGAAGTAGTTATCACCTTTCATTTGATACCAATATTTGGGCCCGCCCACTTTTGAACACGCCCCCTGATGAACTTTAATATGAAAGTAATTTTTTGGCTCTAACTCTATCGAGGGGGGTTGTATTGGACCAAATTTTTTATAGGAAGGAAGGTATTTTTATTGCCTTTTATTTTTTTGTTTCCTTGTTTTTTTTTTTTTTCGTCTTAGGATCCGCTCCGATCACCAGCATCCGTTTGGTTTTGAACCCCTCGTGCAACCACCTAACGTTTGTAAATATGATAATTAGTTGATTAGTTTTTTTTTTTTATTCATCTTTTAAAATTTCATTTTTTTTTTCCACTATCGTGAGATAACCTAATTGTGTATATTTACCCCTCTATGTTTCTGTGTCCCTTTTCCTTTTTCCTTTATATTTCCTTCCTTACACTTCCTTTTTCCTTTATAATCCAGTACGCAATCGAAATTCCTTTTTTCTTCTTATTTTTTCCTTTTCGTTACCCGTGCATGCACTTTGCTCGACGTCTGTTGTGCCGACGGCTTAATCGAAAAGAAAACTTCATGCCTGGCGTTCTCGTCAATAGCCCGGTGTCAGCAACGAGGTAGATGACGGAGGGTGTTAGATAGAGATAGCTATTGTTAATATATTTCCGGCATTCACCAGTTGTGTATCTGTTTACACCAGACTTGTCTAGCAGGTAAGGCAGTTAGCTATGTGTTCTGGTGTTCACATTGTGCATCAATCCGGCTGACAGTGTTTATTCTTGCATCATTGAAGGAAAGTGCCGTGAGGCGTATTTACACTCAGCTTGTCCTGCTTAAACGAATGTATTCGAATTATGTTTTTGTTTTTGATTATTCTTTGTGGTTTTCAAAGTGCACCATTACAAAACAAATTGTTGGACGCGATAAGCCTGGCCGACAGTCTGGAGGTGCTGCCGGAGCGGAAGATGTCTTTACCATGGAAGGTACCCAATATTTTGCCATTTGTGTCCTCTAACGTATAATAGGAGTTACCCAGTTTACTTTTGATCCTTGCTTTCAGGAAACAAGGTGCCAATTTCGCGTTGAATCTCTTTTGAGCATTACTCTGAGCGAAATTACGACGGTAGACTATCTGCCCCACAGAATATTTTACACTTTTGGATCTCAAATTATACACGCGCGCATTCGCGTCAAATTCTGTTCGCATGTCGTGCTTTGCTTTATCACGAATCAACTCTAGTTGGTTTTGATTCGACACTCTTGCATCACTCTCTGACAAAAGGTCCAGGTTGCGCAACAGTGCATAAGTCGATGCATGTACGATCATATTTTGTCCGAACAAAAGGAAGTATGGAGTGGTTTTATAGCTTAATGTGTGGAATTCCGGAGAGCACAACTAATGTGGGACAAATGTTGGTCCCAATCCGTTTGATCTTGTTTGATGTAGGCCCTTAATGCGGCAATTACCGATCTATTGACTCTTTCGGATGTGTTAGCTTGGGGAGAATATAATGCGGTGCAGGTATGTTTGACGCCATAGGAAGTCAGGAAGGCCTCAAAGTCGTTTGACTTAAACTGAGATCCATTGTCTGACACCAAGGTTTTCGGGACGCCGAAGACATGAAATATATTTTCCTGGAGATACGTGAATATTGGCTTGGATGTAAACCTTCTCAACGGAGCTAGGAAATGAAACTTCGTGAAGTGATCCAATACTATTAGTATGCCAATATTTCCGCTCTTTGTTCGAGGATACGGACTTAGCAGATCGACGTAGATTCGTTGGAATGGCCTATCTAACATAACTTGTAAACCCATTTGGGGACGAAGGACTCGATGGGGCGACTTGGTAGTCTGACATATTTCACATGATAGGATATACTTTCGGACCTGATTACGCATTCTGGGCCAAAATAAGTAGCGCCGAATACGCTCCAGTGTCTTACCCATTCCCCCTTGACCCGACGTTGGTGTGTCATGGGCACGTATAATGACTTCCTCGGTTAATTCCCGAGGCACCCAGAGTTTCCATTGCTCCACAGTTGTGTCCGCTAATGAGTAGCTTTGACGTATATGCACGAAATTACCCACGATCTTTAGGTCTGGAAACTTCGATTTATGTTCTTTAATTCTCTTTTTCAGTGTATTATACTCCGGTGAAGTAAATGCTGGGGAATCCAGGTCTATTTCTTGCCTTGCGTCCTCCAACACACGAACTTCTTCCACGTACGCACGCGACAATGCGTCCGGCATCACATTAGCTGAACCACGTCAGTGTAGGATAGTGAAGACGTAACCTTGTAGCTTTAACGCCCATCTCGCGAGGCGTCCACTAAGGTCGTTCTGCCGCATCAGCCATTGAAGGCTCGCATGATCTGTAGTGACGGAGAATTCTTGGCCTTCGACATAGGCTCTGAATTTTTTCACAGCTAGTACCGCCACTAGGCATTCCTGTTCGGTCACCGAATAGTTTTTTTTTGGGCTTGGTTCAGCTTTTGCGACATATACGCTACCGGTACTTCATCTCCCTTGTTTCTTTCTTATTATTTCTTTGGGCCAGAACCGCACCTACTCCATGTTGGCTTGCAACACATTAAACTATAAACGGCTGTTTAAAATCTGGGTTTATTAATACAGGAGCCGATGTTAGTTTATTCTTGAGGTCATCGAAAGCCTGTTGAGCCTCAGAGGTCCATCTAAAGGTTCGTGCTTTTTTGAGTAGGGTTGTCAAAGGTTTAGATACTTCTGCAAAGTTTGCGATAAAGCGGCGATACCAACCGGCCATTCCCAAGAATCTCCGTCCTTTAAGTCAAGGCTCGAGATAAATTCGGCTTTAGGCAGCCTGCTCAGGATTCCTTCGATATGCGGAAGTGGGTAAGCATCTTTTACCGTTACGAGATTTACTTTCCTTGAGTCCAGACACAAGCGAACCTTCCCAGGCTTCCTAACAAGCACTACTGGAGAGCTCCATGCGCTGTTGGATTCTTCTATCACTCCGAGTTCAATCATTCGGTCAACTTCATCATACATTAGCTTCTCTATTGCCGGAGATACGGGGAAGTGGCGCTATTTAATTGCCTTTGCATTATTTACGTCAATGGTGTGCTCTATGAGTGCGGTTTTACATAATCCTTCTTTTTCAAAGGACGGAAACATTTGTTTAACGGATTCAAGCCGTTTCTTCTCGTTCGTTGACAGATTGTGAGAGTTTAGCTCGCGTTCTCCTATAGTTTTTTGGTCGATGACAATATCAGCAATTATTTGTGGTGCCAACGAAAATTCCCTCCAGAAATCCACCCCCAAGTACAGATTTTGCCTTAGCGTTGGTATTACGAATAACTCGATTATCCTAGTTTGATTACGAAACGTGATATATGCGATCAGACAGCCTCTTACCAATTGTGCATTACCATCAGCGGTTTTTATATCATAACGAAAATGTTTTAAGTTCTATGTCGAATTGAGGATTTCTGTAGCGAATTTTGATCCAATGCAACTGATAGTCGCCCCACTATATAGCAATCCTAACACATTTCTTTTGGGGACTGGTGTTCGGATCTACCTGTGTGAAGGGCCGTTTTAAAAGCGATCTAACCTTATTTATTGGATCCGAGGCTGAGTTAGCGGATGTGAATTCACATCCGTCTTCAAGTTTCCCGGATAATTACATTTGGAGCACTGCGCTTTATACACATTGGCTGCACCACACCCATAACAAAAGATTCTTTTTATTTCTAGGCAGTTTTGGTGCCGGTGGCCCGGTCTGCCACAGTTCCAACTGGATTTTCATTTAAATCAGCCACTTGTTTCCGATTTTGAAAAATTCTTGGGGTGGGATGGGCTTTACGAAGTTCTTCAATTTAATATTCATGACTCCTGCACGATCTCCGCAGCTGCGCCACCGTATTAAATTCCAAATGCAATAACTCGTGTCTTAAATCAGTTCTAAGGTTCCGTAAGGTTATCTCAATTAATTCAGTTTCAGACAGTCTGTCAACCAGGGACGAAATTCCATCAAAATGTTTATCGGAGCTCTCATAATCCTTTTGTTTTCTTCCGCGGATGAGTTCTCGGATATCATAATCAGTCCTCAAATCCTTGTAGTTTCGTCTTAGTGCTTCACACAGGTCCATCCATTCTATGGCGGTCACACTCTTATGATACCTCCAAAATCAATCGCGAGCCTTTCCCCCGAAGAACATATGTGCGTGTTGACAAAGTGATGGAAAATCTCCGTTAAGAGACTGATACGTCAAAGCCTGGAGTCTGTATATAAATTCATCTACCGATATCCCGGTTGTTGTTGCTTCGAAACGCAAGTTCCAACTAGATATAAGTTTGGCAACTTTCTCAGAGTTTCCTCGAGTTGGCTGGTGAAAGTGTCTAGGCAAGTCTTCGGCAGGAGTATTAGGTGGAGGTCGAGATCCTATTGCTTAAATGGGTCCTTCCAAGCGGATTGAATCAAGCGGTGCTCTCCGTGCAAACTCGTTAGTGTTAGCCCTCTCGTCCAATACAACTTGGGCTTGCAGGAGTGTGCTTAGAGTATCATTTATATGAACTTTGATACTGCTCAGCAGTTCCTGTTTGTGATTGGCAATCGCCACCTCTGTAATCCTTCTTATTTCCTCTTTTGAAAAGGTATCCTTTCCAACTGTCGAATTCTGATATCCAAAACAAGCGCGGCGTCCCTGATCCAAACCGTTCAGTGGCAATGACTGATTTCCTCGGATTTCCAGGGGAGGCACCGAGAAGGACATGTTTAAACCTTCCTCATTAGTCGGCATTCCACCAACAGAGTGGTTTTGATAAAGAGGAGTCTTTTTAGTTCCCATGGTGCGGGAGTGTTTTGGCTTGGCGCCTCTTCCTCCTCTCGAAGGGATTGTAGGAAAAGAACGTGAAGAACCATCAATGCTCCTTATCGATTGCGTGAATGGTCACTCACTCGGCAGTCGGCCCGACAATTGGGACAGGAAGGTCTGGCAAGTTCTCCATACTCCGATATACTGCCATTTAGGCCAACTAATGAATCACCCAAAAAGAAAGAAAACGATACTCATAAGACTTCTGCTTGACGGATAAGCAACGAAAACAAAGAATGAATAACCTACACCCGAATAAGGACGACGCGAGCTCATGTATAAAAGTGAAGCTCTTCACATTTACTTGACTCGCGGGAAATACCCAAAACAAATATTCTATTGACTGTAAGGTTATGCTATGTTATGGGGATTACGCAATAAGGAGATCGATCAACTAAGGTAAATGAACCTAACACATTCTTAAATTAATACGTGAGATAACTAGAAGACATGTATAGTTAAAATATATACATAATATAAGAGATATATAATAAGAAAACGGTTCATAATACCTAATGCATTAAACCGAAAAAAACCTTTCTCCACTCCATAAGTTCAATTGAGTTCAGATCCGCGCACCTCATGCCCGAAATCCTGCATGTCTATAACATCAGATAATGAATTTAAATATTTACTAAAACAAATTAACCTCGTTCAAGGCACGCTCGCTGCGAAGTCGGAGCCGGCACTGGTCATTAGGCAGCTTCCCTAATTGAATACCATAAGCCTCCAAGACCGAACGAGACGAACTTCCGAACAAAACACAAGCATCACTGTGGGATACCCTAGGATTTAATCAAACTTAACTCGATAATTCACAAAGATAACGAGTGGCCAGTTAACCCCGAACATGTCGTGAGTTCAAACTGTATTCCAGCTCCGAAAAGATAACCCCACAAACCCAAAGATAAAGAGCGGCCAGTTAACCTCAAATATGTCGCGAGTTCAAACTGTATTCCAGCTCCGAAAAGATACCCCACAAGGCCCAAAGATGAAGGGCAATCCATTAAGCGGCCGGCTACTCTGGAAAAGACTCGACTAAATAAAACCGTATTCCTTCAAAATGGATTGTTCATTAATAGTTATGAACCGAGTAAAACGAATCTCGAGGACGCCACAGGGAGACTTACGATACTTGACAAAAAAAATATAGCATAACTTGTTCACTCTCTAAGTCACAAGTAGAAGTACCCACTCTAGTTGTCAGTTATTCCGGAAAAGTCGACATGATAAAACCGTGTATCAATTTCGTTAAGTTGCTCCTACCAATAACCCAGACAAAGTGCAACCACACTGTCGTCATGTAATTGAAATTAAACTAAGGCAAACTAACAATAAACTCCCATCACAAGAAGTGTGATGGCGATGACGAAACTCGAAAATAAAACTTTACGTTTCACGAATTTAGGAAAAGAGAATAAAATTTGGTAGCCTATCGAATGATAGGCCCCACGTTGGTGTTAACCAACGGGGTTTACGAAAAGCTGTGTGAGACCCAAAAGAGTTCAGACTGATGCCTGAACCGTCTTTTATGTCAATTTATGTAATGGACTTATAGGTGATGTTTTATATATGACAGCTGTTTCGGGGCCTGTGTGCACGCCTAGCGGATGCGCTAACTAGCTCGTTGGATTGTGGTGGGGCCTTGGCCTTTCAACTGTCCACGTCATACACAAATAATTATTTGCGTGCACATCGCGATACGACCCGATTATTGTAGAGATAAAAAAATAAAGAAAAATAACAGGAACCAACGATGAGGCGGTGTGATCTGAACTCAATTAAAAGATTTCGAGTGAACGTTATAAAACTGACTTTATTTCTTTAAAAGTGAATTAATAATGTTTAATTTAAGTCTATATGCAAAGTGTAATTGCATTTCTAATGCTTAAGGTAAGTATATACGTAGTGTAATTGAATTTATAATGTTTAATGAAAGTCTATATGTGGGCGCCGTGGCTCAGTGGTAATGCACATGGCTGCTGCGCAGGAGGTTCAGGTTCGAATCCCAGCAACACCAAAAGTATTTTTCACGGTGTCCCACCTCTCGCGAATTGGTGACAAACGTTCCGAGAGTAATTAATACCTTGTCACGGAAAGCTTCTCAATTCGCCGTTCGGATCCGGCCTTAAATTGTAGGTTCCATTTGTGTCCAAAAAATTAACATGTGCAGCACAAATGGTCGCGAGAACTTATGCCTTGGACCGCAATGGTCTGTCGCGCCAAAATAAAAAAATGAAAGTCTATATGCAAAGTTTAATAGAGGTTATAATGTTTTAGGTAAGTATATACGTAAAGTGTAAGGGAATTTATAATGTTTAAGGTAAATATATATGCAATGTGTAATAGAGGTTATAATGCTTAAGGTAAGTATATACGTAGTGTAAGTGAATTAATAATATTTAAGGTAAATATATTTGCAAAGTGTAATTGCATTTATAATGTTTAAGGTAAATATATATGCAATGTGTAATAGAGGTAATAATGCTTAAGGTAAGTATATACGTAGTGTAAGTGAATTAATAATGTTTAAGGTAAATATATTTGCAAAGTGTAATTGCATTTAAAATGTTTAAGGTAAATATATATGCAATGTGTAATAGAGGTTATAATGCTTAAGGTAAATATATACGTAGTGTAGGTGAATTAATAATGTTTAAGGTAAATATATTTGCAAAGTGTAATTGCATTTATAATGTTTAAGGTAAGTATATACGTAGTGTAACTGATTTTAAAATGTTTAAGGTAAATCTAGATGTAAAGTGTAATTGTATTTATAATGCTTACGGTAAGTATATACGTAGTGCAAGTGAATTTAAAATGTTTAAGGTGATGTAAAGTGTAATTGTATTTATAATGCTTACGGTAAGTATATACGTAGTGTAAGTGAATTAATAATGTCTAAGGTAAATATATTTGCAAAGTGTAATTGCATTTATAATGTTTAAGGTAAATATATATGTAGTTTAAGTGAATTTATAATGTTTACGGTAAATATATTTGCAAAGTGTAATTGCATTTATAATGTTTAAGGTAAGTATATACGTAGTGTAACTGATTTTAAAATGTTTAAGGTAAATCTAGATGTAAAGTGTAATTGTATTTATAATGCTTACGGTAAGTATATACGTAGTGCAAGTGAATTTAAAATGTTTAAGGTGATGTAAAGTGTAATTGTATTTATAATGCTTACGGTAAGTATATACGTAGTGTAAGTGAATTAATAATGTTTAAGGTAAATATATTTGCAAAGTGTAATTGCATTTATAATGTTTAAGGTAAATATATATGTAGTGTAAGTGAATTTATAATGTTTACGGTAAATATATTTGCAAAGTGTAATTGCATTTATAATGTTTAAGGTAAATATATATGCAATGTGTAATATAGGTTATAATGTTTAAGGTATGTATATACGTAGTGTCAGTGAATTTAAAATGTTTAAGATAAATCTAGATGTAAACCGTAATTGTATTTATAATGCTTACGGTAAGTATATACGTAGTGTAAGTGAATTTATAATGTTTTAGGTAAATCTAGATGTAAAGTGTCATTGTATTTATAACGTTTAATGTTAGTATATCCGTAAAGTGTAACTGAGTTTATAATGCTTCATGTAAGTATAAAGTGTAATTGAATTTATATTATGTAAAATGTAAGTATAGTATGCAAATGAAATTGGTTTATTTGGTTCCTTGACTAAGTAGGTAACGAATAATGAGATTGTAATAGGAAAGATAACCGCTACCAAAGGCAGTAAAACCACTTGATGCCCTGGTCTCGCTGGCCGCTTGCAATTTTCTTGCACCGTCTCAAGATCTGTCGTTGGCCTGGTGCCAGCGTCCGACTAAGGAACAATCCGTCACGAGTCGTTGTCATCTGATTGGTGGGCATGACACGCTGAGCATCATGATGGACTACATCTTGCAGATCGGTGGCCGCCTCTTTGTTACTGCCCATAATGAAAGTAACGCCACTGAGTTTCATGTTGCCACAATTAGCACCGTCACTACCGATATTGCTCACCGAATGTAGCTTTCATTGCCAAGTTCTCTCGTCGAGCTGATTGCGGTGCGGAGTCTTTCGCACCCCTATCTGTGTCCTTGATGTATTACGGTCGCACTTCGCATTTTGACTCAAATGCCCGGTTTCTTACGACAATCTCAACACACTGCTTTATAATTCTTGTACTTACATGGAGGGGGGGGGGGATTGTGTTCCGTTCTGCGGATCGATTTTCACAGGTGGTGCCGCCCTAACCACAATTGGTCAGCGGAGTAGCCGCGAGCACCTTGTCTTGCTGCGTAATTTTTGTTTCCTTGTTTTTTTTTCGTCTTTGGATCCGCTCCGATCACCAGCATCCGTTTGGTTTTGAACCCCTCGTGCAACCCCCTAACGTTTGTAAATATGATAATGGTTGATTAGTTTTTTTATTTTTATTCATCTTTTAAAACTTCATCTTTTTTTTCCACTATCGTGAGATAACCAATTTGTGTATATTTACCCCTCTATGTTTCTGCGTCCCTTTTCCTTTTTCCTTTATATTTCCTTCCTTTTTGTTTATTGATATTGGATGTATGCAATTGTGCGATTTGTCACTTTATAATCCAGTACGCAATCGAAATTCCTTTTTTCTTCTTATTTTTTCCTTTTCGTAACCCGTGCATGCACTTTGCTCGACGTCTGTTGTGCCGACGGCTTAATCGAAAAGAAAACTTCATGCCTGGCGTTCTCGTCAATAGCCCGGTGTCAGCAACAAGGTAGATGACGGAGGGTGTTAGATAGAGATAGCTATTGTTAATATATTTCCGGCATTCACCAGTTGTGTATCTGTTTACACCAGACTTGTCTAGCAGGTAAGGCAGTTAGCTATGTGTTCTGGTGTTCACATTGTGCATCAATCCGGCTGACAGTGTTTATTCTTGCATCATTGAAGGAAATTGCCGTGAGGCGTATTTACACTCAGCTTGTCCTGCTTAAACGAATGTATTCGAATTATGTTTTTGTTTTTGATTATTCTTTGTGGTTTCTCAAAGTGCACCATTACATGTCCGGAAGCAATAACCTTGACGAAGCAATGAAAATGCAAGCTGAAGTGTTTGAGATGATTGGCACAGCTGGAATGCGATTACGTAAATGGTGCAGCAACCACAACGCCCTACTGCAAAATGTTCCAGAAAATGACATTGAATTGAAATTAGATATTACTGACGGTCAGATGCATGCTGTTAAAACACTTGGCATAACTTGGCTTCCAAGGCCAGATATAATATCAATCAAAATAGCATGGAAAATTAAGAACAAAATTTCAAAGCGAACTGTACTGTCCGATGTCGCTCATATTTTTGATCCTATTGGTTTGTTAAGTCCAGTCGTAATTATCACAAAAATTTTTATTCAAGATCTGTGGAAATTGCATCTAGACTGGGACGCGCCTCTTCCTGTCAATTTGCACACCAAATAGGAAGGCTTCAGACAAAATTTAAAACGCTTAGATGACATAACGATTCCAAGGCAAGTATGCACGGATGATCCGAGACAAACCATCGAACTGCATGCATTCTCTGATGCTTCGGAACGAGCTTATGGTTCAGCCATTTATATAAAATCTTAAAAAAATGTAACGACACCACGACTTGAACTTCAAGCAGCAAGGTTATCGACACAAATAGCCAGTCGTTTGAAAGAAAATATACTTTTGGACCGACTCACAAATTGTACTAAGTCATCCGAGTCATCTTCATATCAAACGTTCGTAGCGAACATAATTTCACATATTCAACGAAATACGAACATACAAAATTGGAGACATGTGGATACTAAACAGAATCCTGCAGATTACATTTCGCGTGGAATCCCTCCCGGAAATTTGAACATGTGGTTTACAGGGCCATCTTTTCTACGATTCCCTTCATCAGAATGGCCTGGAAATGATATCGCATCAGAACGATGCCTCGTTGAGAAAAAGGTGCAAAAGTGAATTCTTATAGCACCGGTAACAGAAGAACATTCCATCTCTAAAATGAACCTCAAGAATTATTTTACCTTTTAAGTCAAAACAACTGCATTTGTACTTAGATTCATCAGTAATTCTAGGTTGGACGAAACAAAAAGGAAACACTCCTACTTATGCAGTAGTGAAACCCAAGCTGCATTAGTTGTAGTAGTAAAGGAAATTCAAGGACTATATTTCAACGAGTAAATAGAAGACTTAAGACATGGTCGAGAACTTAACAGGCGAAGTCGACTATCTGCTCTTACCCCTTTTTTTTGACGAAAATGGATTGTTGGGAATAGGTGGTCGCATTCAAGCAGCAAATGTCCCGTACGATGCGCGGCATCCAATGCTCTTGCCGAAAGATCACATGTTCACTCGGTTGGTACTTACCGAGCTGCATATTCAGCATTATCATGTAGGAGCTCAAACATTACTTGCGATAACCATACAACGGTTTTGGCCAGTCCAGGGTAAGGTACTAGCAAATAGTGCGATTCATCGTTGTGTTCAATGTAAAAAATCAAACCCAACCGCATTGAAACAGTTAATAAGCAACCTTCTGGAATCAAGGGTGCAACCAGGACGTCCTTTTATAACTACCGGAGTTGACTTTGCTGGACCAGTGTGGACACATTTTAAAATTCGAGTAAAGAAGCCGCAAAAATCCTACATTGCGGTATTTTGCTGCTTTGCAACCAAGGCAGTTCGTTAAGAGGTCGTCTCGGATCTATCAACAGATGGCTTCATCGGAACGTTACGACGCTTTTGGTGTAGACGAGGAAATTGTCGAACACTGTTCTCAGATAATGCAACTAACTTCATCGGAGCTAAAAATCAACTACATGAACTGTATCAGTTATTTTATCATCGACGTCGACTGACAAAATTCATGCAGAATGTAACCGTCGAGGCATTGATTTCAAATTTATACCACCACGAGCACCACATTTTGGCGGGCTATGGGAATCAGCGGTAAAATCATCAAAACAGTTGTTACGTAAGGCAGGACCTATGAGGAATTATGCACAGTCACAACAGAAATTGAAGCAATAATTAATTCAAGACCTATTTCTCCAATATCATCGGACGCCAACGACTTGGCAGCATTAACCCCAGGTCATTTTCTTATTGGTGATCAACTGACAACAATAGTAGACGCTGATGCGGCTCCATTAAAGGCTCATACATTGACTAGATGGAAGCTAGTAAGTCACATCAAGCAAGAATTTTGGAGACGGTGGTCTGCAGAATATTTATCTGGGCTACAACATCGCTACAAGTGGAAGACA
The DNA here is from genome assembly GCA_947095585.1 of Nephrocerus scutellatus. Classification (NCBI taxonomy): domain Eukaryota; kingdom Metazoa; phylum Arthropoda; class Insecta; order Diptera; family Pipunculidae; genus Nephrocerus; species Nephrocerus scutellatus. The sequence continues at coordinate 74,782,879 of OX352761.1, read as the reverse complement.
AAATATCCAAATGCAACTCCAGGATTGATGGTTTTAATCAAGGAAGATAATATGCCCTCTACACAATGGCGATTAGGGCGAATACTAAATGTTTTTAATGGTAAGGGCAACCTGGTAAGAGTAGTCGATGTGAAAACTGGTTCTGGCATTTTCAGGAGACCGATAACCAAATTGTGTCCATTACCAATTAGTACAGAATTGCCTGAATCACAACAACCTCCCAAAGACGAGGCAGAAAAAGAGTTGCGGGAACAGCAGAAAAATAACGAACCTGATACTGAAGCACAGAACTCATCAAGAATCACACGTTCTCGTAGTAAGATTTTCAGTCTTCCCAGCCTTCTCGCCATCATGCTTTTGTTCACACCTGCCTACGCAACACCGAACGAAGCAGTTGAGATTGTAAACTTTGATACATTTCCTAGTATATATTTCGAAAATTTAGGGTTGACAAATCTGATAAACGATGATTGGCAGTTAGTAGTATACTTTAATTTAACGAATTATTGGAATGAGTTTCAAGGATTCAGACGTGGAGTGAAGAGGTTATCTACCTTATATGCCAGATTGAAGAATGAACAACATTGTACCAACGTCTTGGCACAGTTCACACACAGTTTGTCTGACATGGAAATTTACAACTCGATTATAATGGAACAAAATAAAGATTGGACAAGCAGAAGTAGAAGAGCTGAATTTGACATTGTCGGATCACTAGCCAACACGTTATTTGGAGTGCTAGACCAAGATTATGCTCAAACGTCATTACTAGGATCAACCGCTAAGATTATAAAGAAAACGCAGACCGACGTCAATCAACAATTCCAAGCTTTCGAACTACATGTATATCATATAATGGATGAGATCACCAAATTAAGCAAAAGGGAAGATACAACGGAGTTGCAGCAAATGTTCACAGCTCTCTCCATTCAGACATTGTTAATAATGACAAATTATCAACGAACTCAAGCTCAGATCATCGATGTACTAATGGATTCTCACAAGGGTATAATCAATCCGTTACTTTTGACACCGAATCAATTAACAACGGCTCTTCAAGATATAAAATCAACATTGCCATCAACTGTTAAATTTCTTTCGCTACAACAAAAAGATCTATAAATACTGTACATTCGAACGAAAATTATATATTGCTTTTACTACAAAATCAAACGTCATTACTAGGATAAACCGCTAATATTATAAAGAAAACGCAGACCGACGTCAATCAACAATTCCAAGCTTTCGAACACCATGTAAATCGTATAATTGATGAGATCACCAAATTAAGCGAAAGGGAAGATACAACGGAGTTGCAGCAAATGTTCATAGCTCTCTCCATTCAGACACTGTTAATAATGACAAATTATCAACGAACTCAAGCTCAGATCATCGATGTACTAATAGATTCTCACAAGGGTAAAATCAATCCGTTTCTTTTGACACCGAATCAATTAACAACGGCTCTTCAAGAAATAAAATCAACATTGCCATCAACTGTAAAATTTATCTCGGTACAACAAAAAGATCCGACTTTTTGAATATATATAATATACTTCATGATCAAGGACGAGTCACGTCTGATTATATTATATTTAAGGTTCAGATCCCACTGGCGTTAAACAATCATTTTGAAACCTTTCGCTTAATACCGATCCCACTTCACAAGGGTACCAAGTACATGAGGCTTAACATATCTGCCAACTACATCGCAGTAAACCTCCATCGAGATTTATATTACCCGATGGACACACTTGATGCCGGAGGCTGTGTTAAAATGGTGGCGGATAATATTTTGTGCAGACAAAATCGTCCACTATATGACAAAAATTCAAATGTAAGTATATGTGTGTTTGGACTTTGCATAGCCAGCAGGCACCTAGTAGCTGTGTTTCGGAAACAATGGACGAAGCTGCTGAGTGTACACAACTATTGAATCCTAGTGAGTGGCTATTCTCTTTGGCAGAACCACGATCAACATAGTTTGCCTCGAGAGTGTTTTCCTTTAAACTAACATTGGATACGGTATTTTGAAAACCAATGCAAATTGCATTATAAAACAACAAGGGCAACAATCCCTTCCCACAATTTGTACTCGACGACAATGAGAGCATCATTCTGGCCTTCAGTTAACATAAGCAGCATATTCCGTGAAGTCCCTTTTCAATCCAACGGTTACCTTTACACTTATACCTAATAATGAAACATCAAAACTCCAAAAGCAAATTAAGGAGTTACAAATGATACAATGATATAAATGAAAATATACCCGATGGCTTGCCACCAAATGAAGCTCATTAGTTCACAGTCAGCTATTTGCATTAATCCTCGCGATTATTTGTGTTGCGTACTTTGGTTGGCTCAAATGCAACGCTCGAAATCCCACTATGCCTGCCCCAACTCCAGCTCCTAGACAAGCACATAACTTTCAATTCGATATTTAGAAACATAGTTGACCTCACGTAGCTCGACCCGGGGGAGTATGGACAAAATTCCCTGATTGTTTGCGTATTGCGAGTATTATTCTGATTATAATTATCATATACTCGTAATTATCATAATGTTCGTAATACGTAGATAATCGGAGAATTTTGTATTTTATGATAAATATTATGTAATACTACTCTGTACCGTATAATGTGCACATCAAGCAATCATTTTTTGTACACACCATTATATTTATATGATGTTATTGTTGTAGTCAGATTACCTACCTAAATTCTACATTGCACCTCGAGCACAAAGCTCTGGATCACATGGCATGGAATTCGCAGGAAAGCTAAGATCATTACTTAGCTTGCTATGATTTTGCTTGTTTGCGTGTTTCATGTAACGTAACACATTATTATTATTATTATTATTATTATTATTATTATTATTATTATAAGTGAAATAAATATATTTTATACATTTTAATATTTTTTCGTGCGTGACTTGTCTTCACCATTAATTAATCTTACCTCTAACGTAACTCATTATTATTATTATTATTATTTACATCTACAAGTGAAATAAATATATTATTAAAAGAAACTAGTGAACGGAGGTTTCTTTATAAAAAAAAAGAGCTGGTAACAAAATCGTTAAATTCTGGCTGGTTTCGGCATACATGGATCGGGAAAAGCAGACTCCACCAAAAATACTGGAGGAGCTCATCCCTGATGCAGAGAAAAGAAAAATTGGGGCGATCCTAGGATGTGATGCAAATGTTCACCACACAATATGGGTCAGCACCGACGTAAATGAGAGAGTTGAGTCATTTTTTGAATACTTATTAAATACAAACCTCGCTATTTGTAAAATTGGGCAAGACTCCACTTCCATAACAAAGAATAAGCGAGAACTACTCGATGTAACTCTCGTATCAGACTTTATAGCGTATAAGGTAAGAGAATAGAAGGTTACAAAAGAACACTCATTCTCAGACCATCGTTATTTAATCTTCAAGTTAGATATCAAACCTGCCCTTCGTGAGTCCTTTATAAATAAGAAAAGGGCAAGATACAACGGAGTTGCAGCAAATGTTCACAGCTCTCTCCATTCAGACATTGTTAATAATGACAAATTATCAACGAACTCAAGCTCAGATCATCGATGTACTAATGGATTCTCACAAGGGTAAAATCAATCCGTTACTTTTGACACCGAATCAATTAACAACGGCTCTTCAAGAAATAAAATCAACATTGCCATCAACTGTTAAATTTCTTTCGCTACAACAAAAAGATCTATAAATACTGTACATTCGGGGTATCTATAGGGAGATGCTAGGGAAACTACTATCGGTGGCTCCATTCAAGTCAAGGTAGTTTTTATACCGAAGGCGGGTAAAAGCTGACATGGCTACCCAAAAGACCTGAGACCTATAACTCTATCATCCTTTCTTCTGAAAACCCTGGAAAGACTGATAGATGTTCATATAAGGGCTAAGGCAAAACCTAGCAGTTGGACAAAGTCCCAACTTGCTTACTGCAGGGGGAAGTCTGTGGACACAGCCTTACACACCTTAGTCAGCACATTGAGAAATCAATATACTCCCAGGAGTATACACTAGTAGCATTCCTGGATATCGAGGGTGCGTTTAACAACGTTAAAACAGAGGCAATCTGTAAAGGACTGTCAGACCTAGATGTGGGATACCCTATAAGCAAACTAATCAATCATATGCTTCTAGGCAGGATTATTAGTGCGGAGTTGGGTGGTTCCATCTTAAAGAGGCAGACAGTTAGAGGAACACCACAAGGAGGTGTATTATTCCCTCTACTCTGGAATATAGTAATCAACGAATTACTGTTGAAACTGGAAGGAGAGGGGATAAAAGTGGTAGCGTATACTGATGATGTAGCGTTAGCTGTCTCAGGAAAATACCTCAGAACGATTAAGGAGGTTATGCAAAATGCCCTCCTAATCGTTAAAGAATGGGCAAATAAAAGCGGTCTGGGCGTCAACCCGAATAAGACAGAGCTTGTCCTTTTCACCAGGAAATATAAAATTCCAACAGTTGATCCTCCAACACTAAATGGTACCCTTAGTTTTTTCTGATAAAGCATGATTTCTGGGGACAATCTTGGACAGGAAACTGAGCTGGAAACCTTATATAATAGAAAGAGTTAATAAAGCGAATATTGCTTTATACTCGTGCAAGAACGCCATTGGTAAAAAATGGGGTTTGAAACCAAAGCTGGTACACTGGCTTTACACGTCGGTAGTGAGACCAATACTACTGTATGGGGTAAGCGTATGGTGGCCAGCTTTGGAAAAAACCACGTATATAAGTATATTGGGGAAGGTAGAAAGAGCGGCCTGCATGCTTATAAGCGGGGCGCTGAGATCTACACCAACTCGCACTCTAGAAGTTATGCTTCACCTGATCCCACTAGATATATTTGGTAAACAGAAAGCGGCAAGTACGGCTACGCGACTGTTAGCTGTCAATCAGTGGAGAAATCTTCAAAAAGGACACTCCACCATAACTAAATCGCTAAAGCAAGAGCTGACGAAACTAAATTACATAACACCAATGTTATGCTTTCAATGTTATGTTTTCGGACAACAATACCTACCAGAGAAGACTGGAATAGTGGATCCGTAACCGATAACGAAACAATACAGTTTTTCACGGATGGCTCTAAGCTAGACGGTAAAGTAGGAGCAGGAGTCTTCTGTGACAAGCTTAAAGCAAGCATCTCTCCGTCTACCTGATCGCTGCAGCGTATACCACGTTGAAGTGATAGCGATTGAAGAGGTAATGAGTTGGCTGAAGCATAATGTATTATCCTCAAAGAAGATTAACATTTATGTGGACAGTCAGGCGGCCATAAAATCATTCGATGCGGTCTCACTGAAATCCAAGGTGGCGTTGAGCTGTCACTCCTCTCTTAACGAAATGAGAGAGAAGTTCAATATAAGGATCATATGGGTCCCGGGCCACACGGATGTTGAGAGGAACTGCAGGGCGGACGAGTTAGTTAGACGTGATACGACTCTCCAGCTGCTACCGGAAAGGGCCTATGTAGGGAGTCCTATCGCGACACTGAAATTTGAGCTTAGGAAAGAGGCAGAAATAATAACAAATGTAAGGTGGGAAAACACCGACACTTGCAATATTTCAAGACAGGTCTGGCCGAAGCTGGACTTGAAGCGCTCAACTGCGCTTATTTCCCCACAAAGACGTGAACTAAGAACGTTTGTAAGGATAATGACAGGACACTGCCTTCTAGGGGAAGCACGCGAGAAGGATGGGTGTCGAATATAATGACTTCTGCAGAAGTTGCATGGAAGAGGAGGAGGAAGAGACCATAGAACATCTTCCTTGCTCATGTCCGGCACTAATGCACAGAAGGCACAAACACTTGGGTAAGCGGATAATGAATAACCTATCAGATCTCGAAAACGATTCATTAAGAGCTCTGAATGGATCTTCTGAAAAGGGGAAAGGTATAAAATCCTGTGGTAACACAAAGGACCGCGAATGGTCTAAGTGAGCACTAGCTGCCACCGCAACCTAACCTAACCTAACCTAACCTAACCTAACAGCTTTGATTGATGGTAGACTTACAATATAAATTATATTTTTACTATCGGATGCTATTCTTGTTTTAGCAAATTCTAACGCTTCGTCTATGTTTACATAAGGAATTTTCATTCTTAAGAATTTATTATATTGGCTTTAGCCCAATGGATTGCATATTCAATATTGACAATCTCTTCTTTAAGTAATTCTAATCTTTATTTAGAATTTAATATTTATTCTTTTTTAACACTTTCGTTAGACTTTATCATTTTAAGTATTTCATTTGTTACATTTCTGATTTCATTATTTTTCTAACTGATAATTTATTAATTATGATTGGCTTGTTGTTATTTTCTAGTTCGTTGTTCATTTTATCAACTAATATATTATAATATTTATGGTCAGGTTTTTCGGCAATCCACTTCCATGCAGTACATGTGAAATCAAGTGACCATTTTTGTCTATTGTGTGGCTTAAGTCTACTTATATGGCTTTTTATCTGAATTATTTCATGGGAAACGAAGGGATTAATTGGGTGATTAATATTAACATTTTGCTCTATTGTTTGCTCCAGATCGTCAAGAAGTGTTTCGTACATTTGAGGGTTTATAACATGAATTAGTTTAAATGATCCTGTCTGTAGTTTGCCACAACCGTATGTATGGTGAGGAATTGGGAAGTGGAGTAATACAATATTTCGGTATCTCCCGTACATGTTGTTATGAAAAGCCGAGAACGAAAATTAACTCTTAATACGGCCTTTGTGAACAACTCTTCCAGATTTGGTTAGGACTCTAGTGGACCTGTTTTTAGAGACTGTTTCATTTTTGTATCGTGGTGAGAGCTTACTACCTAGTCGCTTATTGATTCGAACAAAGATTGTATCGCCGATTTAGTAGTTGTGTTTTTATTTGAAGTCTTTCAAGAATTTATTGCCCATATCATTTGCTGCATAGTTCTCCTCGGTCTTATTCAAACTTTTTACTTATTGGGTAAGCATAATATGGTATCGGTCAGCATATGGTGTGGGGTAAGAATTTTTAGATAAAGTTGCATTTCGGACTAGAGTACGGCGCGTCACGATCATACAGTGCTACACCCAACGATTCCCTCGACTGAGGATGAAAAGGACAACTTCTACAATCAACTAAACGCTGTATTCAACGCAACGCCGAACGGAGATATCGTCATCGTGATGGGGGATTTGAATGCCAAGGTTGGCAACGACAATGAAGGACTCAAGCATGTGATTGGGAAGCACGGCCTCGGCGAACGAAATGACAATGGTGAAAGATTTGTTGATTTCTGCAACACCAACAACCTTGTTATAGGAGGCACCATGTTTGAGCATAAGACTTGCCACAAGGTCAGCTGGTTGTCAACTGACAGGCAATCATCATCCAACCAAATCGACCATGTGGCGATCAGCAGACGTTTTAGGAGCTGTCTGTTAGACGTCCGAAACAGACGAGGAGCCGACATGGGTATGGTACGTGATCATCACCTTATGGTAGCTACTGTCCAGTTACGTACTGCATCAGTTCATAGAATCCGCAATATCATCCGAATGCCTAGGTATAACATCGACCGGCTAAAGATCCCCTCAGTACGCCAACAATTAAGGGATCATTTATCGCAAGGAGTGGAAGCAATCAGCAGCTCACTGCCGACAACCATCCAGGAACATTGGAAGGCTGTGAAAAATGCTTTCACATCTGGAGCGGAAAGTATTGTTGGTAGAAGCCAGGCAAGGCACAGCACGTGGCTTACCGAAGATACCTGGAGGCGGATTGAAGAACGTAAACTACTTAAAGCTCGTTTTGTAGATATCCCAGCAGCAGCGAGGAGCGAGCTAGAGTCCATGTATCGAAGAAAAATGAGAGAAGTGCAGCGTAGTGTAAGACGATGGAAGGAGCATTTCTCTACGGTCCTTAACCGTGTATTTGCTAACGATATGCACCTAAATCAAACGGAAATGCCGGAAGTAACAATTTCCCGAATTCGCACCTCAACTCCCAGTAAAGACGAGATCGCTACCGCGATTAACGCACTAAAGAACAACAAGTCGGTAGGACTAGATGGTATACCCGCAGAGCTTCTGCGTGCAGCTCCAACGACATCAGCAGAGCTTTTATATCCTCTTGTAGAGAGAGCTTGGGAGGTAGAAAGTTTCCCCGAAGAGTGGAAGAAGGGAATGATTGTCAAGCTCCCTAAAAAAGGTAGTCTTATGGAGTGCGAAAACTGGAGAGGCATTTGCGTTCTCCCTGCAGTTGCAAAAGTAATAGCCAAAGTAGTACTTGAACGTATTAAGGAACATCTGGAAGATACACTCGATGCCGAACAAGCAGGTTTCCGCACTGGATCCTCCTGTGTAGACCACATAAACACCCTGCGGATCATTATTGAACAGTGCGTTGAATTCCGGTCACCACTGCACCTGCTGTTCATCGATGTTGAGAAGGCGTTTGACAGTGTCAACAGACAGTTTATCTGGCTCGCCTTGCGCAGGAGAGGTATACCCGATAAACTAATAGCTAATATTAAAGCAACCAATGATAGCTCTAAATGTCATGTGCTGCATAGAGGAAAGCTGTCAGAGGAATTCGAGATCCTAAGTGGGGTACGACAAGGTTGCATTCTATCGCCGATACTTTTTTTGTTGGTGATTAGCGATGTACTTCGCGCAGCTTTATCTACTGGAAACGGAGGAATTCGTTGGACTCTTACATCTCAACTCAAACATCTGAATTACGCTGACGACGTTTGTTTACTCTCACATAGAATTATGGAGCTGCACCAAATGACAACAAATGTGGAGAGGGAGGCAAATGTTGCGGGTTTGAAGATTAATACTGCCAAAACCAAAAACATCAACCTCGGCACTAACTCAGTTACTCATGTTAACATTGCTGGACAGCCGGTAGAGAGAGTAGAGAGTTTCCAATATCTTGGGAGTATTGTCTCGACCGAAGGTGGAACCGAACAGGACATTGCCAACCGAATCGGCAAAGCAAAATCGGTGTTTGGAATGATGTCCATGATATGGCGAAGCAATGCGATCAGCTTAAACACCAAGCTGCGACTGTTCCGCTCAAATGTTGAATCTGTGCTGTTGTATGGGTGCAGCACTTGGAAGGTGACCGCTACTATCACAAAAAGATTACAAACATTTGTAAATAGGTGCCTACGGAACATCTTAAGGGTTTTCTGGCCTAACCGTATCTCTAACGAACATCTTTACCAGAGAACGGGTCAGGAACCAATAGGCACAACCATCCAACGACGGAAGTGGCAGTGGATTGGTCATACACTCCGAAAAGGCGACAGTTCCATAGCAAACTACACAATGCAATGGAACCCGTTATCTCAGGATGGTAGAAGAACGGGTCGTCCGAGAAATACATGGCGCAGAACAGTTGAGGAGGAGGCACGGCAATTGGGGAAGAGTTGGAGAGAGCTGAAGCTCATTGCCAGGAACCGCACGCGATGGCGCGTAGGCGTAGTAGAGGCCCTAGGACCCATAAGGGGATACAGGACATAAAGAAGAAGAAGATAATATGGTATCGGCCAGCATATGGTGTGGGGTAAAATTTTTTAGATAAAGTTGCATATAAACGCGATATAAATTGATTGCGATTCCACTAGAATTGAGCCACGCCCTTAAAAATAGCATGGCTGTGTAGACCTAATTATCACCTTTCATTTGATACCAATATTTTGGCCCACCCACTTTTAAACACGCCCCTTTTTACACTTTTATGGAAAAGTGTGTTTTTTACTCTTACTCCGTCGAGGGGGCTTCTATTGGCCCCATTTTTTTTAAATGGAAGGTATTTTTATTACCTTTCGTATGATACCAATTAACCCCCATCCTCCTTCTAAGAACTTCGAAAAATGCATTTTTCTGAAAAAACTCAAAACTTTGGATGCCCCTCCCACCCAAAGGGGGCGTCGCCGGTGCGATGGTGCGATCCCTCACAAGGAGATAAAAAATTGATGTTTTACTCGATTTTGTTTTGGACAGTCGTCCTCTCTCCACTCTTAAAAGTGATGTCAGTGGTTTAGCGAGCTTTGCATAATCCTTATAAAGCGTCGATAATAACCTGACTGACCTAGAAACGATCTTAGTTCTTTGAGAGTGCTTGGAGTTGGAAAATTAACAATTGCGTCCACTTTCGGTGGATTGGTTGTTATACCTTTGTGAGAAACAATAAAACCTAGGAAATTCGACTTGTTCTCTAAAGAATTCGCACTTGTCCAATTGGACTATCATGTTCGCTTCTTCAATTGCATTGAATACTTTAGCTAGGTGTTCAAGGTGTTCTGTTTCGTTCCTACTGAAGACAGTTATGTCGGCAATACAAACGTAACAAAACTTGCTTATTTTATCACGTAGTATACCATCAACAGCGCGTTAAAAAATTGAGGGTGCATTCTTAAGGCCGAATGGAAGCCTTGTGAACTCGTACTTTGCGTTGGTCATTGAAAATTCCGTATTTTCTACATCGGATTCCTTCAGAGGAATCTGGTGAAAGCCGCTTTTCAAGTCGAGGACCGAGAAGTGTTTACTTTCCCTGAACTGTGCGAGTACTTCATCTATCTCCGGAATGGGGTAACAATACGCGATGGTAATAGTATTAACTGTCCTGTAATCGATCACGTGTCAGGTTTCTTGGATACAATCCACACCGTTCAATTGTATGGTTATCTAGATAGTCTCATAATACCAACGTCGAGAAGTTTGTAAACTTGCTTCTCAACTTCGTCTTTAAGGGATGAAGGGTTAGGGTAAGACATTGTTTAGACAGGTGAATCGGAAGTACGTATTTCGCCTTTGTGGTGTACGTTAATTGTTTGTCCGGATCAGAAAATAAAGAAGGAAATTTTGTAATAATTGTCTGTATTGCAGTCTTTTGGGAATCTGGTAAGTGACAAATCTTTCGTTTAAAGAGTTTACCGGTTGCGATATCTGTTGTTTGATTTGTTTGATTTGTATCATCACTTTATTTAGAATTGTTTAGTTTTAAGAATATATATTTTTATAAATACATTATTCCAAATACATAAATATGTCATATACTGTTTAGTTTTAAGAATATATATTATCATAAATACAATATTATAAATACACAAATATACATGTAAAAATAAATAAATATGTCATATACCAAGCATACCTTGCACAATAAACAGCACACCCTACACAAAAATATATCATACTAGCTTTTCCCGGGAGCTCTGCCACCCGAACACATGAAAGCACGCCTTGCCTTGTAGTAGTGATGACATAAGGGGTGTTCTATTAGCTAAACCTAAACAAAGCGCCACCTTGATCGTATTCCCACTATGTGGTTTACCGATTTCTTGTTAAGATTCTGTGAAAGTTTCAGTTTGAGTTTTAATGTCGTATTACAAACAAACAGACATTCATTTTTATATACATACAAAAGATAATCAACAAACATCAACAACAAAAGAGAAACGCTATGTCCCGCAATTAATAAATCTCGTAGGGTTCAGCCTGCGTTTGCAATGTAAGCGGAAAAAATGTAATTATTTACGACATCACATTAGAAACCTCAAAAATAACAGTATTTCCCCACTATTTAATGAATGTTGTTATACATATAAACCTTCCTTTTTAATCTATCTATTAAAAAAAACCGCATCAAAATCCATTGCGTAGTTTTAAAGTTCTAAGCATACATAGGGATATAGGGACAGAGAAAGCGACTTTGATTTATACTATGTAGTGATTACACCCTGCACATTTTTACTCGTAAGAAAAATTTGCACGTCAATTCCTTATGTATTTCTGCTGACGCTGACGTCTGCGGAATACCTTTTTGCGTGGAAACAACTTCCAATTTATAAATTTTATCTTTTCTTTTAATGCCTTGGTTATCTATGCAAAACTATTTATATGCTAGGTTAACATAAATTTTATATAAAAACCGTATGAATAAAGACTGATGGTTCAGAAATTATTAAACACATAACGTAAACGTTGTCTCATTTGTCGGGTGTTCTGATGCACTATCAGCAATACAACCTTCAGTCAAGATACAAGAATCTTGATCTGTAAACTAGCATAACGATAAAATATTCACACATTTATTTTGACTCAACTCTCGAGTGTTCTGATGTACCATCAGCAGAGGAGCTGCAGAAGCTACAAGTTAACATAGGCAAGGACGGTCCCGCCCGGAAAACATCCGCATACAGGGACAAACGGTTAAAAACCATTGAAGACATGTGGCAGGAGTTCACACATAACCACGAACGAATCAAAGAAGTCGTCAAACAAGACTCACCATACATCCAAGGCACAATTATTAAGGTGAAGCAGATGTATGGTGATATTAAAGAATACCTATCATCTATACCGGACGAATCAGAATTGACTGGGTCATCTGAATAAGAAGACAAGGCTGGGTCTAATCCAGTGCCAGCCGCGTGATCCACCCAATCACCAGCACGATCCACACAATCCGAAGAACAAATATCAGAGGTCGTGAAAATATTAAACACAAACATTACAACGGTTGTTCATGAATCTTGATTAAGGTTCAATGAAAGCTTGAAGTTCTCCATTTTGTCACCTCAAAATAAATAGTTTATCAAATATTGGGGGCAGATGGAGGAAATTAATCAATCAGTCGCAGAAATGGTGGAAGACCCTCTCGCAGAAGGCTATCAAATGGACGATTATCTTCAATTGGAAGATAAAGTCAACAATTATCTTTTCGTATTGACGTCCAAATTGGAACAGTTGACGAATCAGCCAAATACGTCACGAGCCGCAACCTCGACTCCTGACATTAACAATTGAGAGCGCATATTCAATAAAAACACTCCACGACATTACTCAAGAATGTCTCTTTGCGTTAGGAGGCCTTGGAATCGCCATAGCATCCTGGGATCCAATACTCCTCCACATTATAATAAAGAAAATAGACAAAAACACCCACACATTATGGGAACAGTCGCTGAAGCAACCTAGAGTACTACAACCACTAAAAGACTTTCTCGAATTTTTGGAGACTAGGTTCCAGTCCTTGGAAGCATTAGGTGGCAAATCTAAGTTCGCTGATGAGTCGAACAGGCGATTGCCTTATCAAAAATCGCTCGCGACAACATCAACCACATACAATTCATATTCATGCAAATGTTGCAAGGAAAATCATCCATTGTTCGCTTGTATCAAATTTTTGCAAATGACACCAGTCCAACGGTTGGCACTGGTAAAAGCATCAAATAGCTGCATAAATTGCCTTAGGGACGGACATACATCATCAAAATGTTCATCACGGGGGTGCAGACTTTGTTCAAGGAAACACAACACATTACTACATATGGAGAACGCAATTCCGAGCTCATCAGTTGCCTCTAAGAGCACATCAAATAGACCAACTAGTAAAAGCGTTCATAAAATTGACCCAACAATTTCAATCAACTCGACTTCAACACAGCAAATCCCGATGTCGTCGAATATAGCTAGCGTTGCTCAAACACGCAAAAAATCTAACAATCGACTCTCAAACCAACATTTCATTAACGGCAGCTGGCAAAAATACAAGAGAAGGATATGCCTTCCTAAGCACAGTGTTAGTGAAATTAGTAAGCAACAGTGGAGCCATTATACAGTGTCGTGCCATCATAGACTCCGGATCACAAGTGAGTATAATAACGGAGAGAATGATGCGCAAGCTGGGTATACCACTCACACACAAATCATCGATAGTAAATGGTATCGGACAATCAAGGCGCGAGACTCATCTTAGAGCAAATATCTAATTATCATCCAACATAACTAATTTCTCAACAAGAATGGAAGCCATCGTCTTACCACAAGTAGTAACTTCACAACCATCACAGTCATTCGACGTATCCAGATGGGAGATACCAAAAAATATTAAATTGGCAGATCCAGAATTCAACAAAACCAACCGCATTGATCTACTAATCGGAGCAGAATATTTTCATCAGCTTCTTTGCATTGGATAAATAAGGCTAGGAAGAGAGCTCCCGCTGCTTCAAAACACTCTTCTCGGATGGATTGTTACGGGTAGGATCGGCGAAGCATCCACATTAGCTTCAACCTGTGGTATCTTTACGCAAGATGAGTCGCTTGAGCAAGCGATTGAGAGATTCTGGGAAATTGAAAAACTACCGGAGGCTAATTCCACACGTACTTTAGCAGAACAGCAATGCGAAGAAATTTTCAATCAAACGACCAAAAGAGACGGTGAGGAAAGATTTGTTGTAAGGTTGCCTTTCTCCATGGAAACAACAAAATTGGGTGTATCTATGGACATATCATTGAGTAGGTTCTATGCATTGGAACGCCGATTAGCAAAAGATGTCAACTTGAAGAAGCAGTACATTGAGTTTATGGAGGACTATAATAACCTAGGTCACATGCAAGAAATTGACTACAATTCTCTCAGGGTACCACATTGCTTCTTGCCACATCATGGAGTGGTAAAATTGTTTTTGATGCATCAGCAAAACTTCTACAAACATTTCTTTGAACGGTATTATGTATACTGGTCCAACTATCCAAGAAGAGTTATTTACAATTTTGATGCGGTTTAGGCTGCCAAGGTATGTCATTAAGGCTAATATTCAAAAAATATATCGGCAGATTTGTGTACACCCAAAAGATAGATGGTATAACTTAATCTGGTGGAGAGCAGATCCAAATCAATCGGCAAAATGATATCAACTCAATACAGTAACATACGGAACAACACCAGCACCATACTTGGCAACAAAGTGTCTAGAGAAGCTGGCTCAAGACAATGAAATTAACTATCCATTAGGCTCAAATGTGTTGCAGAGGGACTTCTATGTAGATGATGCGATGACTGGTGCAGATAGCTCAACCATTGCAAAGGCTATTCAGGCGGAATTGTCAGCACTACTTCAAGAAGGGGGATTCAAATTACGGAAATGGAGTGTAAACCATGAACAACTACTGAAAACGTTCCATTAGAAGACCAGGAAATCAGGTTTGACGAAGGCAATAACGAAGGGTTTGTGAAAATTCTTGGATTGATATGGTTACCGAAATCAGACGTATTCAGCATAAAAATAAAAACAACCCATAACAATTAAAATTTTTCATGTAAATTCTCTAATAGGAGATGGGTATGTGTTAAAATTTAAAGAAAATCGGGCTAATTTTTAAAAAATTTACATGGACAACACACGGTCTCTTGGCCCTATCACTCCAACAAATTTACAAAAAGTTATGTCCATCAGTGATACACATGAGTTAAAAATTTGAAGAAAATCGAGCTAACTTTTAAAAAATTTATATGAGCACCCGTTGGGCCTCAGGGCCCGTTCACTCCAAAAACTTTACAAAAAAATTTGTCCATCGGAGATACAGTTCTCCAAAATTTTTACAAAAAGTGTTGTCTATCAGAGATACACATGTATAAAATTTGAAAAAAATCGAGTAAAATTTTGTAAAATATTTGTATGGGAGCCCCCCGACTCCGGGGCCCGAGGGTGCCCGTGTTGTCTCCGGAAATACACATGTGTGCAAAATTTCAATAAAATCGGGCCTTGGGAAGTGGGTTAAAAATTGATCGCAAGATTCCACGACGACCGACGACCGACATCCGTGCCACGGGCAAGTGAAGTTAATATATAGAATTTAATAAATAGTGACTCACCAAAACGAATCACTAAGAGATCAGTGGCATCTGATATAGCAAAACTTTTTGATCCACTCGGTATTGTTGCGCCAGTGGTGACAGTGGCCAAACTATTTCTTCAAGAATTATGGGAACTGAAGTAGGATTGGGATGCTGCCCTTCCAGTAGAAATGTGCACTAGATGGTGCATGTTGCAGACCTTAGACCGAATTCGAATTCCAAGGCATGTGTTTGCCCAATGTCTTCCTACGTCAGTACAAATACATACATTTGCTGATTCGTCCGAAAGGGCTTATGGTGTTGCGGTGTACGTGAGATCCACCAACAAAACTGGCGTGATAATTGTTCGACTTCTATGCTCCAAATCAAAAATAGCACCAGCTACAAAGACATCATCAGGAATAAGTTCATTAACCATACCCAGACTCGAACTATGTGCTGCCGTGTTAGCCGCAGAATTTTCTAACCGGGTGAAATCTGATTTACATATAGATGGAGCATCCACACATTTCTGGACTGACTCTCAGATAGTACTAGATTGGACCAACTCAAACGCAGAATCATACCAAGCATTTGTGGGTCGTCGTCTCGCAACCATTCAGCGGTTTTCCAGCAGCATGCAGTGGCGACACGTCCGATAAAATGACATTCCAGCAGATGTGTTATCAAGAGGAATTACTCCAGAGAAGTTACGAGAACACAACCTGTGGTTCTACGGCCCAAGATTCTTAAGTGGAAGGGAATTAAATTAGCCAGAACCATATGCAAATCACAGCCAGTGTGCAGGAGAAAGGAAAACGATATCACTATCTGTCAGCGTGACAAGGCCGGAAGATCTTTATAAACAAATAAAACATTCAAAATCATTGTGCAAGCTTAAGAGGATAATAGCTTATTGCAGATGATTCATTGGATCGATTAAGAATGGTCAGTTTCGTTCTAAAATCCATGTGCTGAGACATTCACATTCACAACTGCTTGAACCAATTTGGCCGTTGACAATTGCAGAACAAGACAATGCTCTTCAACTCATTTTGAAAACCGTCCAAGAAAGCGAATTTAAGGCAGACATCATTCATTTAAGGAAATACAAAGATCTAGACACAAAAAGAAAACTAGTTGGACTTTCAGTGTTCTTGGATCAAAACGAGCTCTTGCGAGTGGGAGGAAGGTTACAAGGATCCACTTTAGCTTACGACTCCAAGCATCCTATATTATTGCCTTATGCACACCAAGTTATCAAAATGCTGATGCCAAATATACATTCAGAAAATCTGCACGTGGGTCCACAAGGACTTTTAGCTATAACCAGACAACGCTTTTGGCCAATCAAGGGAAAGAATATAGCACGTTCAATTGTCCAGCAATGCACACACTGCATCAAGGCTAAGCGAAAAATTTATTCTCAGATGATGGGAAACTTACCTCAACATAGAGTTTGTGACGACAAATTTCTGGGTCAAGAAATTTCCCCCCACAGGACAAGAAAAAAAAACGGAACCAAAGTATAACAAGAAAAAAAAACATGAACAGTTATATACCCTGGACTATAAAACATTTACATTACACAGAATAAGAAAACACTGAATTATAAAACATTTACATTACATAGAATAAGTAAAGAGAAACTCTGTATTACACAAACACAAACATATTATTATTTGAAGCACCACCGCATTAAATTTAGTATGAAAATTTAATATTAAGCTGAAATTGTAGTGAAACATCACCGTTCTTTTTACCGGTCTCTGCTCTATAGCACCGTACCGGAAAACAACAACAAAACAAACCACTCGCAGTAGTCAACAAGCAAATACGATTATGTCTGCTTGGTATCCACTAACAGAGGACACGACACTAAAAAGAAATATAAACACATAAGAAAAACAACAACAACACCACACAAAAAAAAAATATTATGCTTAATACGGCGCGCATGTGCATAAAATAATTATGTACTGCACATACGCGCTGATGCAAAAAAATAATACGTTATCCGGGTATAAGAGGAGGCTGTTGGACAGTCAGCAGACCGGTAAGTCACTCTATCCTATTTGTTTCGTGTGTCCTTCTTTGGTTGATTGATTTACAGCTTAGGTAGCTTATATAGCCGAGAATTTCCCCCGACCAACGGTAAGGGATTCTCTGGTTTCAAAATATTTCTCTTCAGGGGTAGAGGTGAAGCCTCTCCAAAAGAACATTGGTTTAGACACAGTCAAGTAAATTATATAGCCGACAATTTCCCCCGACCCACGGTAAGGGATTCTCTGGTTTAAAATATTTCTCTTCAGGGGTAGAGGTGAAGCTTCTCCAAAAGAACATTGGTTTAGACACAGTCAAGTAAATTATATAGCCGAGAATTTCCTCCGACCCATGGTAAGGGATAGAGGTGAAGCCTCTCCAAAAGAACACTGGTTTAGACACAGTCAAGTAAATTATATAGCCGAGAATTTCCCCCGACCCACTGTAAGGGATTCTCTGGTTTCAAAATATTTCTCTTCAGGGGTAGAGGTAAAGCCTCTCCAAAATAACACTGACTTAGACACAGTCAAGTAAATTATATAGCCGAGAATTTCCCCCGACCCACGATAAGGGATTCTCTGGTTTCAAAATATTTCTCTTCAGGGGTAGAGGTGAAGCCTCTCCAAAAGAACATTGGTTTAGACACAGTCAAGTAAATTATATAGCCAAGAATTTCCCCCGACCCACGGTAAGGGATTCTCTGGTTTCAAAAGTACACGTTAAGAGAAACGTAGGTAGACCTGTCCCCTCCATCCTATTCCCACTACGTAAATCGGCTCGCGGGAAGCACGCTGCGCCAACCCGACGACTCATAAGTCATAAAAGGTGGTAACTAACAAACGTAGATCGAAATTGATTAGAATAAGTGTTATATTTATAAAGTAATAAACAGAAAAAGCCCCGAAACACAAGTGTTTCTTATTATTCTGTGACGAAGCCTGGAAAACTACTGAGCTTAGCCCGGCCGTAGAAACTTCGTTACACTGGCGCCCGAGCAGGGACAAGATCATCATCAGAAGAAGAAAATCATTAGTTATCCTCAAAGAAATTGAAACAACCGCATCGGTAGAAACCGTTATCGCCGACACAGATGATCCATTGTCGACACAGAAGATCCATTGTCACCACAGAAGAAACAAATCTCGACACAGAAGATCATCGACTATCGCCGCTACTTTACTAGATTGCCAAAATTAAAACCAGCTGGATTTATTCACTACGTAAGGAAGAACTAATCACATACGCCAAGGAATTTGGGCTTGACGAGACGGGAACAGTGGAGGAACTGCGCAAACGATTCGCGACCCTTGTCAAAGAAGGAGAACTCAAACCCGAAGTAGAAGAACGACTGTTTGCGCTGGAGACTCTACATACGAGGAGCACCTCACCCGCACCCCCAATAGTAGCCATCACGACAGCTGAAAGGCCCCCCGAGAGAAACTCAAACAACCACATCGCTGTCGGTACAGCTACTGCTGCATCAACGCACCCAATCATGGGACCCACATACCCTGCCGTCATCGACCAAGTCCGAAAATGGTCGGTAAAGTTCGATGGTATCCACGATCTGCTGGCCTTTGTGGAACGTATCGAGGAATTATTGGAAGTCTAAGGTTTCTGCAAAGATTTCTTACCAAGGACTATGCCCGAGTTACTCAAAGACAAAGCCCTCATCTGGTATCGTAACAACAATAGTTCATGGCAGAAGTGGGGATCATTCAGAACGGATTTCCTGAAGTTTTTCCTCCCTTCAAGATTTTTCGAAAGCCCCGACGACGACATTCGACAACAAGTACAACGCCAGAACAAGGTGTTCAAGGACTTTGTGGTAAATCTACAAAACCTTATGCGCCATGCCCAGTATTCGGAGGAGCAGAAACTGGAACGAATCTTCCGAAACAGCCGTCAGGAGTACCAACTGTACATCAAACGAAAGGACTTCCGAAATCTAGAAGAATTGCTGAGCTTGGCAGAGGACTTCGAGTGTCTAAACTGTGGCCGCCGAAACAACATGTCTCAGCTCCACCACCGAAACAACGAATCCCCATTCCAACGCAGAAGAGACGAACAACACAGACAGGTCGCGCAAGCACCAACCGCATACATCAACCCACGTACCGCATGCAGACGGTGCAGCCAAACAGGACAATTTACCCGCGAGTGCCGCAACCCCAGAGTGTGGAAAGATGGGCACCAGAACTATTGAGTGCTGCCGCCAAACCCCGGGAAACGCCAACGGGTTCCACCGAGTCAAAGAGATGGTGGGACCCCAACAGAACACACTCCACGAAGCATAGAAACCATAAAGCAAGAAAGCGACCAGGAGTTTTATCAGCGAAGTTTACGCGCACAAGGACACGTGATACGAACAGAGGCATCGGTACGAATGACAAACGGAACCAGAAGACAAGTAAAGCAAGCATTCGAGACAACAATCCACTTTGGAAACAGTAGTTGTGTGACACAACTGCTTAACTCCCCGAACTATCGACAAAGCTTGGACTTCCTCAGCCTAACACGAGCACAAATCAATATGGGTGGCCATAAGCTAACTCTAGGCCAACAAAAGGCACTAACAATCCCAGAAAACCCCCGATTTGCGCAGTACAAAGCGAAGCTTCAGTCAACGACGACAACAGAATTAAATCTTCCCTAGAACTACAACAATATAACTACGATATCCAGTATCGCCGAGGTAAATTGAACGTGGTTACAGACACCCTTTCACGCCAACACCGAGACAGTTTACGAACAACGCTGGTAGAGGGAGCAAAGACGAAGGTATGCAACTGGTGGAAGAAGAAAACAGCTGAGGTCCAGGATAAACTAGAGAAATTCCCGGATAATCGAAAACGGCGAGATCTACCGCCAACATTCCCCACGACGACTAGGTACCATCAGCGGAGACCACGAAATCTGGGAAGATCGCCAACATTCCCCACGATGACCAGGTACCATCAGCGGAGGCCATGAAATCTGGGAAGACCGCAAACATTCCCCACGACGACTAGGTACCATCAGCGGAGGCTATGAAATCCAGGAAGACCGTCACCATTCCCTGAGTAGGGAAGTCGACGTCAACGGCAGCGAAATTAGTAACGACAATAATGGTAGAAGCAGTCTCAGTAGTGATAGTAATACCAAGACCAGCAACACCAACAAAAACCACCGTATTAACAACAGTCGGGACCACCATAGCACCCAAAGACCCCAGAGCCTCAACCGGAACACTAAAGGCATAGTGGGACCGGAAGACTGGCCTCCAGAATTACGCCAACAAACAGGGGAGGCCCAACGCACGCGGAATAAGAATACACAGAAAAACTTCTTAACGGACATAGATGGGACATGCTATCGCGTTAAACTCAACCGCACAGGGCGAATCCAAGTCTCAATTCCCCCGAGAGTATGAGGGGAGTGTGACGACAAACTTCTGGGCCAAGAAATTTTCCCCCACAGGAAAAGAAAAACGGAACCAAAGTACAACAAGAAAAAAAAACATGAACAGTTATATACACACAGTTATAAACATTTACATTACACAGAATAAGAAAACACTGAATTATAAAACATTTACATTACATAGAATAAGAAAAGAGAAACTCTGTATTACACAAACACAAACATATTATTATTTGAAGCACCACCGCATTAAGTTTAGTATGAAAATTTAGTATTAAGCTGAAATTGTAGTGAAACATCACCGTTCTTTTTACCGGTCTCTGCTCTATAGCACCGTACCGGAAACGGAACCAAAGTACAACAAGAAAAAAAAAACATGAACAGTTATATACACACAGTTATAAACATTTACATTACACAGAATAAGAAAACACTGAATTATAAAACATTTACATAACATAGAATAAGAAAAGAGAAACTCTGTATTACACAAACACAAACATATTATTATTTGAAGCACCACCGCATTAAATTTAGTATGAAAATTTAATATTAAGCTGAAATTGTAGTGAAACATCACCGTTCTTTTTACCGGTCTCTGCTCTATAGCACCGTACCGGGAAACAACAACAAAACAAACCACTCGCAGTAGTCACCAAGCAAATACGATTATGTTTGCTTGGTAGCCACTAACAGAGGACACGACACTAAAAAGAAACATAAACACATAAGAAAAACAACAACAACACCACACAAAAAAAAATATTATGCGCGCATGTGCATAAAATAATTATGTACTGCACGTACGCGCTGATGCAAAGAAATATCCCGTTAGTCGTGTATAAAAGGAGGCTGTTGGACAGTCAGCAGACCAGTAAGTCACTCTATCCTATTTGTTTCGTGTGTCCTTCTTTGGTTTATTGATTTACAGCTTAGGTAGCTTAGTTTAGACACAGTCAAGTAAATTATATAGCCGAGAATTTTTTATTTATTTTGTTTTTTTTTATATAGAGACTTATTACCAAGGGAGCACTCCCTGAATCACTTGCGTCACGGCAATTAGTTGGGCTATGCCCTTTATTAAAATTCAAAATAAAATAAAAATCGAAGGAATGTGATTTAATATATATCACATTCCTCACGTTTGTAGCCGGTTTAACTTTATTTACTCAGAATTATCTCTGATTCATTGAAAAAGCAATATGAAAAACGAACACGAATTACAAACGACGCGAGTCCAAATACTCTTATCAATGAATCATGGTCAGGGAAAACTACAAAAAACCTTGACCAAGAAAATATTACAAATTATAAAAATATTGTAAAAAATACTGATAAACAATTTTTTTTTTATATTAATAAACAACTTATGAATACTTTATCCATCATCTTTCAAGAAGTTGTTAACGGCTAATTTGAAGGCCTGCAAATAATAAGATTCGGGAAACATGGGCTCGACCAATTGATTCAACATCGAAGAGACTCTCGGAAAAAAGAGGATTTAAAGTGTTGGGTTCTACATGAAAAAATTTTAAGGCAAATCTATGTTGATTGGACCTTAAACGAGTGTTTACGTTACTGAGAAAAGGACCTGGAACTAGAGAACGGGTTTCTAAAGAACATTAACCGTTGTAAAATTAGTAGAAAACAGATAAAGCTCCTACATTTCGTCTGTGCTCCAAAGTATCAAGAGACGAAGTAATGGTTACATCGTTTATCAAACGGCTAACTCTATTCTGAATTCCATCAAAATGAACCAAATGCGATCTCGGAGCCCCACCCCACACATATGAATTAAATTCTAAAATTGGTCTAACATAAGATTTATATAATCTTAATACTTCAGAGGGAGTGAAGTAGAAGTTACAAAGTCTTATGAAGCGCAAACATTGGCTAGCTCTTTTTGAAATTTCATAAATATGTTCTTTCCAGGAAATATCACTTGATACTTTTAAACCTAAAAACTTAAGTGAATCAGATCTCGCAATAGGGGTACCATTAATAACAGGTGGAACATAATGTTGAGTTGTCTTCTGAGAAAAAAGACAAGACTGTTATTTATTTGGATTAAATTCTACTCTATTAGAAATGCCCCAATCAAGAATGATTTGAATATTAGACAGAATAGTCAAATTCATTAATTCACACGAACCATTCAAGCGAGAATTGCATTCTTTTTGACTGACAAACTCAATGGAAGCCGATAGTGTTGTATCATCAGCAAATGAATGGATATCACAGGTTGTAGAAGACAACAGGTCGTTGATATATATCAAGAAGAGCGTGGGAGACAAGGATGACCCTTGAGGCACGCCAGCATTGATCCCATGTGAATCTGAAGATATACCATTTAATACAACTTTTATTTTACGGTTCCATAAATAATTCTCAATCCATGTAATAATGAGAGTAGTGTAAGTTCAGCGCACGAATCTTATTAATAAGACAATCATGCCATACTCTATCAAAAGCTTTAGCAATATCTAAGGAAACAACGCTTGATTCACTTAGGTTTTCAATGCTTCGCTCCAAAGAATGAGTCATGCACGTCATTAGTTCACCTGAAGAGCGATTTTAACGAAATGCATACTGCACATCCGATAAAAGAACATTCGAATCCAGATAGTTCATTAGTCTGAAATTAACGATAGATTCCATTACCTTCGACAGAACCGACAACAAAGCAATAGGACGGTACTTCGTAGGTGCCGATTTATCACCTTTTTTCGGAACGGATTGAATATTTGCTATTTTCCAAAATGATGGAAAAACACCTGTCTTCATTGAGAGATGAAACAATTTGCTAAGCGGTTTTGCCAAAGTAGGATGACAACTTTTCAATGCTAATGGCGGAATACCGTCGGGGCCAGTCGCTTTATTGGAATCAAGTTCTTTCAGAATCTTTGAAACAACCCGTTTCCGAAAATAGATTTTAGACATACCTGGGCCTAGATTTGGAAGAATTTGGGGTCTTTGGTTAGTTAAAGGAAGGATAGACGCACTTTCTCAATATCAGTTCTATAATGAATACCATTATGAAATAAAGAAGCAAAGTTTCTTTTAACCAATGCAGCAAACGACCAAAAGCTTCGAATGTTTGAATCAGAATCCAAAATTTTTCGCATGCTATCTCGAATCTTAAGGTCATCTTAAGGTCTGTTTCTAGCTATTCGAAACTTTACAAGGTTTTCTTCAGAAGTGACCTGACCTGCAATGTTCGTTAAACCATTTATTTTTATGAGTATTTTTCTTTTTAAATGAAGAAGGAATGCAATTTTTCATTCCTAGCAAAACGGTTGAAGTGATTAGTTGTGATGCTTCATCAGCATTATTGCTGGAAAAACAGGAGCTATAAAATTGGTTCAGGAGCTCCCAGTTAGCATTTTTATAGTGCCAGAGTAGCCTTTTACTTGTAGGCTCTATAAGGGCTGGTGTTAGTGAAAATTTGGCTACTATCAAAGCATGGTCAGAAAGACCTAATGGAGCAGATACATCAATTGAATATTTATCTGGCATAGTAGTAAGAAATAAATCTAAAAGGTGAGGTGATTGACCAGTAGTATCGGGATACCTAGTTGGCTTATCAACGAATTGGGTGAAAAGATTAATATTTGAAAATAGTTCAGCGGTTTCACCAGATCGATCTTTACCATTCGAATAGGTCAACCATGAATCATTGTGAACATTAAAATCACCCAAGACTACCAATTCAGATGTTGGTGATGATTGGTAAATCTTGTCTATAGTGTCTGATAAGTAATTAAACTCAATATTAGTGTCATCAGGTGACAAATTAGGACTACGATAAAGGGAACAAATAAACATCGAATGGTTTGAAATTACAATTTCAATCCATATCGTATTGAACATGGGATTACTGTTTGGAATATTAAAATTAGGTACACTAAAACTGATGTCATCTCGTATAAATAAAATAACCCCAAGGTGTGGAACCAAACAGTCGACACGAGAATACCCCGGACAATGAAAATCATTTGGGGTACCCATATAAGAGACCTGCGTTTCACATAAACTTAGAACCGCAGCTTTATTCGCGTCAAGATGTGCTACGATCGAGTTGAAATTACTTTTAATGCCGCGAATCCCACTACGTAAATCGGCTCGTGGGAAGCACGCTGCGCCAACCAGACGACTCCACAAATTTCGTTGGCGCCAAGAATCAATTGACTGAGTTGCAAACAGCCATATACTCAAACCAGGCTCAAAACCAGATTTCTTCCACTAGCAGCTCGAGAGGAATAGAGTTCCATTTAATTCCCCCAAGGGCTCCCCATTTCGGAGGGTTATGGGAAGCAGCCGTAAAGTCGGCAAAGTATCTGCTTCAGCGAAAGATCGCATCAGCTTCATTAACATATGAGAAGCTGTGTACTCTAAGTATAGACGCCGAAGCTATCATGAATTCAAGACCACTTACTGCTCTCTCTACTAATCCAAACGACCTTACCGCATTAACTCCTGGCTATTTCCTTATAGTAGAGCCGCTTAGAGCTATAGCTGATCCTCATGCAGAACCATTACGAGGAAGTCTTAGCAGCATGTGGAAACTAGTTTCACACATCAAGGAAGAATTCTGGAAACGGTGGTCCCAGGAGCACCTTAATGAACTACAGAACTGGAGCAAATGGAAGACTTCATCGAAAAATATTGAAATCGGCACGGTGTTCGTCATCAAGGAAGACAATATCCGGATTATGAAGTGGCCACTGGGAAGAATTGTCAAGGTGTATCACGGTACCAACGGCTTCATCAGAGTAGCAGATGTGCGCACAAAATCGGGAGTCCTTAAGCGACTAATACACAAACTGGCCCCACTTGTCAAGGATGATGTAACCGCAGATGAACAACCATCGTCAGCAGATGATCTAAACCAAAACCAGCCATATGTAGCCGCTCAAGATCGCAAACGAGGAAAGCAGTCAAAAACTTGTGCCGAACCATCCAATAAAATGAACAAATTAGCTAAGAACACCCGTATGCTGGGTTCAACATTGCTAACTACCCTTCTGGTATGCTTACTAGTGCCAACTGTGAGAGGACAAATCATATCATATCATATCATATCATAAATCACATATCAAAGAGAGTTTCAAGCCTTAGAAAATAGCACAGCGATAAAGCAGCATGTTTGCAATCAAATAACATCAACGAACATATGCACTCAAGTTGTCCAAGAGGTCCAGTGCATCTTTCAACAACTTACAGACCAGAATGAATTAGTAGTAACTCTACCTCAGCATAGAATACGGAATGCAAAAAGAGGAGCAGTGGACGCTGTTGGCAACCTATACTATATATACTTTTGGAGTACTTTATTCTCGATACGTCGAAGAAACGGTTGCTAATATTGACAAGGTATACGCCAAATTAATATCACCTTCTCGATCTATTCAAAAACCATACATCAATGCTAGATTCCACAGTGAACATAATGGCAAAAAACCAAGCAGCTATGGACAAACGACATATAGCACTTGTAACACAACTAGACCAAATAATTAATCGCGTGCATAACATCACCAAATACGCATATCAAATACAAGTGCAGCAATTGTTCTCATCTTGGGCTATTTACACCACACAACTTTTCACCAACATGCAACGGACGCAAACATCTATTTTTAATGTTCTAGCAGATATACATCACGGAAGAACCAACTACTTACTAATTTCACCACATCAATTGAGAGAAGAAGCCGTCAAAATTAAAAAGCATCTACCGCTCGGCATTCACCTTCCTATTGAACTTAGCAAACTACATACTTTCAACATGTAGATTAAAGGCCGTTCAAACGATTCCCATCTGGTTAAAAATTCCAAACGCAAACCAATGGATCTATGCCGTAATGAACGAAACACTATTGAATGTAGTATGTGACAGACAACCATCGCTTATTACAATTAGTGGAACTGGCCTCTTAACACTGCAGCCAACCTGTGTTGTAAGGGAAAACTTCCTAACACTGCAAGCCCATCGCATATATTCAAGCAATATTCGGCTATCACAAACCAGATTCTACCAAGCTATAAATCTACGCAATCTACACATCCGCAAGCACTTCGTCACAATACTACTCGTGTCAATGTCAGCACACATATCATGGAACTTGAACGGCTACGTGACCCAATTAAGGCTGAATCGAGAGACCTTCCCAACCAGCTCCATCATCATAACATTCGGCATACCATCGTGGGTTCTTGCGGACTATTCCTAGCGGCCGCAGCTGCTACTTATATACTCTGGAACCATCACCTGTGTAGCTGCAAAAGAACGGCAGCCAAGCAAATACCAACACCAAGAAACGCTCAACGACCAACATCTGATAATGCGAGGATCATCGGCGAGGGGTAGGATGTTTAGTTTTAAGAATATGTATTATTATTGTAACCTTTTTATGTTGAAGGTAGCGCTAAAAGATAACACAGTTCTTTATAAATCGATAAACAAAAGGTTTTCTTTATTTGTCTTTAAATAACCATGTGGTTGAAACACACCAAATTCACAACTGAATAAAATAAAAGCTCTTCTCATAATTCTGAAAAACATTATTATTATTATTCGTTGCCCTGGTAACATCTCCCCCTTTAAGAAAGAACGTAGTCTGAAAGATGTTCCGGGATGCGACGATCTCGAGCTGATCTTCGTAAGGTTGGTTGATCCGATGATGGCAATTGCTCAACAATTTCAGGTTGCGAAACATTTGTATCCTCAATTGTAGTGGCAGGGGTTACAACTGTCGGTAGATCATGCTTCAACTAAAATATCTAACGGAATTGGAGTCGATTAACTTGATTCTTGATTTTCATACCGTTCACGTAATTGATTTGCATGGAATCGGAAAAGTCCTGTTCGATTACCGGTTAACCATACGTTGTACATTACACTACCGATTCTTTCGATGATTTTGCCAGAGACCCAGTCTTTTTTGTTTTGCGTGTGTACTTGGGCATATACTAGATCGCCTGATCGTGCTTGATATTAAATTGACGTTCTTGAGCATGATTTCGTTTATTTGTTAAGATGACAGTTGAAGGTCCTCGTAATAAATCATTTGATGTTTGAAGAGTACGTCCAAACATGATACTTGATGGTGATACATTTCCAGGTACACTTCGATTTGGTGTAGTTCGATAATATAACAGGAATGAATCCAAAATTTCGTCATCTAGTATTTCCTCCCCTTCGTGTTTTCAAAGAGTTCGTTTCAATGTGTCAACGAATCGCTCTGCCTGACCATTGGATTGAGGACGGTAAGGTGCAGTGAAAATGTGATCAATTACGTTTTCTAGATAAAATTGTTTGAAACGAGCGCTGGAAAATTGTGTACCGTTATCAGATACCAATTTTTCTGGTAATCCGAAATTAGCGAAGACTCGCTTCAAAATTGCGATTGTTGCGGTTGTCGTGATCTGCGACGTTTTAATCATTTCTGGCCATTTCAAATACGCATCAACGATTACGAGGTAAAACTGACCATTGATTGGACCAGCGTAATCAATGTGAACTCGTTCTCAAGGTTTTGTCGGTGTACGCCACGAATGAAGTAGAGACTTAGTTGGTGATTTTGCACTTGACGCGCAATTGGTACATCGTTTGACGTAATCCTCAATGTCTTGATCAATTCCAACCCAAAATACGTATGATCGCATTAAGGTTTTCATTGCTTCAATTCCTGGGTGCCTCTTGTGAAACTGTTTCAATAATCGCTTGTGATAAATTGATGGAATAACGATTCGTTCGCCATACATCAGACAACGTGAAACGACGGTCAATGAACTTTTGCGATTAAAAAATTTTGCAACATTTTAATTTTCAATTTGACTTTGCTTCTTAGGCCACCCGTTTTCAACGATAACCGATTGTACGACATCGTTTTCAGTTGCATTTTGAACCATTTGGAATGACAATGGTAAAACGTTGGTTATGTCGTTTAAAATTTGGTTAACGTCATTTTCGATTTCGATTGATGCTATGACGTAATCTTCGTTTTGTATCGGATGTTCGTTGATTAATCGTGATAGCACATCAGCATGACCAAAACATTCTGATGAAATGTGTTTGATTGTGAAATCGTATGCAATAAGCGTTGTTGCCCAACGTTGAAGTCGGTTTGCTGTATGAACAGGAATGCCCTTTTTGGAACCGAAAATAGCGAGAAGAGGCTTATGATCGGATTGCAACAAAAACTTCATACCGAAGATCATTTTATGAAATTTTGTTACACCAAAAATCAAAGCTAAGCCTTCTTTTTCGATTTAACCGTAATTTTTCTCTGCTGTTGTTAATGATCTTGCAGCATGGTAGATGGCTTTTTGAGTTCCATCCGGAAATTTGTGTAATATGACGGCACCCAATCCATATGATGATGCATCTGCAGCAACAATGATTTCATGTTCTTGATTGTAATGTGTGACCATTGAGTTTCTCGAAAGACTGTTGACATTTGTTCGACCAATTGAAATTTACGTTTTTTGTTTAACAAATCATCAAGTGGACCTCGATAATTTTTCAAACTTTGAACGAATTTGCCATAATAATTTATTGTACCCAGAAAAGATCGAAGTGTTGAAACGTCATAAGTTTTGGCAAATTTTTGAATTACTTCGACTTTGGCTGGATCTGGGCGAAGACCATCCTTATCAACAATATGTCCCAAGAATTTGATTTGCGATAATCCAAAAGAACATTTGTTAATTTTTAATTTGAACCCATACTCCTGCATGCGTTTCAAAAGTTTGAAGAGATTTTCACGATGCTCCGCATGATTTTTACCAGAAACGATAATATCTTCCATGTACGCAGCCACATTGTTCAGCCCGGCGATCATGGAATCGGCGATACTTTGAAAAATACCAGGAGCTGACTTTATGCCTGGTGGTAGACGGTTGAATTGGAAAAGTCCACGATGCGTGTTGATTGTAAGCATCTTGCGATATTTTTCATCAACTTCGACTTGCAAAAATGCATCTTATAAATCGAGTTGACTGAAAACCGTCGAATTTGCTAATTTCGCAAAAATGTCGTCGATTAACGGAAGCGGATGTTGATTTGATTCAAGATGTTAGTTGAGACCGGTTTTGTAGTCTGCACAAATGCGAACACCACCACTACTCTTTTGTACGACAACGATTGGTGCGGCCCACTCGGAGAAATCAATTGGTGATATAATACCCAAATCTTAAAGTCGATTGAGTTCACGCTCAACTTTGTCTTGCGCTGTATATGGAACAGGTCATTTTTGACAAAAAGTTGGTCCAGAATTTGGTTTGAGGTATAATTTCGCTTGTACCTTGGTACATAACCCTAAGCGAATCATCAAAAACTACAGGAAATTTGTCTTGTAGAAATTCTGTTGTGATTGGTGAAAATTCTCTGACGTTGTTACAAATTTCACCAAACGGTATATTCCACAAGTCGAATTTTTCGATCCAATCCATGCCCAAAAGATTTATATCGTTAAAATCTGATACAAATAATTTACCTGTTTCGATTTTATCTCCAAGTGACATTTGAACGACAACTTCACTAAAAATGTTGATTGGGGTTCCCGACGCACTCTTGATTAAATGAGTTGTCGGCTGTGTTGAAGGAGAACCAAGTTTCGTCCAATTTTCAATTGATATGATTGTTACATCAGATGCTGTATCTATTTGCAGATCGATAAATACACCATTGACTTTGACTGTGACATATTTACGCTTTGAATTGCAAACATCTACTTGATTAGATGAAAATACGCTTTTCGATGACATCTGAGTTGTTGATGTATGGGAAGTTCTGTTATACTTCTTTACCCGATTGAAACATGCGCAATAACCCTCTTTGTGACCCGTGTTTAGACATTGTGTACATTGTGATTCTTGAACGAACAATGTTGCGAAAAGTACATACCACCACAACTCCAGCATGGTGATTTGGGACCTGTTTCGCTTTTCGATGACACATTAGGTGTTTTACTTTCATGCTTCTCCTTGTTTCGTTTAGGTTTTACTGATTTCTTGATTGAATGAACAGATTTACCTAATTGTGGATGTTCAACCAAATTTGTATCACGCTTCTTCTTCTTTATGTCCTGTATCCCCTTATGGGTCCTAGGGCCTCTACTACGCCTACGCGCCATCGCGTGCGGTTCCTGGCAATGAGCTTCAGCTCTCTCCAACTCTTCCCCAATTGCCGTGCCTCCTCCTCAACTGTTCTGCGCCATGTATTTCTCGGACGACCCGTTCTTCTACCATCCTGAGATAACGGATTCCATTGCATTGCGTAGTTTGCTATGGAACTGTCGCCTTTTCGGAGTGTATGACCAATCCACTGCCACTTCCGTCGTTGGATGGTTGTGCCTATTGGTTCCTGACCCGTTCTCTGGTAAAGATGTTCGTTAGAGATACGATTAGGCCAGAAAACCCTTAAGATGTTCCGTAGGCACCAATTTACGAATGTTTGTAATCTTTTTGTGAAAGTAGCGGTCACCTTCCAAGTGCTGCACCCATACAACAGCACAGATTCAACATTTGAGCGGAACAGTCGCAGCTTAGTGTTTAAGCTGATCGCATTGCTTCGCCATATCATGGACATCATTCCAAACACCGATTTTGCCTTGCCGATTCGGTTGACAATGTCCTGTTCGGTTCCACCTTCGGTAGAGACAATACTTCCAAGATATTGGAAACTCTCTACTCTTTCTACCGGCTGTCCAGCAATGTTAACATGAGTAAGTGAGTTAGTGATAAGGTTGATGATTTTGGTTTTGGCAGTATTAATCTTCAAACCCGCAACATTTGCCTCCCTCTCCATATTTGTTGTCATTTGGTGCAGGTCCATAATTCTGTGTGAGAGTAAACAAACGTCGTCAGCGTAATCCAGATGTTTGAGTTGAGATGTAAGAGTCCAACGAATTCCTCCGTTTCCAGTAGATAAAGCTGCGCGAAGTACATCGCTAATCACCAACAAAAAAAGTATCGGCGATAGAATGCAACCTTGTCGTACCCCACATAGTGATATAAAAGCTCTGCTGATGTCGTTGGAGCTGCACGCAGAAGCTCTGCGGGTATACCATCTAGTCCTACCGACTTGTTGTTCTTTAGTGCGTTAATCGCGGTAGCGATCTCGTCTTTACTAGGAGTTGAGGTGCGAATTCGGGAAATTGTTACTTCCGGCAGCTCCGTTTGATTTAGGTGCATATCGTTAGCAAATACACGGTTAAGGACCGTAGAGAAATGCTCCTTCCATCGCTTGAGCTGATCCTCATCTGAAACGAGTACGGCACCATCTAGGCCTTTCACCGGATGTTGGCTAGAGCGGTGACCACCTGTCAGCTCTTTGGTGATTCTGTGAACGGTTCTGCTATCGCACCTGCTCGCTGCTTCCTCTGCTTCTGAGGCCAGGTTGTTAATATAGTTACGCTTGTCACGTCTTACACTACGCTGCACTTCTCTCATTTTTCTTCGATACATGGACTCTAGCTCGCTCCTCGCTGCTGCTTGAATATCTACAATACGAGCTTTAAGTAGCTTACGTTCTTCAATCCGCCTCCAGGTATCTTCGGTAAGCCACGTGCTGTGCCTTGCCTGGCTTCTACCAACAATACTTTCCGCCCCAGATGTGAAAACATTTTTCACAGCCTTCCAATGCTCCTGGATGGTTGTCGGCAGTGAGCTGCTGATTGCTTCCACTCCTTGCGATAAATGATCCCTTAATTGCTGGCGTACTGAGGGGATCTTTAGCCGGTCGATGTTATACCTAGGCATTCGGATGATATTGCGAATTCTATGAACTGATGCAGTACGTAACTGGACAGTAGCTACCATAAAGTGATGATCACGTACCACACCCATGTCGGCTCCTCGTCTGTTTTGGACGTCTAACAGACAGCTCCTAAAACGTCGACTGATCGCCATATGGTCGATTTGGTTGGATGATGATTGCCTGTCAGTTGACACCCAGCTGACCTTGTGGCAAGTCTTATGCTCAAACATGGTGCCTCCTATGACAAGGTTGTTGGTGTTGCAGAAATCCACAAATCTTCCCAATCACATGCTTGAGTCCTTCATTGTCGTTGCCAACCTTGGCATTCAAGTCCCCCATCACGATGACGATATCTCCGTTCGGCGTTGCGTTGAATACAGCGTTTAGTTGACTGTAGAAGTTGTCCTTTTCATCCTCAGTCGAGGGATTCGTTGGGGTGTAGCACTGTATGATCGTGACGCGCCGTACTCTAGTCCGAAATCTGGCCGATAAGATCCTATCACTATGCGGGTGCCAGGAAATTAGGCCTCTACGTGCTGTTGGCGTTAGCAGCAGACGCACTCCAGATTCACGGGGACTGCCAGAGGGTTTGCCAGAGTAGAGTAGCACAGTGTTACACGTTGGGGATTGGTACTCTCCCGCGTCGAACCATCTTACTTCACTCACTCCCAGTATGTCCATATTGTATCGAAGAAACTCACGTTCCAGTTGAAGAAATCTGGAATTTGAGGTCCTTCACTCCCAGAGTCAAGGAGCGTCCTCACATTCCAGAAACCAATCTTAGTCCGGGTACAATAGCCAAAAGTCGTCATTATTCGATCATTACTTATCCGAGGCGTTGTTTCAGTTTCAGTAGCGGGTATTTTTCGGTACCGCAGGGTGCTAGCCCACGTTACCTAGACTAGAAACGCTAGACCGTTCGCACTTGCAGTTTTAGCCTACATGTATAAGGATTTATACACATAGTTGCCCGGGGACCACCACGAGGAGGTAGAGCAAGCACTACATCACGAACTTGATTGTTGCGCTACTGGCCCAAACCAATTTTTGAGCAGTCAGTAGTTTCCCGATCAATCGCAATGCAGATCACACTTGAGATTTATAATCAGCGAACATTCTTCGATAAGCTTCTCTAATGTAACATTTTCAACGGTGTTGAACTTGCTGAGGAGTCTCGTACGGATTTCTTTGTCTGTTGATGATCTAAGGCCACAAATGAAAATCAATGATTTGATTTGGTCTGACG
The DNA here is from genome assembly GCA_947095585.1 of Nephrocerus scutellatus. Lineage (NCBI taxonomy): Eukaryota > Metazoa > Arthropoda > Insecta > Diptera > Pipunculidae > Nephrocerus > Nephrocerus scutellatus. Next base: position 74,748,764 of record OX352761.1, on the reverse strand, counting down.
TAATATTCTTCAAATCAAAATTTTCGCAGTGCTTGTTGACTTGTCCGGCATACGTCACGAAATCGTCCAAGTTGTGTTTTGTGAATTGCAAACAATTGAATCTTAAATTAAACAATGACGTTTGTCGTCCAAAAATTGTCGAAACTATATTCCCGTGGATGTTTCGGTAGAATATAATTTACAGACCGCTCGTATGCTTTTGCGTTCAATTTGTGAATGAGTAATCGTACGCGAGCAGCATCATCCAAATTTCTTGCATCTTCTTTGAATAAGTCCTCGTAACGGAAATACCATACATCGAAAATATCACCATTGTCCGGATCGTAACAAAAATCGATGATCGCTCTTGAAAGAGATTCGATGATAGCTTCCGATCGGTCTACTGGTGCAACAGGTTTTGAAAGTAGCTGTTGTTGTTCAATTACTCGAAGTAAAGCGGCATTCTGCTCGAGAATTTACTTGATTTGTTCATCCATTTTTTTAGTTTAAGGAAAACAAACAGCTTATTACTCTTGTTTTCCACTATCCTCGTCGCCAAAATCTGTTACCTTTTTATGTTGAAGGTAGCGCTAAAAGATAACACAGTTCTTTATAAATCGATAAACAAAAGGTTTTCATTATTTGTCTTTAAATAACCATGTGGTTGAAACACACCAAATTCACAACTGAATAAAATAAATGCTCTTCTCATAATTCTGAAAAACATTATTATTATTATTCGTTGCCCTGGTAACAATTATAAATACATTATTCTTAATACATAAATATGTCAGATACTGTTTAGTTTTAAGAATATATATTATCATAAATACAATGTTATAAATACATACCCATTATACCTAATTATGTATATACCAAGCATACCTTGCACAATGCACAGCACACCCTACACATTGCACACGACACAAAAGAGGAGATCAAGTTTAAGGCAGAGAGTGCTGCGGTTAAAATCGAAAACGGTAAGGTTTAAGTTAACCTTTCGCAGCATACGGGAGATTGGTTCGTTGGAGCCGTACATGGTGCGGTATGTCAGTAGATAGAAGAGAGGCGGGCATCGTAGATTACGAGGGTTAGTATTAAAGAAAATCGAGTTGTATAGAGACGCTCAATCGACGGAGCCTGAGCGGAGACGATGTATAAAAAGAATGTCAGCTTTATCTCTGCGTTCTTCTAGGGTTTTCAAGTTTATGAGGTTGAGGCGGTCTTGGTAGGGAGGCAGTATAAGATGATTGTCCCAAGGTATACTCTCGATTCTAGACACATGAACTTGATGATATGGGGACCACGCCTGACTAGCGTACTCAAGGAGGGGACGGACAAATGTAATGTAGAGGGATCTGGTCACGTAAGGGTTGGAAAATTCTTTGGACCACTGTTTGACAAAGCCAAGTGATGAGTTGGCTTTAAGAATTATTTCATCAATATGAGAACGAAAGTTTAGTTCCGAGTCGCACAATATGCCGAGGTCTAAAAAAGATTGCACACGGGATATGGGTTGACCGTGGAGAAGGTAATGTCAGGAAGGGGGCTTGTTGCACTTACGTGATATGGTAATAGATTGGCATTTGGAGATATTGAGATCCAAGCAATTTTTAAGGCAACATATGGAAAAATTGTCTAGGTCTTGTTGAAGGAGATAGGCGTCTTGTGGGGAAGAAATGGGTTTGAAAAACTTGGTATCGTCAGCGTAAATTGAGATGGTGGAGTGTTTGACGACGCTATCGAGATCATTTATAGTTAGAATGAAGAGAAGGCGGCCTAGATGGCTGCCTTGTGGGACCCCAGAGGTTGCCAAAAATGTGGACGATAAGTCGGACCTGAAGCGAACACTATAAAGACGGTTTTCCAGATATGAAGATATCCATTTCAACAATATGGGTTCAAAGCCAAGGGAAACAATTTAAAGAGGATTAGTTGATGAGATATCTTATCAAGAGCCTTACTGAAATCAGTTGCAAGAACGTCGACTTCGTTGCCACTCTCTAAGGCTGAAAGGGCGGAGGAGAAGAATTTAACAAGATTAGTGGTGGTTGATCTACCTTTTAGAAAGCCATGTTGGCTGGGAGAGATAAGAGACTTGCAGTGGAAACTTAAGGCTTCGTATAAAATACTTTTGAAGAGTTTGGGTAAATGGGAAAGTTTAGCAATGGGGCGATAATTAGTTACTTCATTCTTTGATCCTTTTTTGTGTATAGGGGTTATGAAAGAGGTCTTCCAGATCTGAGGAAATTCTCCTTGTGAAAGAGATAGGCAAAGGAGGTAAGAAAGTGGAAGGGAGATGCTGAAAGAATTTTTTTTTTTTTAAATATAGCGGGGAGGCCGGGTGAGTATTCATCATTAAGTTTTTGTAACTTATTTTCGATAACAGTAGGGTCAACAGTTTTAGAGAGAAAGGGTCCATTGGAGAAGTCAGGTAGGAAATTGAAATAGGAGGGGTCCGGTACGAAGGAGCTATCTTTCGAAAGATTTTTTGAAAAAGGTAGCAAAAAAGTTGGCAATGGTATGTGGTCTGTTTGATGATGTATTTTTGTAAGAGAGTGATGGAGGATAGCCGTCAGATTTCCTTTTATAGTTGACGAATTGAAAAAAAAAATTAGGGTCGTTTATGAGTTTGGCTTGTGCATTATTGAGGTAGCGCTGGTAGATAGAGTTATAAAGCTGGGTGAATTGGTAAGTACCGAGATAGTTGGAATAGTCAGAAAAAGAATAAGTACGAAGGTAAGTCGCCCATAACTTGTTTCTCTTATTTCGTAAGGAGCGAAGCATTCGATTATACCAAGGAGGAGATGTAGATGATGTTTAATGGCGTGAGAAGGGGACATAAAGAGAAATAGAATTAAATAGTTGTTTGTAGAAAGTGGGGATGGCATCATTTAAAGATAGATTTGTCTAGATAGTCATTAATTTTGCGGAAGTAAGCTTTATGAAAGTCGTAAGAAGTGAGAACTATGGGATGAGGTGACTGCAGTGGAGAGTTGTGGAAAAAAGAAAGGAGAAGAAGTATATAGTCGATAGAGATAGTTGACAAAGCGAGACAGAGGAGGTAATGGGGTCAGTTGTGAAAATAAGGTCTAATTGCCCACCCATGTAGTTAGGGACACCACTGACTTGGCATCGACTTGAGTCTGTAAGCCTATCTACGAAGAGACATTCCTTTGTTGAGTTGGGATTTGAAGCGATGAAAAAGGATTCATCATCCGATGGAGTCCAATGCAGTTGAGGCAAATTAAAGTCGCCGAAGATAAGGATGTCGTCAAGATGAGTCGATTATTTGGTCAATGGCGTTGGTAGGATTCGATAGGTTGGGCCGGTTGAATGTTACAACACATAACGTACAGGGACCTACGGGGGAGTGTTATTTTTATTCAAACGAAATCAAGTTTAGAGGACGAAGAAATAGCGATGAGAGACGAGTCGAGGTCGTTGTGGATGGCTAGCAAGACTCCACGACAGGGAGAGTCTATCATAGGGCGGGTAATATCGTCATCTCAGAAAACATTAAATGTAGGAGGGAATAACTCTTGGTTTCTTATGTCCGGGATTAGATTGGTTTCAGTCAGGGCATATATATCAAATGGGAGGGCATGAGATTGGCGAAGAACATCACGAGTTTTCGAGCGTAGGCCTCTTACGTTCTGGTAGTAAAAGATAAGTGGAATGTTATGATGAGGTGTAAGGGAGGGTGGTTTAATTGTTTTCATTTGTGGTAAATTAGGGACGAAACAATTTGCTATGGTCAACACGGCTCCGTTGGAGGTGTGAGATTCTTTTAAAATGTACATAGTTACCGAAAGCGCCAAGGTCGTCTGCCACTTTTTTAAGTGACATATTAGATGTGGGGTTAAGAATATGGGAGCAAATGAAGTTGGGGTACTTGGCTCCAGTTTTAAGGTCAAAGTTAGGGAAAGAGTTGCTGGTGGGGGAACATGTCGGGGGTAGTTGAGAGGAGACAGTGTTGGAGGTTGGGTTTAATTTAAATGAGACACGTTTGGGTGCAGATACATGATGGTGAAGCTGTTTGGTTTGGAGTGGAGCGGATCTGATGGGTTTTGAAGTTTGGGTTTAGGGAGGATGTTAGTCGGAGGTTGGTTTTGAGGTACAATAAAGGGAGGTTGATTGGGTGAAAGAGGAGCAGATTTGATGGATTTTGGAGATGGCATCAATTTACGAAGGAGGTTAGCTTGAGAATTAACGGAGGATGCGAAACTAGGAAAAATATTGGTTTTATAAGTCCAATTTGGATCAGATTTAGGGATGGAGTATGAAATCTGTCTGTCTATTATTTTTTTCCATTTCGTCATTGTCATGCCGTAGAGGAGAATAACCAGGCGTATTTCGAAGGCAGGAAGATCTTAAAGCTTTTTGATTTCGCATGAACTAATGGCTGGCATTGGATATCATTAATGAAATAGTACTGCTTAAAGATATTGCGAACACATGAAGCATTAGCGTGGTTTAGGAGCTATGTTGGTGTTTTTAGATGAATTATTTAGTTCTTCTAGCCTCTTGATACGATTGGCCCAATCCGCATGAGTCCAACGTTCACCTAATTTTTTGAGAGTAGGGTACGGGGTGGTTTGTGGTCGAACAAGAGGGGGAGTAGGAGAAGTAATAGTCAGAGATGGGATAGTATGAGTCACGGCTGGGTTAGGTGATACGTTTATAAGTACATCATGAAGTTCATCGTGAATAGATAAGTCATTTATAGATTTATGATGACTTAGATTAGGAACAATATCGATCTTACTAGATATTATTTTAATTTCTTCTGCAATTTCTCCAAGGCTGGAGTGCGTTTCGGAGAGTTCGGCGTTGGTGTCGTTGGATTTGATGACTAGTTCATTTATGATTTCGGATAGATGAGTCAAGCGAAGAGATTAGGCATCGATCCGTGATGATTTGGTAGATTGGTACGAGGTACTCATCTGGAGGTAATCACATTGTGTGTTCAGTTTGTTGGTAGCTTCTATTACCAATTCCAACTTGTTAACGACGTCTTGTGAAGCTCTGTGGGCTGTGTCATTTTTGCTAGAGATGGTGAGGTTCGTGATGGATTCCATTGATTCGTTAGAAGCACGGCTAATCATTTTGAGCTGCTTCTCAATTGAGTAGAGTTTTGACATGTATAAATCACAATTGGAGTAAACGGTGGAATTAAGGTCATCGAAATTTTTTAGAAGGTAGTCGTATTTGGCCAGTTGGTGCAGGATTTTTGTGTGATTATCCATTGATAGGGTTTTAACTGCTTCATTGCTACATTTAATGGCTCTTAGAACTTCTGCGAGAGAAACTTCCTTGCATTCGTCGAAGTAGAACCAGAAATTGTCACTAAGGTCTTTTAGATATAGTATAGATCTTTTTCTCAGACCTACACATTGTGCATGAAACGATTCCCCTACAATGCACCCACTCTTCGTGATCGTCATTGATAGTACATGCCTCGTTACCGCATACCATAGTTGAGTTGAGGTGATTATATTAATTATAGATCACGTAAATGACACTCAAAGAGAAAAGAGCCAAGGCGAGCACTATACGCGTACTACTTAAAAAAATGTAGGTCAGTTACACAGAGGAAACAAAATCGGTGAAATATATATATATATATATATATATATATATATATATATATAGTTGTTAAACAGTCGAAAATCAATACACACAAAAAATTTTGTTGGGGTAAGCGTAAACACTTAGGGAGGTCGACGGACGAACCGCGGATTATTGTTAATAAAGCAATTATTCGGTGATTGAAATTCTTATTTGCACGTCAATTCCTTATGTAACGGGTGTTTTTTTAAGAGGTTGCCGATTTTTTTTTTGAATAAAACACATATAAAATTATGAAATGACCAAAATTTTTTTTTATTTGGTAGATAATTTTTTGGCATTTAACATTTAAACACAATTTCTGGCATATGGCTACCACGACTATTTTTCACAAATGTCATTCTGGAGGTCCAATTTTCCAGCACTTTTTCAAGCATTTGAGGGCGTATGTCAGCAATGACACGTTGAATATTGGTTTCCAAAGCGTCAATCGATTGAGGTTTATCCACATAAACCAATGACTTCACGTATCCCCACAAAAAGTAATCGAGTGGCGTCAAATCGCACGAACGCGGAGGCCAATTCACCGGACCATTTCTCGAAATAATGTTGTCGTTGAAAGTTTCTTTCAATAAGTCGATTGTTTCACGTGCTGTATGGCAAGTGGCACCATCTTGTTGAAACCACATTTCATCCATATCCATATCTTCAAGATTTGACAACAAAAACTCATTTAACATGGTTCTGTATCGATTTCCATTCACGGTAACGCGTCGTCCTTCCTCATTTTTAAAGAAATATGGACCGATGATCCCACCAGCCCATAGACCGCACCAAACAGTACATTTATCAGGATGCATTGGTAATTCTTGAACGGCGTGTGGATTATCTTTGCTCCAAATGCGACAATTTTGTTTGTTGACGTATCCATTTAACAAAAAATGCGCCTCATCACTGAAGAGAATTTTACGGTAAAAAAATGGATCTTCGTTCAATTGATTTAACGACCAATCACTGAATTCACGGCGCAAACGATGGTCGTGTGGCTTTAATTCTTGCACCAATTGAATTTTGTATGGCACCAAACCCAAATCTTTACGTAAAATTTTCCATAAAGTCGATGGACAAAGTCCAATTTGCTGAGCACGACGACGAATCGATAAATTGTCGTTTTCTTCGACACTGGCCTCAACGACAGCAATATTTTCTTCTGTACGAACTCTTCTCATTCTTGTCGGTGGCTTGGCATCCAAAAGAGTGAATGTAGACCGAAATTTGGTAATTACGTTCTTTATTGTGGTCTCTGACGGACGATTATGTGCACCATAAAATTCACGAAGTGCTCTATAAACATTTTTAATTGAACACTGATTTTGAAAATAAATTTCCACGATTTGAAAACGTTGTTCTGGAGTTAACCTATTCATAATGATTTGCCAAACAATACTGAGTAGAAATGCCACTTTGAGCTGTCAAAACAACTGTCATAAAATAAAACGACATCTATCGGAAAAACAAACCTCCTAAAAAAACACCCTTTATTTCTGCTGTCTGCGGAATACCTTTTTGCAACTCCCAATTTATAAATTTTATCTTTTCTTTTAATTTTTTTTTTTATAATTTGCGCACGCAAAAAGGGGTTCGCACCCTTATTATGTTCGGCAATATGCTTGGCACAGCGTTGGCGTTAAGGAAAAGGAGAAGAAGAGAGGAGATGTCTATGAGCTTGTGTCTTGAATGTCTGAGGATCATAGTGATGTAGAAAGACAGAGCTTGGCAGAGCATTCCACATACGTGTCGTACGGCTGAAGAACCAATCCCTGAATTTAACTGTACGTCCGAAGATGGGCTTAAGGGTAAACTGATGTGCATTTAGAGCGCCACGAGTATTGCGGTTGAATACAAGGAGAGGTGGCATGCAACCGGCTATTTCTCTTGAGCACCGCTGGTGGAAGAAGCTATAAAACAGTGACAAGCAGGAGACGTTCCTGCGGTGTTCAAGCGAATCAATTGATTTCGCAATGTTTTCGTCACCGATAAGTTTTATCGCACGGTTTTGTATTCTATCTAGTTGATGCAAGGTGGTTTTAGGCGCATGGATAAACCACATGGATAATAGCATGGGATTTGGGATTCGCTTGGACGAGAGGAGACAGCATTGGGTTTTGGAAGCATTAAATTCTACTCGATTGTTTCCTCCCCATTTTTTTATGCTGTCTAGGTCAGAGTTTAACGTGCTAAACATACGAAGTTGTTTGAGTTCCACATGAGATGTGGAGGAACGTTCTTCAAACTTATATGAGTAGCTGAGAGTGCTGTCGTCAGCGAAGGAGCGAATTGGATTAGAAGTCACATATAAGAGATAATTAGTAAAAATGAGAAAGAGTGTCGGGGACAGAACAGAGCCCTGGGAAACGCCAGCATTTATGTGGTGTATTTCAGACTTGAATCCGTCCAAAACAACTTGAATTGAGCGGTCCAAAAGATAGCTTCTAATCCAATGAAGCAGTTTATCATCGACACCAAAGGCACGCATTTTTGACAAAAGAGCTTGATGCCAAACTCTGTCAAATTCCTTAGAAATATAAAGTGCAACAGCTTTCCTTTCACCAAATTGATGCAAAGACCGGTTCCACTGTTCGGTGAGATATACCATCAAATCACCAGTGGAACGTTGCCCACGAAATCCGTACTGCCGGTCACTAAGGATTTCATTGGTTTTAAGATATTTCATGAGCTGAAAATTTATATGCGTTTCCATGACCTGGGAAAGAATGGATGTAAGTGCTATGGGTCGGTACGAAGAAGGAGACGACGGCTCGCCTTTTTTGGGTATCGGCTGAACAAAGGCTGTTTTCCAACTTCTCGGGAAGAGTCCAGAACAATAGGATAGATGGAAAAGCGTACGCAATGGTAATGCCAGCTTGGAAGAACACCTCTTCAGAACTAATGGGGAAATACCATCTGGCCCAGCGGATTTGTGAATGTTGAGATCGTTTAAAACTTTAGCAACTGCACGAGTACGAATGAAGATCTGTCCCATAGAGTGTTCAATACTCGGGGGTGCAGGCGGCATCAATGCACAATCTGGAAGCATGGAGCTAGCTGCAAAATGTGCAGCAAACATATTGGCTTTGTCTTTAGAGTTGACAACTGGAGTGTCATTATAAATGAGCGTTGGAATGGCCGACGAGGCTGTATTTTTGATTCTTTTCGCGAATGACCGAACATTTTTACTACCTTTGGGACATTGTAGTATTTTTTGCCTCAATTTTCTGTCGTAGGCGAATTTGGCTCGCCGAAGATGAGCATTGCAATCATTTCTGGCTCGTTTAAACTTTTTTCGGTTTTCATCTGTAGGGTTTGCTTTATAAAACCGAAAGCATACCTCTCTATCCCTAGAAGCCTCTTTACAGCTAAAGTCGTGCCATCCATCATCTTTTGGTTTGATAGACTTATCCCTGAAGGGGATAAACTTTCTCATACCAATAAGAATGATGTTTGTGATTGCATCAGCGGCGGCATCCACGTTTTTATCGCGAAACAATAGCGACCAGTTATAACTCCCAAAGAAGTTGTTAAGGCCGTCCCAATTGGCTTTCTCGTATTGCCATACTGTTTTTTTGGGAGTTTTTTCTCTGTGTGGTTTGTTAACGAGAAATTACCTGATACAACACAATGGTCAGACGAGCCTAGAGGCGATAATACACTGACGGAGTAATTATCAGGACGAGAGGTAAGGAAAAAGTCAAGGATGTTTGCGGAATGATTTGCAATGTCAGGTATTCGTGTAGGCTCATTTAAGTCAGCGAACAACTCAACATCCATTCCTACGGGTGTTGTCTGGCCAGAATGACGAAGCCACCCAGAATTGTGTACGTTGAAATCGCCCGCAATAACGATTTCAGTGTTTCTGACAATTCTTGCAATTGAGTCAGACAGTGCATCAATCTCGTGAAGAGTTGAAGCTCTGGCTAAGTTGTGGCTTCTATAAAGAAAGCAGTAGTGGATGTTGCGCACCTGTACCATTACTCTCAGTCATATGAAATTAAATTCCGCATTGGAACATTGGCTTAATTGAGGCAAAAGTTTGAACGCAACATCACTACGGACATAAATTGCGAGCCCGCGTCTTGGGAAAAATAATGGCACTAAGCAATACCCAGGCAGATTTAAATCTGAAGTATCAGAATTCATAAATACCTGAGTTTCGCTTAGCGCCAGAATTGCTGGGCTGTAGACATTTACATGGGTGAATACAGCGAAAAAATTCGTTCTCAGCCCACGTATGTTGCTGAGATCCACTCGGAAACTACACATAACTACGCAAACACAAAAAACAACTTACCGCTTCTTTTAACCGAATTGAGAAGAGTATGTCTCAAATTGGATTATTAACACAAATTGTGGCCAGTGTTATGCCTTCACGACAAAATGAGTTAAATCACCAAAAGAAACAAACACTCACAATCCGTTAATCTTGAAGCTAAAGAACTAGATCATAAACAAACTGCCGCATGAAAAACATACGACAGGTACGTTTCACTAAATTCTTTAGCTGCGCTGTTGATGATGGGGCACAGGGACACACACACTGCACTTTGCACTTGATTGTAGGCCGAACGCGCGAACCGTTTGTTTGCACTTTTATTTGATTTTTTTTTGTGCACAAACACACAACACTTTTTTTTTGTTTTTTTTTCACGCGAGTGCTGGAGTGCAGCACGACCGTGCCCAGCGGCGATTCAGAGACAACTGGCATTTTAATGCCTTGGTTATCTATGCAAAACAATTTATATGCTAGGTTAACATAAATTTTATATAAAAACCGTATGAATAAAGACTGATGGTTCAGACATTATTAAACATATAACGAAAAACGTTGTCTCATTTTTCGGGTGTTCTGATGTACTATCAGCAACACAACCTTCAGTCAATATACAAGAATCTTGATCTGTACACTAGCATAACGATAAAATATTCACACATACATTTTGTCTTAACTCTCGAGTGTTCTGATGTACCATCAGTAACACGACTTGCAGTCAAGATACAAGAATTTTGATTTGTATTCTACATAGCGATAAAGAATCGTTACAAGAATTTCCATAGAACTTTCTCTAGTATGAATCTAGTATGAAGCTAACATAGCTTTAAGGCTTTTATTTCCAAGTATTCCATGAAAGGATTTTAAACTTGGAAGAAGGAAGAATTTCAAATTAATATTAATTTGGCCGAAAAGATTAAGCCTTGTGTATTGAGTTATTTTCACGTCTCCTGCTATTGATTTGGCATAGAAACACTGGTCATTGGGTAAAGGATTGTTTACTAGCCTAGGTTGGATATAATTTTGGCTTGAGCCTGTATCGATTAAGAATTTTAGACGCTCAGCACTCTTCATTTTGCATAGAAGATATGGCAACGAAGAGTTGGTGAACCTAGGAAATGTATGTCGCTGTACTCAAATGACTGTTCGGAAGTTGTTTCTTCCTCCAATTGTTCTTTATATTGTGAATATTCTTGCAATGTCTGTTCGTAATTTGGGTCTTCTGACACTGCCACTTGATTATAATCGGTTAGGTTTCCTTGGGGAGTTTCAGCTCTTGAAGGATCAATATGAAAATTCCTTTGATATTTGAGGGATACTGGTGCTTGTATCGGTGGGCCTGGTGGTATTTTCCCTGCATACTTAAAAGGTGGTGGCCTATTTTAGTAGTTAACCCTTCCAGTCTGTATGGTTGACGTTTCCATGGGCTCTGGTTTTAGTTGTGGCTTCGGCGCGTATGGCGAGGTGGTGCTTGATTTTGATGACCATAATTTTTATGGTAGTACTGCTGATTATTAGAGCGATTTTGGTTTGGATAACTTTGCTTGTGGAAAATAGGCAATTTGGGGGAACATTTGTTGAGGGCACATCGCTTGCTGGTGCTGGTGAGAAAAATTGTTTTTACGGGGTGGTATTGGTGGCTGATTTTGGGTCTTTTTCATAAATGTTTGGCTATTATTTGCGTAATGATCTCAAGGTTTGATTTTCTAGTTTTTGACATAAGTGTAAAGGTTGAGCAAGGTCTAAGGGTTCCTTTATACCAAGGAGCCCTGGGAGATAACGTCTAAGGCCACGGACAAATGTGTCCGTACTGGTATTTCCAGAAAATCCCTCAGGCATTTCACGACGTCTGGAATCTTGTCCATGTTGGCCAGTCCAATGGTATATTATATGATTCTTATGCCGTGTCCGCATTACCAATTATCTTGTTGCGTATGTCACTCAACATGCCATTATACCTAGCTGTACCCTTGAGGGGTTCATAGATTATAAGAATTTAGTCTACGCTCTTTCGCCAAGAGCCGAATTCTCCAGGAATTCCGGAGAAATCCCGCAGGCATTTGACGACGTCTGGAATCTTGTCCATGTTGGCCAGGTTATCTCTATGTTCAGATCTATTTTGTTGGTTTTGACCGATAGAGAGCTCAAAGGTGGGATTTATCAGTGAGTTAAAAATATTCCTACCTTGCTTTACAAAACATTACCCACAATAGTGGTTATCAACGAAACTAAATCGGGTGAAGCTACGGGCTGTGGTTGATGTTTGGGCTTAAGGTTGTGCTTGGAGTTGTGCCTCAAGTTGTGGATTTGTTCGTGGATGAGGTTGGGGTTGTGGATTTGCTTCAGTTGCATTATGTGCAATCAGCACAGGGGGTCAGACTTAATTTTTGTTATTGGAAAATAAAAAAATTCTTCTTTAATAAATTTACTTCTTATATAGTATGTTTTAAAAAAAATTATTCCTTCTTGACAATAACTGTTATTTAATTTCTCAAATTCTAAACTTACAGAACTAATTCCAGGATCATTACAGATGAGCTGTACAAACGGGTTGGATTTGTCCGGTTCCTCCACTGGTGGCTATTAGGGATCCGCTCTCGTACTTAGCGTACAGTGTCCTATACTCTACAGAGATAGCACCTTTCACTGTTTGTGTGTCCTGGTTTGTGCACTTCTTGAGTGCACTATTAGGGTTTTTGCGATCACGGTTGTTTTAACTTCTTACGTTCGAGTTTATACTATCTTAGGGTATTTAAGTGATTCACGAATATGCACTGCTTGGTGGATCGTCTCTTAAACACACGCACACTACTTGACGGTTTTATTATATATCGAACGCGCACGCACTACTTATTTAGGTTGCTTTTACCACGGTTCCTGCTCGGGCGCCAGTTAAAAGTCTTTGGGTTGACTTTGGAAAAAACTAAATTTTTTTTAGCACCTTTCGTGCTTATGACTAAACTAACAAATTGAAATTACCTAAAACAATTTCACCTGTTGCTTTTTGCCCATGCGATGAATGTGCGATTTCCCGTCGTATCCCATAGTCAGTGAATTTCGCGATTGCAAGCTGCAAACCGATGCGTTGGATATCGTCAGCAGAAGTTTGTGGGAAAATTATTTGGAATTTTTCCATTTGGTAATTTCAGCATTATTATATTATGCTTCGCGGTAACGCTCGTAGATCCCATCATTATAGAGTCTCCGGAATCGTCCTTTCATCATATAGGCAGCTTGGATGTTATGGTTAAGTTCCTGGATTTGAAGAGTCTTGACAGACTATAGTAGGCTTTGTTGGCTTTAAGCAATCGTGCGCGTATTTCTGGTTCCATTCTGTTATCGGCTGCTATAGTAGACCCGAGATAGTTAAAGGATTGCACTACTTCAAAATCGCGCTCCACTATTTCAATTGAGGGACCAATGTTGGATCTTCTACTCGCAGACGTGGCCACCATGTACTTTGTTTTGCTATCATTTATGTGCAGCCCCAGAATTCGTGCCGCCTGCTCTATCTGGATGAAAGCTTTCTGTACAGCTCTTGGGTTTCTACCAACGATGTCAATATCGTCTGCGTAAGCCAGTATCTGAATGGACTTATAGAGGATTGTTCCTCTCGCCGTTACATCAGAGTCTCGGATCACTTTCTCCAACGCCAGGTTGAAGAGGACGTAGGTCAGTCCATCCCCTTGTCGGAGCCCGTTATAGATGTTGAATGGGCTTGATAGTGATCCGGATTTTTTTACTTGGCTTATAACATTGGTCATGGTCAACCTACATAGTCGTGTCAGTTTTTTTGGGATGCCGAATTCTCTCATGGCTTTATAAAGTTCTACTCTGGCTATGCTATCAAAGGCGGCTCTAAAGTCTATAAAAAGACGGTGTAATGAGTTTTGAAACTCTAGACATTTTTCCGTTACCTGCCTTAGGGTGTAAATCTGATCAGTTGTTGATTTGCTTCCGCTTCTATCAAATGTTACCTGACTGACTGACTGACTGACTTTTTGCCCCCACGCTACTTCATGCTCATTCCACTCGAGTCCTCGCGTATTCGCCTCTCGCAGAGAAAATCGGTACAATTGCTAAATCTCTTTTTTATTTATTTTTTTTTCTTTCAATTTTTCCCTTCTTCGCTTCCATGCTCTCACTAAGGCGATGCAATAAGTCAATCAGGCGATAGAAAAGGGAGAAGGAGAAAAATAAAAAGGAGACTGGCGTGAAAGTCTATGTAATTTAAAACCACAGCTAGCAAGTTCCAGCCGTAGAGGCACTATTAAATGGGCAGATCGCATGATACAGCGGAAAAAAATGCCAGCGTTGCAATTTACAATTACCAAGTTTATGTTGGCAATGGTACCAGTAAGCATTTATACATTTGGCAATATTGCACGCTAGATGCTGGTTGAACAAAATTTTAAAAATCTATCGCGACAGTGTGGCGACTTGTTACAGGGTCTTGAGCAGGCCACCAGGTGCAAAAAAAACTTGTCGTTCGCCTTGACACGCTCAAGTTACTCATCACTCGACAAACGCATCGCTGATTTACACAATGCTATTTACATATCTATGCATAACTATATATTAATATAAGAAAATCCCTATTCTGTCTGTTTATCTGTAACGCTGATTAGATCGCGTCATCACGCCTAAACCACACCCGGTAACGCCGGTCTTATCCATATTATTAAAGCATAATTTATTTATACCTTAAAATAGAGCAGTTCCAGGCAAAACCGCTAGAAACTATACAAAAATATATAAATACAATTTGGTTTAAAATAGTTTTCCAGACTATGTATGTAATACAAAAATATGATTATAAAACGTACCTTGTTCTGTAGTTAGTTTTCCTTCTGGCATTCTTAGCATCGCTGCATTTAATGTTGTAGGATCTGATCGGCCCTTAAAGTTAAAGGCATATATTGAAAGCAAGTAGAAACTTCCTGGTGTCAAGGTCGACACAGAAAATCCTGGTAAAGTGGAGGTTACATTTGCTTTAATTTCCTAAAAAAAATTCAAGGTGTAGCTAAGGCAGGCGGTACAACGAATTTTGTCTTTTATTGTTTATATGTTATATGTTAAGAAGTTAATAAAGTATTAAATAAGTTTTTACATTGTCATTTAGATCCTTTACTTCAAGAATAAACGCTTGAGGTAGGCCACCATTGAAGCCATCAGTGCATTTTACAGTTATTGACGTTGTCGATATGTTCGTTAGAGTACAGTTTTGAACTTGATCCGGTCTTCCTAGAATATAAAAAAATATAAAAAATAGTTTCTAAATATAGCACTCTTACAACAACTAAAGAATACGACTTCTTGTTTTCCTAAAAACCAAGGGCCTTAGTAATAGTCAAATACAAATGTGGGTTAATAACAAGTTTTAAGCTTAAAGTAAAGTCATCATCATCATATTTGGCTTTACATCCGGGGTCCGGTCCTGGCCTCCCGCAAAAAGTCTCTCCATCGAGCCGATGTCATCCAGTTTGGCATCCTTAAGCTCTGGGCGTCCTGGTCTACGCCATTCTTCCAGCGTAGGCTTGGCCGGCCTCGCTGTCGTGTTCCACAAATCCTACCGCAAAGGATTTTCCTCTTCGCTCATCGAGCTATGTGTCCTGCCCACCGGAGCCTACCGAGCTTAATTTTCTTCACGATGTCGACATCGCGGTAACGCTTGTAGATCTCATCATTATAGAGTCTCAGCAATCGTCCTTCCTCACATACAGGGCCAACAATTCTCCGTAAGACTTTTTTCTCGAACGCGACTAAGAGGTCACTCTGCTTTTTGCTAAGCACCCAAGTCTCGGATCCATATGTAAGTACTGGTATGACCATTGTCTTATATATCAGCAGCTTGGATGTTATGGTTAAGTTCCTGGATTTGAAGAGTCTTGACAGACTATAGTAGGCTTTGTTGGCTTTAAGCAACTGTGCGCGTATTTCTGGTTCCATGCTGTTATCTATATAGTTGACCCGAGATAGTTAAAGGATTGCACTACTTCAGATTCACGCTCCACTATTTGAATTGAGGGACCAATGTTGGATCTTCTACTCGCAGACCATGTACTTTGTTTTGCTCTCTTTTATGTGCTGCCTCAGATTTAGTGCCGCCTGCTCTATCTGGATGAAAGCTTCCTGTACAGCTCTTGGTTTCTTCCAACGATGTCAATATCGTCTGCGTAAGCCAGTATCTAAATGGACTTATACAGGACTGTTCCTCTCGCCGTTACGTCAGAGTCTCGGATCACTTTCTCCAACGCCAGGTTGAAGAGGACGCAGGCCAGTCCATCCCCTTGTCGGAGCCCGTTATAGATGTTGATATCCGGATGATAGTGATCCGGATATTTTTACTTGGCTTATAACATTGGTCATGGTCAACCTACATAGTCGTGTCAGTTTTTTTGGGATGCCGAATTCTCTCATGGCTTTATAAAGTTCTACTCTGGCTATGCTATCATAAGCGGCTTTAAAGTCTATAAAAACATGGTGTAGTGAGTTTTGAAACTCTAGACATTTTTCCATCACCTGCCTTAGGGTGTAAATCTGATCAGTTGTTGATTTGCCTGGGATGAAGCCACACTGGTATGGACCAATAATATTTTTATCAGTTCCCCTGGGATCCCATCAGATCCCGGGGCCTTATTATTTTTGAGCCGATTTATCGCACTGCTAACTTCGTCTATGCTTGGTGGCGGCAGCATAGTATGATCTATGGTCATTGGTGGAGCATTCAATTCCTCAGTTAGCTGGCCATTTAGCAACTCATGAAAGTGCTCATCGTTCTAAGATGCCTTTCAAATCGGCGATCAGATTACCCTCTTTGTCCTTGCAGTATGTGCAACGCGGTGTATATTGCGTCATACCGCGGACCCTTTGGTAGAACTTCCGCGCCCGGTGCGGTCCTTGCTCTCTGTACTGTTCCAGTTCACGGACGAGATTCTTCTCCCAGGCTGCTTTCTTTCGTCGGTGAACTGTTTTTTCATATCTTCTGAGCTCTTTATATTCATCTTCGCGTGCCCGCGTTCTATGAGATTGTTGCATTGCTCGGTACGCAACATTCTTACATTCAGTCGCTAGCTTACATTCGTCATCGAACCAGCGTTTCGATCTCTACGACTACTGCCTAAGATGGAGTCAGCAGTACTAATGACAGTATTCTTTAGGCGTGTCCATTTCTCTTCTACGCCCGACATCTCAGCCCCAGGACTTACTCTCCCTGCATTTAGGGCGAGTCCTATCGCTTGACCGTAGTTGTTTCTGGTCTCTTATTGCGAAGGGCAGCCGTGTTGACTCGAATCTGTTTCGCGGATGCAGTCTTCCGTGATGATGCAATCCGCGTTTGGAGCACCATACCAACAAGATAGTGGTCCAAGTCGACGTTGGCACCTCGGTACGTTCATATCGCCATCAGGTTCGGGTTGTGGCGACGGTCTATCAATACGTGGTCTATCTGGTTGCGAGTGGCTCCATCGGGAGATACCCAGGTGGCTTTGTGGATATTTTTACGCGCAAAGCTTGTACTCGCAACGACCAAATTATTGCTTGCTGCCATCTCTATGACTCGTTGTTCATTGTCATTAGTGTTCTCGTGTAAGCTATGGGTGCCAATGTACTGCCTGAATACTGGCTCCCTACCTATTTTAGCTTTCATATTCCCCAGAATGATTTTTACATTATACTGAGGGCAGGCATGGAGTTCCCGTTCGACTGATTAAAAGAATTCTTCTTTTTCATCATCTGGGGACTCCTCTGTAGGTGCGTGAACGTTTATGAGGCTTATGTTTTTAAATTTGCTCTGCACGCGAAGGGTGCATAGCCGTTCATTTATTGCTTTAAAGCCGATAACGTTAGGTTTCATTCTTTTGCTGACTAGAAATCCCACCCCGAGCACATGATGTTTTGCATGACAGCTGTTATATATGTCATATTCTGATTTTTGAAAGACACCATTCCCTGTCCACCGCATATGTCAGCCTTATATTTAGACAGTGTATAGGCCAGCTGCTGTGCAGCTCGAGCTCTATACAGTAAGTGTACGTTCCATGAGAAAATTCTTAAGTCGTTTAGCCGTTTTCGTTGCCGTAGTCGTCGTCGTTAATAAGTGTATCCGAGGCTTATTTTGGGTTCCGTAATGATAATTTTTTACAGGCGAGGTTATTGGCCTCGCGCCAACCTTACTTTGAAGGGACTAGCCCGATCATTAAGCTCTTCCTGCATTGGAGGAAAATTACCAGCGGCCACCACGTGGAGGTTTGATCGCACTTCCACCAGTCAGAGATAGTTACGGCCACCTGCAATTATAGAGCATTCTGTGTTATTCCCTCTATTTCTGCTGATGGCTGACTGCCATCAAGTACACAGCTTTAATAAAAATCTACCAATAGCTGGTTTTACCTCATTATTTCTCACACTTTCTTTCAAGCAACTACAATTTCCGTCAGTTTTGTCGAACAAATGTCAACTCAATTTTTGTTTTCGTTTATAAAAAAAACAACCAACAAAAATTAAAATTTTTCGTGTAAATTCTTTAATTGATAGACAATGTGCAAAGTTTGAATAAAATCGGGTAACATTTAAAAAAAAAATGGGATCCTGATCACTCCCACATTTTTACACAAAGTGTTTCCATCGGAGATACACAACTCGGGCTACTTCCATATTTTTACAAAAAGCGTTGTCCATAGGATTACAAATGTGTGCATAAAATTTAAAGAAAATCGGATACATTTTTTAAAATTTTCATGGGACCTTCCGACAGCGGGGTCCGATCACGCCAAAATTTTTACAAAAAGTGTTGTCCATCGGAGATACACATGCATATAAAATTTGAAGGAAATCGGGTATTTGTTTTATAAAATTTGTATGGGTCCCCGATCCCGAGGCCCGATCACTTCCAAATTTTTACAAAAAGTGTTGTCCATCGGAGATACGCAATTTGAAGAAAATCGGGTAAATTTTGTAAAAAAATTTGTATGGGAGATTTTAATAGAAAGTGTTGTCATGGGAGGTACACATGTGTGTAAAGTTTAAAAAAAAATAGGTTTTTGGGAAGTGGATTAAAAATGTATCACAAGATTTGGTATGCCTGTCCGCCAGCCAGCCAGCCAGCCATGGGCACGCAAAGTTAATATAGATAATTGAATAAATACATCGAAAACTCTATGGTTTATACATTCTGTTGATGCACAAGCCTTTTTGTGCTGTTGTACATTAAAAAAATCTTCAGGACAAACGTTGATGTTGAAGAATAAAGAAAAACTTCAGGAAACAGCAAAGCGAAAAAGAAAAAACACGATGTTGAATTTTTGTGTGGATTTAATTCTGATGAAAAATACAGCGTTCGATCGCAAAAAAAGAAAAAGAGAAAGTGAAGTTTGACAATTGTTGTTGTCAAAAAAGGAGAAAAGTAATAATGGCGTATGAGCGCATCTAGATTATTGTAGTGCCATTAGGTGCGTTTATTGCGTTGGTTGTCTTTGCTCCGACATTCTCCCCGCCTTGAAACGTCCTATTCGTTTCAATGTTGTCTTGAGGTAGCTGGCAAATTTCTGCTATTCCGCGCTTGTAGGTTCCTTGCCTTGTTTTCACATTTGCGACTCGTACGAGCCCATCACTACCAGTAAAAGTTTCAATCACTCGGCCGAGTTTCCTTTTAAGTGGCAGTTGATTTTCCTCTTTGAGAACTACCAACTCCCCAACAGCGAGGTTGCGTGTTGGTGTGGTCCATTTATGACGTTGCTGAAGGGATCGCAAGTATTCCGTTGACCATCGATTCCAAAATGCGCGATGTTGGAATTCAATTTGTTTCCAAGTATCGAGAGGAAGCCGGTGAGGTAGATCACGCATCGGTAGAGCTTTAAGTGGCCGCCCAATTAAAAAATGGCCCGGCGTTAGACAGTCGATGTCGTCAATGCTGTAAGTGAGTTCTAGTGGTCGAGAATTAAGAACCGCCTCCACTTCTTTGATCAACGTAAGCAGTTGCACGTAGGTAAATTTGGCAACACCAATTGTGTGGCGCAGATGAAACTTGGCGAGTTTTACACCTGCATCATGAAGGCCACCAAAATGAGGTGTGCCTGGCGGCATAAATTTTCAATCGATTTGTTCATCCTCACACATTAACTGCACCTGTTCCTTTAATTGTTGAGATGTGAGCAATGCATACAATTCGCGCAACTCTGAATTAGCACCAATAAAATTCGTACCATTGTCGGAGAACACACGTCGGCAAAGTCCTCTATTGGCTACGAAACGTTTGAAGCAGCCCATAAAAGCTTATGTGCTCAGGTCCGATGCTAATTCCAAATGGATTGCCTTCGTGACGAAGCAAATGAACAAACACAGATATGTCTTCGTCGGTGGCTTGCCCCTGATGCGATGATGAACAAAGAATGGTCCAACAAAGTCTACACCCACTGTGTAGAATGGTGGCGTTGCAATTACACGTTCTGGTGGTAACTCTCCCATTTGTTGGGTCATCGGAATCGGTCGGGAACGAAAGCATTCCATGCATTCTCGAACAACCTTCTTGCATACAGTTGTACCATAGAGTGGCCAATAAAGCTGGCGAACGGCAGCTAGTAATGCTCGCGGACCGGCATGTAATTAATTAATGTTAGTGTAAATTGGTGTGTATTTGATAATAAAATGGGATGTTTGGAAGTGTAGGGCAAGGCGGTATGTTGCAGACGCCCCCCAACAACGAATAATGTGATGAATATCCAGAAATAGAGATAGTGAGCGAAGATGAAATTTACTTTTTGCAACCCATTGTACTCATCAGGAAAGGATCCTTTCTATACAATTCTGATGATCGAATGAAGTGCTCGATCTAATTCTTCCAGTGTAAGCTGCCCGCTTATTTTGAACTTCGGCTGGAATCTCAAGCGTAACATATATGCAATAACTCGTCGAAGTTTTCGGAAGTCCTTGTGATATTTTATATCTGTCAAGATATTGAAGTTGCGGTTGAAACGACTGCGACAGTTGTCGGTTTCTTTATCTCGGACAATTCATCAGGTAGTGGAAATTTTTTACAGAGCGTCGGCCAACACGCGGGTTCCTTTAGCAGAAATGAAGGTCCCTGAGTCCAAAGATCAGATTGCATAAACCTTTCAGGCACCACTCCTCGAGAAATCAGATCTGCTGGATTACACTCGGTCGGTACATGCAGCCAACTTTCCTTCTTTGACCTTTCCTGTATGGCAGTGACACGATTCGCGACGAATGTCTTCCATTTAGATGGGCAGGATTTTATCCAATGGAGCGTGCTCGTTGAATCAGACCAATAAACCGTATCGTCGACATCAAAATTTAAAATTTGGTGAATTTTGTGCGCTAGTTGACTCAGGAGGACAGCCGCTCTAGTCGAGGTAAAGTTGTCCTTTGTAATGGAGCTACACAGGATTTTGAGCAGATTAGCTTGACGGAGACCTTACCATCATGTGTCGAACTGCGGAGGTAAAGAACTGCCCCATAAGCACGCTCACTAGCATCGGCAAATCCATGTATTTGATTAATGTGTGTATTGTCCGAACTGAATAGATGACGGTCGATGATGAACTTATTAAGTAACTTCATACATTCTCGAAGCGTTTGCCAATAAGTGTGCTGTAATTGTGGTAATGCTTGATCCAAATCCAGCTTCAGCTGCCAAAGTGATTGCATTAGCAGTTTTCCCAAAACAACCACCGGTGCCAACAGACCGAGAGGATCGTAAATTCTGGCGATTTCTGAGAATATAGATCTCTTCGAGACTGTTTTATCTTCCTTGAAGTTAACAAAACCACTGAACTTATCTGTTGATGGATTCCAAAATAGTCCTAGTGTTTTTACCAAATCATTCTCATTAATTTTTTAAAGGGTCTGGGTGAATTGAGCTGGCACATCTTCGGTGATCTTTGGGCGTTAGTGCACCACTTGCTTAGCTCCATACCAGCAGACTGAAGTATGTTCTAAATTGCCGTTTTCAGTTCTGTTGCAGCAGCGATGGAATTTGCCCTCGTGAGTAAGTCATCCACGTAGACATCTTTCTTTAGTACTTCGGCGGCGGCAGGTGAGACGTCTTTATGATCGAGGGATAACTGTTTGAGGCATCTAGTTGCCAAAAATGGTGCTGAAGACGTTCCATACGTTACAGTTGTCAACTTAAATGTTGATAGCGGTTCAAGTGGTGAGTGTCTCCATAAGATGAGTTGAAATCTCTGATCGTCCTCGTGAATTCAGATTTGACGGTACATTTTGACAATGTCCGCGCTAAATGCATAGGGATGTGACCGAAAGCAAATTAAGATTGAAAAAATATCATTCTGCACAACTGGACCGACCATCATTATTGAATTCAGTGATACTCCGGTAGAAGTTTTGGCGGACCCATCAAAAACCACACATAATTTTGTTGTTGAGTTGTCCGGTTTGATCACACAATGATGCGGGAAGTAAAAATTTGGTTGGTTGGTGCTTTCCGGGTCGACAAGCTCCATATGGCCCAGCGATTTGTTCTCATCCATGAACATTGAGTACCTGTCCAATAACTCTGGTGAATTATGGAGACGTTTCTCCAACTTGTAGAATCGGTGAATTGAACTGTGTCTCGGGTCATCCAGTTGCGATGGACATAATGAGAATGGAATTCTGACGATGAACCGTCCATCGCCATCACGCATAGTACATTTTGTGAAATACTCTTCACACTCTGATTCTTCTCCACGGTTTGACAGAATGTGGCATGTTCTCAATCGTCCAGAACTATTCAATTTGTTCAGTCAGACACGCTGGGTTGTCGACCACCAAATGACAACACTGAGTGGGGTTCGAGATAGTTGAAGCTTTGCCTGATACTATCCAGCCTAGAACGGTGTTCTGCAGCAAAGGCAAATCGTCAGCCATCTGAATTTGACCAACCGAAAGTATCTGATGATAGATCTCTGCGCCAAACAGTAAATCAATATCTTTTGGTTTTAAGAATTCAGAATCAGCCATTTGAATATTTGATGGAACTCCCCACGATTTGATATTATTGATGGGACCGATTGGATGATAGCTCGTGATTTTCGGAAACACTTGAACGTCCAAAGTGGTGTGAGAATTAGTAGTATTTGATTACAGGGTGATTGTTGCGCTGGAGAGCGATACGATGGCGTGGGCTCCAATTCCATGAACTTTACTGTCGCCAGTCCCAGTCATCACCTTATAGAAAACAACTGCAGCGTATACAAGTTGACTGGCGTCGCAACACCCATGCAGCTCGACTCTTGAAGTTTTTGTAGTTTGGACAAACCGTGGAAGGGATAGTTCTTGTATTTTGGGAAGTCCTGATTGAATTAGTATCCATTCTTTGGATTCTTTTTCCGGTAGTAGATCATCCCAATTCAAATTTAAAATCCAAAGACGTTGTATAAAAATGTTAGCCCTGTGGAGTGATCCAGCCCATCCATGAATCAAAAATTTTCTTTAGTGATGCTTTTAATGTTTGAACTTCAATTAAAGTATCTCCACCCCTCATGATATCATCCACATAAATATTTTTGTCTATATTCTTGGAGGTCACTGGGTCAGAATCCTTTATATCTTGCGCAATTTGATGTATTGCTTTTGTAGCTAAATACGGAGCAGATACTAATCCATATGTGACTGTACATAATGTAAAATATCGCATAGCATCTGAAGGTTCTTCTCTCCAAATAATTTTTTGAAATTTTGTATCGTCGACATTAAGGCGAATTTGCCTGTACATTTTCTCAATGTCAGCGCAAAAGACATACCGGTTTTCACGAAAGCGTAGAATTATTTATTGAGTACAATGTAGATTGTACGGCAGAGCCAACTGCTAAACAATCATTTAGTGAAACACCAGTGCTAGTTTTCGCGGAGCCATCAATCACAACTCTAAGTTTTGTTGTAGAACTATCTCTTTTGATGACTCCATGGTGCGGCAGGAAGCAGCCGTCGTCTTTCATCTCGTTTAATGGAATTTTTTTCATGTGGCCTTCATTTATGAAGCCCTTGTACAGTTGATAGAGATGTTTGTCTCAAATAAACCGACGTTCCAGTCGCTTCATTCGTTGGATTGCCATACTGAGTGATGACCCAAGTAATGTAGTGGGTTTTTTGAATGGCAACCGAACCTGGAATCGCCCATCCGCATCTGTCTGATGAGTTTCGTTGAAACTTTGCTCCAATGGATGAAATGGATGCCCATATTGAATTGTGGGATGTCATCGAGAACGAGTTCAAGGAGGCTATGGCAGCATTACATAGGGAAATGGCGAAGGTAACCCAAACCAAGGAGGATGCAGACGGTCTAGATGATCTTCCTCGGTCAGCTCCAGTTGACATCAAACTGGAAAGGTTTTCTGTGCCAAAATGTGATGGCACTTTACGTAACTGGCTGGCATTCAAAGATTCGTTCGAGACTTTGATACATTCACAGGTGGCTCCAGAGGCATACAAATTGGCAAAACTGCGTGAGGCTGTGCAAGGGGATGCAGTGGCATTGGTGGGTGGCATGTACACTGGCGGGTATGACGATGTTTGGAAGGCATTGAAAGATAGGTATGGCAGCCCGAAACAATTGGCCGACATACATGTGGCAAGGTTTATTGGCTTGCAGCCACTTATGCATGAATCTACCAGCACCTTGCTATCCGTGGGTGACACGGTGCGTGAGTCGTTGCGCGCATTGGCGGTAATGAAGTTACCAGTGGATAAGTGGGACGCTTTGGCGGTACCAATCGTGGTATCAAAATTTCCAACTACAACGCAACAGGCATGGGGTATGAGTCGCACTACCCAGGAAATTCCCACCTTGAACAAGCTCCTTACGTTTGTGGAG
Source organism: Nephrocerus scutellatus (assembly GCA_947095585.1). Taxonomy (NCBI): domain Eukaryota; kingdom Metazoa; phylum Arthropoda; class Insecta; order Diptera; family Pipunculidae; genus Nephrocerus; species Nephrocerus scutellatus. The sequence goes on along the minus strand of OX352761.1, from coordinate 74,724,057 downwards.
CGTAGAGCGCACAGTTTAAGTGCTGATGTTTTGCAATGGCCATCAAAGAGCACGTCCACACCTAGGCAACATTTGGCTATACCCACAACATCTGGCAATAGGGTCAACACCGCATTTCGTTCTGTCAACAATATTCCTCGACTAGTGAGAACAAATTTGGCAGCAACATTACCAGGCAACTGCGCGTACTGTAATGACAGCATCCATCGCATAGGACGCTGCCCTAAGCTTTTAGCGATGCCAGTGGCAGAGCGGTTTGCAAAATTAAAAGGCTCTAATCTTTGCTACAATTGCTTGAAATCAGGCCATTCAACAAGCTCTTCTTCGTCAACAAATTGTCGTGTCTGTAATGGTAGGCATCACACTTTGCTATGTCGTGGCGCAATAACTCCCAGATTGGGGTCTCAGGCAGTGGCATCAAATACTGGCTCAACAAATACTGGCTTATCTACACAAGGCCCATCGCAGGCAGCAGCACATTCAAACTCTTCTACTTCTGCAGCTTCAGGGGGTGGTCAGCCTCCTCGAAATCAATATTGACTCAGCAACTTATTTAAGGCATTCGCGGTTACTACTAGTAATCGTATCATACTTTTGGCCACAGCTCAAGTCGATCTCATTGATCATTTTGGCAATAGGCAATCTTGTCGACTACTCTGTGATCCAGGATCAGAAGTCAGTTTCATCTCTTCCCGTTTCTTTAATCAATTGGCTCTACCGCGAGACAGATATGCGAATCAAGTTGAAGGCATTGGCAATAACATTTGTGAATACACTCGAGGTCGTGCAGAAGTCCAGATGAGATCAATTGTTGAACCATTATTCTAACTACAGATAAAATTTCATATCATTACATCTATCACATCACCAACACCTGTGGCAAGGGTGGCAGATCATTGTTGGCAGCATCTTCGCAACATATCTCTAGCAGACGTCACATTTGGGAAGACTGGCAGGATCGATGCATTGATTGGCGCAGATATATGGGGGCAACTAATCATGGATGGCATCATACGAGGCGAGGCTAATGAACCAGTGGCACAACGTACTCATCTTGGTTGGGTGATTTTTGGCCCAGCTGAAGCGACTCAGGCAGGCACACTAGCATTTCAGTCTAGAGTTTTGCGCATGAGCGAGGATCAACGGCTTGACGAATTGTTGCGAACCATTTTTGCTGGAGATGACATTCATCAGAGGGATTCCGATTCATCCTTTCCTGATCATTGCAAGCAGATCTTCGTACGAACACACAGGCGGCTGAAAAATGGCTTCTATATGGTGCAGGTGCCATTCCGACCGGATGCACCAGCTCTTGGCTCATCACATCAACTGGCTCTCAGGCAATTCTACCAATTGGAACGAAAACTGGCTTCTGATCCTAAACTCAAACAGAAATACGTGGCATTTATGCGAGAATATGAACAACTTGGCCATATGCATCTAGCTCAAAGGCAACATGGCGAACCATCACAAGTATACTTTATTCCACATCACGCTGTAACCACTAAGTTCAGGGTGGTATTCAACGCGTCTGCGAAAACAACAAATGGCATCTCATTGAACGACACACAATTGGCTGGCCATCAATTCAAGAATTTTTGGTGAATATTATCCATCGATTTAGGCTTTTTGGCATTGCAATCACAGCTGACGTCGAGAAAATGTTCAGACAGGTGGATCCAAGGCATCGACAATGGCAACAGATATTATGGCGAGAGTCAGCTGATGAACCATTGCGTACATATCAACTGGCAACGGTCACTTATGGCACAGCAAGTGGACCGTTTCTGGCTATTCGGCCAATGCAGCAGTGTGGCATAGATCATTGTCATAAACTTATGGAGGATTCAAGAATCATGGCTGCACGTCAGAGCATCTTCAATGACTTTTATGTGGATGGCTACCTTACCAGCGTTTCTACAGTTCAACAGGCAATTCAATTGGGAGATGACGTGGCATCAGTCCTTCGAGAAGGGCATCTTCATCTACGTAAATGGAGAACCAACGACACTAAAGTTTTGGCACATTTTTCACATACATTTGGTACGAATGAAATGGACTTGCAGCTAGCGGAAACAACAGTCCTTGGCTTGCATTGGAATTCATCAACTGATACTTTATTCTATCGGGTGCGCTTAGATGAACATCCATCTAACACCAAAAGGCAAATACTCAGTGATGCAGCAAGATTATACGATCCGACCGGTATGTTATCACCCATCGTAATCGTGGCAAAAATCATTATTCAAAAAATGTGGCAGGCTGGCTTGGGATGGGATGAACCAGTACCATTTGAATTGCTCAACGAATGGCTCACTTTTCGGAATCAACTTAAACAAGTGGAAGTTATTCGAATACCTCGTTGGCTTGGCTTCTCTCCAGACACTTCATCATGTTTATATATCTTTTGTGATGCCAGCAGTAAGGCCTACGCTGCTGTCATATATCTCAGCACCAGGCAGAAAGATGGCAACCATGTAACCCAGATCATCGCAGCAAAGACAAAGGTGGCTCCAATTAAAACCATCACAATACCCAGGCTTGAGCTTTGTGCAGCTCACTTACTCACCGACCTCTTAACGGATACGCGCGTGGCTTTGCATTTGGAAGCACTTCCGTACACACTTTGGAGTGACTCGAGAATTGTTCTACATTGGATTCGTAAATATCCTTCACAGCTGAAACAATAAGTTGCATCAAGGGTGGCGTTTATACAAGAGCATTCAGACTTGGACCATTGGAATCATAGTCGCACTCAGTGCAATCCAGCCGATTGTGCAAGTCGTGGCATCAGTCCAGCAGCATTGGTTAATCATAGAATTTGGTGGCAAGGTCCCTTACCTGACCATATTCCAATGTCATTACTCTACACTCTCACAGCACAGGAGGCAGAAACGATAGAAGCTGAAATGAAACAAACTACATCAAAATTGGCTCAGACAACACGCTCATGTTCATTGCAGACAGGTTATTGGAAGGATGGCAGGAGAATTGAAATCCCATTAGTCGAGAGATTTAGCAATCTTGGCAAATTACTTCGAATAACAGCAATTATATTTCGTTGGAAAAAGGCTCATCGTGAATACAGGCAACAACCTGTATCCGTGAAGGAATTGGAGATAGCAACTCAATGGCACATACGGGTAGAACAGCAACAGTCCTTCTATTCGGAACTCTCACAACTTCATAAAGGTCAGAATATTTCACCTGTTATGTAGCGAAGTCCCACTAGGGGTTCTGCCACTGACGTGAAAACTTCCCCTATTTCCAAGTTAATGCGGACGAAGAAGTATTAACGACAGTGATTTAAATATGCAGCTTTAAGTTGTAGTTACCATACTTTTGCTTGGATCAGAAAGGAAGTTCCACAGGTCCCAGAGGTGCCGACCAAATTCATATAGGACATGAACAAGTCTGGACTTGCCACAGCATTAAGCTTGCCTTTAGGACTTACAAATCTAGGTAATTCCTGTTATATGGATGCTATAATACAGTGCTTAAATCGTTTACAGAGATGTGCGACGCTTTTGCGGAATATTCTGTAGATATATCTGCGAATTCCACCCGAATCACCACAAGCCATAACTGCTGCTATGGAATATTTGTTTGATCAAGTAAAAAGGGGGAATACTGTGTAACACCAATAATGTTGCTACCAACTTTCCATAGGGCATCACTACAATCTTCACGAACAGAAGAAAAAGGAACATACCGCCAGCAGTCAAATATAAGCAAAAATGCAAGGTAAATTTTCATACGGGTTTTAGTAAAACCGAAACATTTTATCATATCATATCACTTTTATAGAGAAGTGTCTTCTGCTTTCGTCCCTTTCCTCGTTATTTTTTTGGTCTTATGTTTTGAGGTTGACGTCCACGTCAACTGTTAGGAAAAGTGGGGTGAGCTTGTGTCGAATTTTCTAAATTACATTTATGGACGTGGACGTAACAGGCTCGTCTCTATTTTATGAGTGGTCAAGATTAAAATAGTACGTAAAAAAAGGAAAAGTCCAATAAACGGTGTTAATCTTAATACACACATACCTACAGAAGAGTCTCCGCGAGCGCATTGCCTAACGTGTGGCCAGGGCCTACTCCCTGAGATCATGCTCTGTTCTTTTCTTACGCTGTTCTATATGTACATATATACAAAAAGAAAACAAACAAAAATAAATAATCTCTAAACTATATATACAAATAAAATATAAATACGTCAATAAAAAGATTAATCAATAATATAATTAAATAATGGATAGTCAAGGTTAGATAAAAATTATCACAGATAAAACTAAATCTAGTGTAAAATATTGCACATAATCCTAATAATTGCACCTAAGCCTTAAACCTAAATATCACAGAAGTTGTACAGTCAGTAAATAGGAATATATAATTAATAATAAATAATCAATAACCAATAATAAATAATAAATAATAAAGTTCGTCAGTTTTCTAGGTAGCTATAGTCATTAAAGGACAAAGAGGTCTTTGGCGTGAAAAATACCTACCTTTTTACCACTCACGTTTCCTACTTCATACAGGGAATTTCCTATAGTCTTTAATATGATGCTTTTTATAGATTTCTGTCCGAGTTTGGCATTATAGCCCGCTGCCTTGTCACTCTGTCGAAAATTGCGTCTGTATACAATTTGTCCTACATCGTATTTTATTTCTCGAGTTCTTAAGTCATATGTTTTCTTTCCTTTTTCGTGAGCCCTGCCTAAATTTTTAAATACCTGGTCTCTTATAATTTGTTGTTTGTCCTTTGTTTCTAATGTCCTAACGTCTGACTCTTTAATGTGATTTAACGGTCGTATGATGTCAAAAGCAGATCCGTTCTGTGCCATCTGGAAGCCAAAAACAACATAATACGGCTCTAGGCCTGTTGCCTCGTGGGACACATTTCTCAGTGAAAACGCCGCGAAGCGGGGTAAGAACGGATCTTTGTCAATACGCTACGGTTAACCCGTTCGGAAGTATTGGCCTGCGGTGAGTAGACCGCAGTCCTCACGTGCTTAACTCCGTAGCGCATTAGAAAATTGTCAGAGTGTATATATTATGGGACCCCAAAGACATGAAAAATGGCTTCCTCTAGGTACTGGACCACTGCAGCTGAAGTTGCCTTCCTTATGGGTTTAAGGAAGACAAATTTGCTGAAGTGGTCAAGCACAACAAAAATTTGGGTGTTGCCATTTTTGGTTCTGGGATAGGGCCCCAGAAAGTCGATGTACAAGCGTTGAAATGGTCGTTCTGTCATAGTTTGTCATTTACATCTATAGTCATTCCAGGCCAAAAGTATTGTTGTCGAAGCTTATGGAGGGTTTTGTGGATCCCACCATGTCCTGCAGCCGGAGAGTCATGTGCCGAGATCATAAGACTCTTTCTCAACTCAGACGGCACCCAAAGCTTCCAGGCCCTGTCTTCTTGCAGTGCATCCCCGGTACGCATGTCTGTTCTTTTGTACACGTAGTTGTCAGAAACGCACAAGTCTGGAAATTTATTGTCATTTTCTATTATAGTTTTGCGTAGCTTTTCATATTCATTAGAAGAGAAGTAAGGAGAGACAAGGTCCACGTGAAGTCGCTCTGTGTCAGAAGTTATCTCCTCCATGTGAGCTCGAGAGAGAGCGTCCGGAACGACGTTCTGGGTACCCTTCCTATGTTCAATAGTGAAGTTGAACGCCTGTAGCTTAAGGCTCCATCTGGCCAGACGACCTGACAAGTCCTTTTGGGACATCAGCCATTTCAAGCTGGCGTGGTCGGTTATGATTGTAAATGGAAGTAGCTCAACATAGGCTCGAAACTTCTGAACACTGAGGACAGCCGCATAACACTCTAATTCGGTGACACTATAATTGCTTTGTGCGGAATTTAGATTCTGAGATATATATGCGATTGGCCTCCCTCTACCGTCCTCGTCGATTTGGAAAAGCACGCTGCCTACACCAGTCGTTGACGCATCACACTGGATATAAAAATGTTTCGTAAAGTCCGGGTTTGTCAAAATCGGTGCAGAAATCAAGAGTTGTTTCAGCTCTTCAAATGATTTATTTGCCTCGTCAGTCATTTTAAATTCTTTACCTTTTTTCAGGCATTCTGTCATTGGTGCTGTCAAAGTTGAGAAATTTGGTATGAACCTGCGATACCATCCGGCCATTCCTAGGTACCGTCTAAGTTGCTTCGGAGTCCTCGGAACCGGAAACTGCTCCACTGCCGCCACTTTTGCTGGATCAGTCCTTAGGCACCCGTCGCCCACAATGTATCCAAGGTATTTTATTTCTTTGAAACAAAATTTGCTCTTTTCTACATTGATTGTTAAACCAGCCTCTCGAAGACATCTCGCGACGTCCTCTAGCAGACCCATGTGGCTTTCGAAATCCGGAGAGCAGACAAGGAGATCGTCAAGGTATACAAAGACATTGTCTTTAAGCCTTGACGGTATCACCTTGTCCATAAGCCGACACATTCTCTGAGCAGCATTGCACAGGCCAAATGGCATTACTGTAAATTGATACAGTGGCCGCCCAGGGACTGTGAAGCCCGTTTTCTCTCTGGACTTCTTCTCCAACGGGATCTGCCAGAAGGCGTCTTTCAGATCGATTCCCGAAATGAACCGAGTGTCTTGTAGGCGGCTCAACAACCCTTCTATGTGGGGCAACGGGTACGCGTCCTTTTTCGTTACCGTATTGACTTTGCGTGAGTCCAGGCAGAGTCTATTTTTGCCAGGTTTTCTCACCAGCACCACCGGAGAGCTCCACGCACTCTGGCTCTCTTCGATCACCCCAAAGAAATCATGCGATCAAGCTCGTCGAAGAGAAGCCTTGATCGCCGGAGACACTGGGTAGTGCCTCTGTTTGATCGGCTCCACTTCGGCGGTCTCGATCACATGTTTCTCTAGGCTTGTCTTACCGAGGCCGAGTCTCGTGTAGGACGGGTACTTATTTTTCACCGCCTGTAAAGCCTCCGTTTGTGCCGGGGAGAGAACCTGCATCATTGGGTCCGTTTTCGTCGTGTCCACTACATCGATCTCGGATATAATGTTGGGAGCGACATTAAAAGTTCTCCAAAAATTCACTCCCAGATAAAGCGATTGCTGCAACGACGGCCAACATAAAATTCTAAATTCTCAGTCCTGTTTTTCCATGTGACTGGAATGGTCACAATGCCTAAGATTTTTTGTTTATTTCCGTCCGCTGTCCTTATGTTAGAATTTATCGTCTTTAATGTTAGGTCTTTGATGAATTTAATTGCATCTTTCCCTAAGCAACTTACAGATGCGCCACTGTCCAAAAGACCTAACACCATTTCGTCTAGTAATTTAACCTTCGCGTAAGGTCGGTTATCGTCGTCTGTTTGTAGGACAGTGGCCTCTAGACTCCTAAACCTATTTCTTTTTTCTTTAAATTTTTCGTGTAGTCTCCTAATTTTACTAAAATTTTTCTTTTTTGTTTTATCTAGTTCTGGATCTCCAAGGAAGATCCTTCTACGCGCTTCTTTATATTCTAGAATGCGCCTGTGGAGACTATTTCTGGTCGGAACTGTCTGTATGTCTATCCTTCCTTTGTCGTCATGGTCTAGTCTAATCTTTTTAAAATTTTTATTACCTTAGGCTCTTGTTTTCCGGGAGCTTCTCTGATGGACGGATGTTCCCGGATGCATCGCCCATCTGTGTGTTATCCGCTTTGTCTTTACATGAAGGACATACAAACACTAATTTATTGGACAGGCCACATTGAAAACATATTAAAGAGTGAAAACCGGACGAACAAGGATTTGAGCCATCACCACATATAATGTTTCTACTGTTCGTATTCTTATTATTAGCTGTGTTTACTGTGTTTTTGTGGTGGTTAGATTTTAGTGCACATATATCCCCAAATGTCTCTATGTTGTCTCGGTCAGTACGTTCGTCGTCCCTGATTTCAGTCTGTATCTCGTTAACATATTTCTTTTTATTGTGATTTTCCCTTGCGTCAAAATATTTCTCCGCTCGCCGACAAGCCGATTGTAAATCGGAAAGAGAAAACAGAGAGCAGCCGAAAATCAGGGTCGCAATTCTGTCTCGGAGATTTTGCCTGAGGATGGTTACAAGCTCTCTCTCAGGTAACTTGTTTCGCATTTGGAATACGAGGGACTTCACATTTGCGAAGAAATCGTCACACGTTTCGCCAGGCATCTGTTTTCTGTCCATGATTTCCCTCATAATTTCATGGTCTGAGCCCGATGCCCTGAATTGCTGCAATAATTCCCGTTTTAGGTCATAATAGTTAAGGAAATGGTCGTCGGCGTGTTCCTCCAGGAACTGCCAATACCATCTCTCGGGTACTCCGGACAAAAGATAGTGGAATCGATTGAATAGTTGTTCTTTGCAGACGTTTAATCTCCGCTGCATCGTTTCGATGCGAAAAATGAAACTCTCTACCGGCATCGACTTTTTAGTCCCATCGAACTTTATATTCCACTTGTGTAGATCACACTTTGGACGTGGAAGTTCAATGCCGGTAGAGTTTTCGTTGGTCGGTTGCCTTTCATTCTGGGTCTGGCTGTTTCTTAATGGGGGTTGCATTCTGGGGGTAGACCCTTGAGGAGCGCGCCTATTATCACCATAATTCTGATGTAATTCTAGTGTTTCTACCTTATGAGACAACATATCAAGCTTCTCGTTTAAGCTGGTATTTATCTCTTCTAGTTTCTTTGAGAAGATGGAACTCAATTTCATTTGGTCCCTTTGAACCACTCCTGAAACTGCGTCTTGAATAAGGTTCACTAGGTCTCTACTCATATCTGGTGCTACAGCTCTTTGTGTCTTACTAGGGACACTTGCTGTAGTCTCTTTATAGTTTTGTTCTATATCGAAATTGTTTTGGTCGATAAGGTTATTGAAAATACCCTCTCCATTGCTTTGCCCTATGTCTGCTTGCCTATTTTTGTTTAAGGTGGCATCGTTGGGCCTTGCGCCAATTATCGAGTCTAAAGGCTCCTCAGTTTGGCCTAGTACGTACTCGTTCTGATGCTCGGTTCCCTGCCTACTTAAACGGCTATAGTTTTGATCCTGAATGTCTCTTTGCTCCAGGAGCTCAGGAGTCCTTTGCCTCGTTCGTAAGCCCTGCCCTATATCAGTAAGCACCTTGGGAATGGCACCAGTTTTTCTATTGCTAGGCATTTTAACAAAAAAAAATCAATTTATTTTTGACCTTTGACTTATTGTTTATTTCCTTCTTTTTCTCTTCAAAACAAACAAATTGAAAAACTTATTGGTTTTGAGTATTTTTATAAATTACTTCAATAAACGGTTTTTAAAAAAAGATTGAATTAGGAATTTTAGTAGGCTGGTATGTAGCTAGGGCATTTACCCCGTGATCGCATCCAACGCTTCCGTTCTCTATAGGTGTGTCCTAGTCCCGTAAGTCCAGTCGTAGTCGGTTACCTTGACGATTTTGCGGAAAGTCATTTCATGTCTGTAGAGGTTTCGTCTCATTCCGGCGGATCGCAACTCAAAGCACTGGCTTGGACCCTTGATGCGAGGCCGAACCGCCAATATAATATATAAACCAATAAGAAGAACCTCTACATTTTTTTGCAGCGAACCCACGTTTACCTGTGCTAATTGCACTTGTGGTAACGGCTGTCCACTGCACCCCTGTCGCGTCTTTGTCCAGTCGGCAGTCAAGCGAACCGGAGTCAGGCTCTTAATCCACTGGCCTACCGAATGCTGACCTCGGCTGCTTTGGTCTTCAAACGAGCTGGCATCACCAAATTCCAGATTTGTAGAAATCTTCGAATTGGGATTGTCAGCTCGCCCGAAGAGCAGCCGATGTCCCAATAGTTACTGTCCTGTCCTGATATAAGGAAGTTTTAGGATAGGAATTATGGGGAATAAAAAAAGGACTAAGAAAAATTTCAAAAAAAAAGGAATTAAAAAAAGGTTATTAAATGGGAAATTGATTAAAAATTAAAAAAAAATATTAGAATTAAGAAAATTACAAAATATATTTAAGCTAATTTAAAAGGATAAAAAAAAGGAGAAAGCTGTACTACCATCGTTTGTCAAAGACCAGAATTTCCGAAAGCCAAAAGCGCCATTTGTTATGTAGCGAGGTCCCACTAGGGGTTCTGCCACTGGCAAGGACGTCGCGACACGCTCGCGGTTGCTCGGCTAAGCTCGCCGGACGGGTGGTCCTTGTCACTTACCAGTGACACCTCGACATGAACAAAAATTTTATTTATCGTGTCTATAAAAGGAAAGGGTGGAAATTAATAGGGAAACTTTGTGAAGGAGGGAGGGATACAAGGAACTGTCCTTCGGCTCAGGTGTAAGCAGGTCATTCTTTCTAGGACACTTATGCTAAATTATTACTAAATTAAGGCTAATTTAAAAAAAGGTAAATTCCCTTTTTTTTCTTTTTCTAAAAAGTATTTGTACTTCTTAAAAAGATTCTTAAATCCTGTACCGAAGCCCCACAGTATCGTCAAGGACTAGACCAACTGAGGTCTGTCCATCTGTCCTTGTCACCAGTCAGTCAGTCAGTCAGTTTGGCGAAACGTCGGATACTTACACGGGGATCACTGATCCCAGCCACATACCATGCTAATTTAATTTAGCCCTGCATCGTTGCTAAAACCTATTTGGGCCTACAAAAGAGGTATCTTCAACCCACCGGGTAAAGATAATTAAAATCTCAGCTAGTTCGCATTCGTTATAATTTTATTAATGAGTATTTACTCGCCAAAAAAATTCAGGTAAAACAATTCAAAAATTTTTCAAATAATGTATAATATGTATTTACTATGATTAATCAAATCAAATTTAAAAAGGATTAAAATAAAATAAAAATAAAACGGAATTAATAAAAATTAAATCTGTATTAATTCTCCACTGCCCTTAATAGCCGTTAATTTAATTCAATATATTTGTATCTACTTAGTTTCATTTACCTTGCCTTCCACTTTTAAATGCGGGTCCTGCCGGCAGAAGTTGCTGCTAAAAGGGGAATTGCTAAGTGGGAAAATAATGTTAAAAAAAAAGGAAAGGGCACAGACTAAAGGCTCAGCGCCACGCATACGGCCACTAAATGCAGTCACAAAATGAACATGCGTTTTAAGTTTTAATGTAATTTAATAAAATTTAAAAAAAAAATAAAATTAAAGCAAATAAAAGGGATAAGAAAAAATTTAAAAATTAAACTGATTGTTTGAAAATTTAAAACAAAAAAGGATGAAATAAAATTCAAAAAAAAATTGAGGTTTTACAACCACTGCTTCTTCACTGTTCTCAAATGCTTGCAGAATTAAAAAGTCTCTTGGTGTAAGCTTTCAAAAGCTCAATTATAATTTTGTTTTTTTTGCATAGATTAAAGCGTTCTCGTTCTCCTCTGAATTTCTTCTTGATCATATATATGAAATTCGCTGTTTTACCTTTTTTTTTTTTTAAATTTGTTGGTAAAAAAAAGTTGGATCTTTGCTGAAAGTGGGATTCAAACCCTGTGTGATGGCACTTTCCTTTGGAAACAATATATGGTTTCTCCTCTGATGGCTTGCACTTGTAAATTACGTCTTTTCAAAACTCATATAGCACATTAACACTGCTAGTGCAAATTGAAGATTTTGAAATTTTAAAATGATCGGTTTTAATTTTTTTTTTCACTAAAGAAAAATGGTGGTTCTTTCCACGACGCTTTCAGAATTTGTATAGCACTTTAACACTGTTAGTGCAGATTAAAATTTTGTAATTTTAACCTTCTGTTTCAACTTTTAGTTCACTAAAGAAAAATGGTGGTTCTTTCCACGACGCTTTCAGAATTTGTATAGCACTTTACACTGTTAGTGCAGATTAAAATTTTGAAATTTTAACTTTCGGTTTCAATTTTTAGTTCACTAAAGAAAATGGTGGTTCTTTCCACGACGCTTTCAGAATTTGTAGAGCACTTTAACACTGTTAGTGCAGATTAAAATTTTGAAATTTTAACTTTCGGTTTCAATTTTTAGTTCACTAAAGAAAAATAGTGGTTCTTTATACGACGCTTTCTATTTGTCTCAACCTAATGGTTAGTCTTCGACTTCTAGAGCACTAATCTCGACTGTCGCTGCTGATGGTCAAAATCCAACTGCCTCTTCTTGCTCTTACGTCGGCTGGCGAAACTACCCGCTTATCCTCGAAAATTCTAGAACTAATTTTTCTTTTTTTCTGTGTGAAAGTCTCTTTCTAAAATGCTAAGTCTTTCCTTCTAAAGTCTACATGCAAACTCCTCATCCCGTCCCTCATCGATGAACATAAAACATGAATAATATTAGTATGGACATAAGACATGACTACTATTGATATGGACATAAAACATGAATATTATTAGCCTAACACCTACAACGATCACTTATTACACCTATGTATTAATATATTCTATTGTGAATGGAAAACTATCTTCTAATATTATTCAATACACGAACCAGTTTTATGCACAAAAAAAATGAACTATATTGTTCGGAAATCCGAAATGAATTCATCCACCCCTACTCGTTTGTCAAGCCAGGCAATCGCTACTCTGTTTTTCTATTCGACATAGTAGACGTCAAACTGCCTTAGTTCTTTTATTAAATTCTCTATATTAACTTCACTTGCCCGTGGGTCGGTCGTCGGTCGTCTGTCGTGGAATCTTGCGATAAATTTTTAACCCACTTCCCAAAGCCCAATTTTATTGAAATTTTGCACACATGTGTCTTTCCGGAGACAACACTTTCTATTAAAATTTGAGCCCGCTCGGGCCCCGGGGTCGGGGGGCTCCCATACAAATATTTTACAAAATTTTACTCGATTTTCTTCAAATTTTATACACATGTGTATCTCTTTGGAGACCCCGGGCCCGGCCCGTGTTCGTGGGACCCCATAATTTTTTTTTTTTAAAAGTAACCCGATTTTCTTTAAATTTTATATACGCGTGTATATTCGATAGGCATCACTTCTTGTAAAAATTTCGGGTTCGTGGGGCCTCACAAAATTTAAAAAATAAATTTATCCGATTTTCATCAAATTTTATATACGCGTGTATCTCCGATAGGCAACACTTTTTGTAAAAATTTTGGAGACCCAACATTTAAAAAAAAATTAACCCGATTTTCTTCAAATTTTATATACGTATGTGTCTCCGATGAAAAACACTTTTTGTAAAATTTTTGGAGACCCCGGGCCCCAGGGTCATTGGGCCCAAATTTTTTTTTAAAAAAATTAACCAGAATTTTGAAAAAATTTTGGTGGCCGGGGTCGAGGGGCCCCATAAAAATTTTTCAAAGAAATTAACCCGATTTTCTTCAAATTTTATGCACCTCTGTATCTCCGATGGACCAAATTTTTTTTAAGTTTTTGGAGTGAACGGGCCCTGAGAGCCAAGGGGTGCCCATATAAATTTTTTAAAATTTAGCTCGATTTTCTTCAAATTTTTAACACATGTGTATCACTGATGGACATAACTTTTTGTAAATTTGTTGGAGTGATAGGGCCCTGAGACCCGTGTGGTGTCCAGGTAAATTTTTTAAAAATTAGCCCGATTTTCTTCAAATTTTAACACATAAACATCTCCTATTAGAGAATTTACATGAAAAATTTTAATTTTTATGGGTTGTTTTTTTTTTACTTGTGATTAGTGCCGTATTTTAAAGTAAAAATGAAATGGAGACGTGAAAACTTCCCCAATTTCCAAGTTAATGCGGACGAAGAAGTATTAACGACAGTGATTGAAATATGCAGCTTTAAGTTGTAGTTACCATACTTTTGCTTGGATCAGAAAGGAAGTTCCACAGGTCCCAGAGGTGCCGACCAAATTCATATAGGACATGAACAAGTCTGGACTTGCTTGCCTTTAGGACTTACAAATCTAGGTAATTCCTGTTATATGGATGCTATAGTACAGTGCTTAAATCGTTTACAGAGATGTGCGACGCTTTTGCGGAATATTCTGTAGATATATCTGCGAATTGCACCCGAATCACCACAAGCCATAACTGCTGCTATGGAATATTTGTTTGAACAAGTAAATAGGGGGAATACTGTGTAACACCAATAATGTTGCTACCAACTTTCCATAGGGCATCACTACAATCTTCACGAACAGAAGAAAAAGGAACATACCGCCAGCAGTCACATATAAGCAAAAATGCAAGGTAAATTTTCATACGGGTTTTAGTAAAACCGAAACATTTTATCATATCATATCACTTTTATAGAGAAGTGTCTTCTGCTTTCGTCCCTTTCCTCGTTATTTTTTTGGTCTTATGTTTTGACGTTGACGTCCACGTCAACTGTTAGGAAAAGTGGGGTGAGCTTGTGTCGAATTTTCTTAATTACATTTATGGACGTGGACGTAACACACCTTCAAGTAAAATCATTTCCTTGGCACCATATCAAGATTTGACAACTGGCTTGCTCAGAGTTTCAGCGCGATTGGAAAACGCAGGCATTGGAACGGAACAACAACACCCAATCATTTTGGCGAAAGATGGCACATTCACAAAACTGATCATATGGCAGACACATCGTGATACCCTACATGGTGGCATACAGCTGATGTTACACACTCTTAGGCGGAAATATTGGATTCCGCATTTGCGCACTCTGGTAAAACAATGCATTCATTCCTGTACAATTTGAAGGGGCCATCAGAACAAAATGGCAACACAACGTATGGCTTCACTTCCAAGAGCAAGAGTTACACCGACACCACCATTCTCGGTGGCAGGCATTGATTATTGTGGCCCATTCAACATACGTATTGGCGCAAAGCGAGTACGCACTGAGAAAAAGATATATGTGGCTATTTTCATATGTATGGCAACTAAGGCAGTTCATATAGAATTGGTAGAAGATTTATCTTCAGAGGCATTCATCAATGTATTTACACGCTTCATCAGTCGACGTGGACCATGTCATGAATTATATAGTGACAACGCTACAGCATTTACAGGCGCTAACCGAATAACGACAGAAGATCTACAACATTGGCATAACGAATACTCTCAACAGCAGCTGGCAAATAGAGGTACACAATAGCAGTTTATACCTCCAAGGGCTCCACATCATGGCGGGCTATGGGAGGCGGCAGTTAAGTCTGCTAAGAAACATTTACTGCGCATCATTGGCAATAACTCAATATATTATGATCAACTACACACTCTATTGGTTCATGTGGAGGCATGCCTAAATTCTCGACCTCTTGTGGCTTTACATGACTCTCAGGATGATCAACTGGCACTTACACCTGCTAATTTTCTAATTGGCCGACCAATCATTGCGACCAATAACCGACTTGCCAACAAATCGGTTATCATATTGGCGCCAACTTCGGCAAATGCAACAACACTTTTGGCGCAGATGGCATGACGAATATCTCAGCACCCTCCAACAACGATCAAAATGGCATAGAGGCAATACTGATTTGCAGCTCAAAGATATTGTACTCATACGCGATGAAAACCTTCCAGCAACACATTGGCGACTTGGCAAAATAATTGCTTTACATCCTGGACCAGATGGCTTAGTTCGTGTGGTTACTATTAGGCACGCAACTGGCGAATGCACCCGACAATACAAAAGGTGTGCAAACTACTGGAATATTCCTGAACATACCTGTCCAGCCGGGGAGGATGTTCAATATTACGGCAATGGCAACTCAACCAACAGACGATGTTCAATATTACGGAGATGGCAACTCAACCAACAGACGAACGAACACACACACACTTACATACATTTGCAATCTGATAGACAAGAAGAAGGAGAAACAAAGAATACTCAATGCAGTTCAGTTGCCGTTCGGGTTTCAACCTGTCCATTTGGCTTACATTTTTGCTTGCATTGCTTAATCATATTACAATACATTTTTCATTTGGCTATATTACAATTACACATTAAATTTGGCTATATTACATTACACAGTTTGTTTTTTGCAATAAATTTGATTGACCACATAACTGGCAGTGTCGCTATTTTATTTTGAATTTCATTTTGGTAGCTTTCATAGATTCGATGTCAGAATTACCGCGACGGTGTGAAACACGCGTAATTTCCATGGACAGTAACGTTTTCCAATTTTTCAACTCAGAGGAACTACTGTGAATATGTGAAAGTCTTGTGATACGTTTCAAAATTAAAGCTTGTATGGTCAAACTTGAACCTGACTGTGGCTGGATATGTATGGTAGCAATCCCTTTGGTGATACCTGTCTCGACTTGTCCAAGTCCCTTGACGGTGATTCTCCCATTGCAGCGTGGAATGCCGATACGTTGAAGACATGATTCTGTAATGAAGCTCGTTTGGGAGCCTGAATCTAAGAGTGCGCGACAATTTACAAACTGACCCGAATAAGTTTGTATCTTTGTTACCACAGTTGGCAGAATTGATTGAAATTTATTTTGTTGCTTATAGTTTGATACAATAGCATTAGCAGAGCTCGTGGTAGTTTCCGCGTATGTTCTATACTCTGCCTTGACATCTCAGCTTCCTGGATGTGAAGAAGTGTATGATGTTTTCCTCTGCAAACTGAACATCTTCGCTTAGATAGACATTTAAATATGACGTGCTTGTCACTTAAACAATTGAGACATCTCTTGTTATTTTTCACAAACTCACGTCTTTTGGTTGCATTGCATTAAATCTTGGGCAATGGTATATCAAATGACCCTCAGTTTCACAAATTGGTCATTTTCCATCATGTAACACAATATGATTTTTGATGGATGGAGGTTTTTGGACTGAATTAGATCTTCGTTTGGTTGAGCTCCGTAAGGATTCTAACACATCACCTCTCCGTAATAAGAAGTCGAAAAATTCTTGGATTGTAGGAGATTCCTGTTCAGCAGTAGTTTCTGCCCATAGGCCCTTGGACTCTTCGTCTAATTTATTTACTAGTATGTAAACCAGCCAGGAGTCTCGATGTTCACCTTGCAGTCCCATTGCATTTAAGCCCCGCAAAACCTCATCAGAACTGTCCAACAGTTGCAATGGTTCGCTTGATGGAGTGATGGTTGTTCTATGAAACTTCTAATGAATGCATTTTCACGGTGTCCCACCTCTCGCGAATGGGTGACAAACGTTCCGAGAGTTAATAACTTGTCACGGAAAGCTTCTCAATTCGCCGTTCGGATCCGGCCTTAAATTGTAGGTCCCTTCCATTTGTGTCTAAAAATTAACATGCGCAGCACAAATGGTCGCGAGAAGTTAGGCCTTGGACCGCAATGGTCTGTCGCGCCGAATATTATTATTATAATGAATACATTTATAGTATGGCGTTTCCTGTCGTACCTTTGCTTCAATTTTTGGAGGGCCTCAATATAATTTGCTTCAGTTATGCTAAAATGGCGCAAAAGACTAGCAGCTTCACCCCGAAGTAATTCCTTCAAATACTGGAACTTTTGTACCGGTGATAATGACAGAAAACATTGGAATATTTAATTTAGGAAGCCTTACATATGCTCCTGTTTGAGTTGCATTTTATGGATTCTCGGGACTTGCATTGCAATTGCTATTATTAAATCCCAATTTGCGAATAAGTTTATTCAATTCGGTGACTACCTTATAATAATTTTCTTCATAATCCATGTCAGCTACAAACATGTTGTTTTCGATTACTGTGAACTCCTCCATTAATTTCTCCACGTGGTTCAGCTTAGCTTTGGCTTCTTCGATTGTTATATCAGTTGATTTCTTTTCAAACTCTTTAATATGAAGGCCAATTTGCCTTTGTTGACCGACCGTTGCTTTTTTAATGAATTTATGTCTACCATTTTGAATATTGTACGTACAGTGAAAACGTGGTATTAAAATTATGATTTTAATATCTCTTACAAAATGAAAGTAAATTAATTAAGGTAATAAATGTCTACTTATCAACTTGATGTGACGTTGTATGATTGGTTGTAAATTCCATATGATGAATACAGATTATGATTCAATAATCCGGCTCGACCGAGGACCAAAATGATGGGGCACAAGCCAATTAGAATTGCATACTTGTCGTATTAATGTTGTGCAATTATTCCCACGTGATTAGAAGTGGACTGTATGTTGTTGAGGTTGATGGAGCACACACCGATTAATATTGAATGTGTTGCTGCTTTGTTTCCACGTAAAAATATAAATTTTCCCCTTTTTTTAAAAAAACGTTACAAACTTTATTTTATATACAACTTTATAACTTTTCATAACATTATTTTAAAATAACTAACAGAGACAAAAGACGACGGCTGCTTCCTGCCGCACCATGGAGTCATCAAAAGAGATAGTTCTACAACAAAACTTAGAGTTGTGTTTGATGGCTCCGCGAAAATTAGCACTGGTTTTTCACTAAATGATTGTTTAGCAGTTGGCCCTACCGTACAATCTACATTGTACTCAATAATTCTACGCTTTCGTGAAAACCGGTTTGTCCTTTGCGCTGACATTAAGAAAATGTACAGGCAAATTCGCCTTCATGTCGACGATAAAAAATTTCAAAAAATTATTATTGCAATTCCTCAACATTTTCAGAATTGAATAACAATAACAATTTTTTTTACCATTTCGTTTTACTTTTTTTTTCAAAACATAAATTTGTTTATGTTAATTAAAACGTATAATAGCTTCATTCTAATCGAATTGTATATTTTTATTTGCTTTTTTAAAACTTTGGTGATTTCATAGGTATTGTTGTTTTCAAAAAATTTAATTACTTATATTCAAATTAAATAGGTTAAATTCGTAGGCTGTATTATTTGGTTCATTCCAAAATAACTTAAAAGAAATGGGTAAAAAATTAAAGCATGGACGGAAGTTTCGCATAAAGCGAAGTCACATGGACTAGTAAAAGCTAACCGTTGTTGGACTTACGCGAAAGATCACTTATTTGGTCAATGGAAGAGCATAACATTAGTATGGTTATATATTATATATTACTAGCATCGCCCCCATCGGTCCCCATCACCTTGTCCCAAATCGCCATCTCATCACTCCATAACCCCCATAAATATCCGTAGCCTCCCACATATAAGCCCACCGCCCATTTTCTATGAACTGACCCACTCGCCAGCGACAGCTTCCCTAACGATTCCTTCCCCTTCGACCACCCAACAAATCGACTACCAGCTTCTTACCCGTAGCTCCCAAGACTGTACCCATTCGCTCATTTTCTCTCCCACAAACCCCCTCCCAAAAAATAATCCCCCGTCATCAACATACCACTCCCAACCCAAAAAAAAAAGAATTTGAAATGTAACCGCCAGTAAGTTTGAATTATTACGTACTGGTCAAAAATGTTGTCAAACCGGTTTGGGCGGTTTTCCCGGTTTTTGTAAAAGAACAAGATTGAACATGTACTCTACTCATTACATATAAGTATCGTTAGTTGTAATAAGGGAATAAGGCTACAATTTTCTGGTCTTTTCTCGATATTTCTGTCTATAAGATTGGAAGTTTCTGGGAGCTTTTCAACGAGTATAAAAGGTGGCGTTTGCTGCAGAGAAATCATTAGTTAGTTGGAATTTAACCAGTGAAGTTTTAAAAGTTCTTGTAAAGTATTACTGCTGCCACCTAAGAGACTTATTGTACAGTACAAGTAATATAAGTGTTGTTGTGTGCATTTAAAAAGTAATCACCAATAAAAATTGTGAACTTGTGTTAATTTTACTGTTTGCTCATTAAAGTTGTTATTTGTAAATTAATAAATTTGTGTTGTGTTTTATTTGCAATTTACGAACTCGAAAGCCTAAATCTCGTCAGAAGTGGGATTTTGTAAAAATCGTTGTACAATAAATAAATTAATGGGTTATTTTCCAAACCTTGAGACAGTAAACAAATTAAGTGAAACTTTACAAACCGATAAACAGTAAATAATAAAATAGAAAGTGCAGTAAACATTAAATCCTATAGTTCCCAGAAGCTTAAAGAAGAGCTTGGAAGGCGAGGTCTAAGCACCGCTGGAAATAAGCAAGAGTTATTTCTCCGTTTACAATAAGTCGGTAAATGGGAAGTGTTTTCAATTGAGACGGAGTTAGTGGAATGAAAATCGTCTACGCTGGAAGAAAATGGTGGTGTGTCAAACAAGGAGGCAATGTTGCAAGTTCTTATGTAACAGATTAATAGCAAGTTTGACCAGCAGAGGGAACAAATGCAGCAGCAGAATTACGAAATAAAAAAAGTTCGGCCACAAAAATCAAGAATTGAATTTTTAAATTAGCGACAAATTGGAACAGCAAAGTCAAGGTCTGAATAAAGATTTGAATTTTCATATTAGTGACAAGTTGGAACAGCAAAGCCAAAAGCTGAATCGACAAAGCCAAGAACTGAAGCAGGAATAGAATTTCAATTTCGATCAACAAAAGCAGGAATTATACTCCAAATTTAATCAGCAAAATCAAAAGCTAGACGTTATTCAAGAAAAGTTAAGAGGTGAGATTAGTGAAATTCAAGCAAAAATTCAAGAAGAAGTGAAAACCCTCGAGACAAACATGACTGGAAAAGTGGGTGGCCTGGAAGGCAAAATTAAAGAGTTTGAGACCCGGTTGGACAGTCGTACCCAATTTGTCAAGGAAAGCCGTTTACAAAACATTAGCAGAGTCATTCCAGAATCATCTAGTATCCAGAAAGGAATTTTGAAGCCTCTTGCGTTCGATGGTGAGACAGCATTTGAAAATTTCAAAGTCCAGTTTGGAGCTGTGCTACAACATAATGGATGGGGTGCTGAATAACAGCTAAACTCTCTGATCATTGCATTGAGCGGCAAGGCAACAGACGTATTACAAATGATTCCAAATGCCGAGATGAGTTCCGGATTCTTGAAGGAGTTGGACTTGCGTTATGGACAGTCTCACACACAGGAGCTTTGCAAAATACAGCTCCAGATGAAGAAACAGCAACGAGGAGAACGACTTCAAGAACTAGAGCGGAAAATAACTAATATATATTTTATATTCTCTAAAATTTAATAATTTAGCTGCTTTCTGTCACGAGTTGAACGTCTAATTAGATCTGGCTGTGCATCTTGAGTGGTTTTGCCCTTTTGCTCATCTTCTTCAACAGAAAGTGTGACTCTGGGTGTTTCACTAATGGGTTATGGTTCTGATGCTTTTGCATCGCTAAAGGCTTTGATATGCTGTCTCTTTCGTAGGTAATCTTGTTTATTTACTCCAACAAGAGCGTTGCGATCCGATGGTACATCTATGATTTCTCCCTGAATCCACTGTGCATTGCGCTCTTTAGGCCTCAGTTGTACAAGAACATCTTGCCCAAACTCTAGTGCTGGTAACTCTCGTGCGCCTCTATTGTGGTATTTTCTGCTGCGCTGCCGTTGCTTCTCTATTTTTTGTTGGACATCACCGGGTACTTGAGACTTCTACTGCTCGACTGTAGTGGGAATAGCTAACCGCAGGCGCCTACTCATTAGTCTCTGAGCAGGACTATGTTCCATCGTATTTGCTGTTGTTTGCCACTCCAACAAGTATTTCCAAAAATTTTGATTTGCATGTCTCCCTTTTCTCTCGACGATCTTTACAGCTGCTTCTGCTTTCCCGTTGCCCTGTTGATGATATGGTGTGCTTCGCGTGTGTTAAAATTTCCAGTCTTTTGCAAAATTTGCAAATTCTGGAATACCAAACCGACTAAAGTTCTTTTTGCAACAGTTTATGATGGTCTTGGCATTTGCTTTCTTGATTTCATCCACCTCGATAAAATCCGAATAATAGTCGACTGTTATTAGGTATATGATGTTTTTATTACCCCGATTAATCTCACACAGGTCCATGCTGATGCGTTGAAAGGGGTAGTTCGGCAAACTGGTACTTTGTAGTGGCATCTTGGTTTGGCTGTGGGAGCTCTGCAAACAGAGAGGACAGTTAGAACATATTTGTTTAATGTGTTTGGAAATATTAAGCAGAAATACAGTTTCTCGAGCTCTCCTTAAACATGCTTCTACGCCTTGGTGACTGCTGTGAAGTCTTTGCAAAATATTCTGCCGTAAACCTTTCAAAATAAATATTTGTGATCCTTTTAGAATAAGTCTATCTACTAAAACTTGATTTTGTCCGCAGATTTATTGATCAAAACGTTTACATGCGAAAACGATTGCAATGCACTCTTTTTCAATATGTGCATATTTTTTTTCGTCGGTGTCAAAACCCTCGAAGTATAGGCCACCGAATGTCCTTCTTGCTTAAGCACAACTCCTAGTCGGACACAGCTTGCATAGCATTTGATGACGGTATTTTTTTTACATCAAAGTACTTAATAATTGGAGCATAAGTTTGGAAAATGCTTTCTCTTGTGCCCTTCCCCATTGCCATTAATTGTCCATTCGGCATACTTTCCTTAATGGCTCGGCAACTTCTGAAAGATTGGGTATGAACTTCGATATACAGGGTGTATCCGTTAAGGTGGCAAATACTTAAAGGGATGATTCCTTGGTTAATTTCGTGAAAAAATCGTATTGGAGGGGGGGATCTATTTTCAGCCCCTGCGGTGTACGCAGCGTTTTAATGTGAAGATACGTTTTTTTAACCTTACCTAACTTCACACCCTGTAACTATTGAACGCTTCTAGCTACAATGTCACTGTTGGACATTTTTGTAAGAACATTATATTTTTAAGATCAAATAATGTAAATTTTTTTAAATTCTTAATTAAATTCAAAATCAAAAAAAAAAATTTTCTTATTTAAAATTTTACTTTCAAACGCGAATATTTCGAATATTAAAGCCTGTTAAATTTTCTACAAATCTACCTCATAATATTAATGCATTTGGTCAACAGGAGCAGGGTTAAAAATTAAAGTTTGTAAAATGAACGAAAACGTACTTTTGACCTTACATGACTTCACACCCTATAACTCTTGAACGCTTCCAGCTACAAGCTTGCTGTTGGTCTTTTTTGAACGAAAATTACATTTTTAAGATCTAAAAATATACACTTTCTTAAATTATTTAAGCCATACGCATTCGAATTCTCTCTGCTGTTTGTTGTGCCAGTGAACATGATTTTTGTGCTTTGTTTAAAGTGTGCTGTTCTTCTCCTTCTATTTTGCATATCATTGCACTTTATCCCTGGTATGAGGCGATCGCATATTTAGTCGTCTTCATGTTCCACTGGTTAGCCGCAAGTTCTTATGAGGTCTCTCAATATGCATATGTATGCTTCTTCGCTCTCCGTCTCCTGCTGTGTGGTGTCATTAAATATATACCGTTCATATTTTTTGTGCGCGAAAAATTTTTTTAGATTCCTTTTGTAGTTTTTGCATCTTCCGCAGATCATTTAAGTTTTTTCATAAAATTACTTTTCTTAAATTTGAATATCTTTCGATTATATAATCACTTCTGACAGCATGTTATGCTACCGAAGGTTGGACAAGAACTGACTTTATTAGAATCGTGAATCGTGAAATTGTACAAAGCTTTCGTAATACATAGAATTCGGTATACACATATTAAAACAGCTACCTTCTGGCCTTAGGTTCAAAAAAAACATTTTCCAAAAAGTTTTGTACATCGCAGATACACATGTGTATAAAATTTTAAGTAAATTCGGCATTTTTTAAAAAGTTTTATGTATATATGGGCAAATTATATGGGGCCTGTGGCCAGAGGGGTGACCATATTTTAATAGAAAGTGTTATCTCCGAAAATACACATGTGTGCAAAATTTCAATAAATTCGGGTTTGGAAGTGGGTTAAAAATTGATCACAAGATCTGACCAGCCAGGCAGCCGCGGGCACGCGAAGTTAATATAGAGAATTTTTAAACAAAAGAATCCTATTGCTCTGTTGGCATACTCCGTGCAGGAGGGCAATAACTTGCAAGACAAATTAACGTACGATTAGGGTACAATCAGTAGTCGATTGCTCGTTACAATAACTGTGTCCACTAAACATCATAGACAAGCGAGCGATGATCGTTAAAAGCATTCGGTAATTTTCCCTTACCATGCATTGCGCTGATCGAGCATGTCATAAAAATATGAATAAAAGAATGAGGTCGATTGCATATGGTGATAAACATGTCAAATCAACAACATAGGCAAACGACCCAAAGGACTTAACGTATTCGGTTTATTATGTATTTAAGTCTTCGGACTATAAATAGTTAAAACTATTTTCGAAAAAATCGGACTAGGTTTTAGATCTTAAAAGCAGAAACAACAGCGTTTTTATATGGCTTGCGAGCCGGATTCACTGGGAAATTCTCTATTTAGAATGCTTCAATTCAACAACTATTATCCCTCGTGTTATCTGACGCCCTAAGGAACAGTTTGCTTTTGGGTATTCGTTAATTAGGCAATTCGCCGGACGAAGTCAGATATCGCAGTTCAGGTGTAGCATAGTTGTGCCAGTCTTCCATACAACTAGCGTAGGACCAAGAATAATCCAATTACAGCATGGCGATCCTGCCAGTCTTAGAATATTCCACTAATTACAGTCTTTTTACGTAGAGTATTCCTGCTAGTCTACATATATATGTACACTTCTACATATACCAACAATTAAATACACACATTATCGGCGCCATTACAATTGTGGCACGACATAATATAATATAACTAGCTGATTACCCGGTGTTGCCCAGGTAGTTAGTTATTTATCCCAATCTTCTATTAGGCAGGGGTAGAAAAAAGAATGATATCTATCTATGTATAAGGTAAATATTCAAATTATAAAATTAAATTTAAAAAACAATAAATCATATTAATTAAGGACAAATTTTGGTTGTATAGAATGTTTTTAGGTATATCTTCAAGAGCAAGAATAAATAAATTTTTAGGTGAACTCACCCAAGAGCAAGCAAAATAAAGTTGTCCGTGGGAAAAACATGGCGATCTCAAATCTATACTCCGCAGTACTTAATAAATTGTCCGACTTATTGATCGTCATCAAAAACGCAACTTTTACTGGAAATTCTCTTAAATTTAAGAGGTAGATCCGTCAAAATGAGTGCTATCCATGGGATAAAAACTGTTTCACACTGTCTCTTTTCTGTGAATATAGTCGCTACAATTATATTGCCCAGCATCTTTTTTACGCACAGTCTTGTGCCGTTGCTAAGTTTTAGCAAGTCGAGATTCCATAGTGTAATTATTGGACATCCACTGTAAGTAAAAGACGATGTGGTGGCAATCCAGACGAATTAAGTGAGTTTAGGAACTTTATTAGATAAATAACTTCCTCATCCGCATCTACTACGATATCGATACACTCAACCCCCCCCCCCCCCCCTAAGCTATCGACACCATCCCCTAGAGCTGTCTTACCATCACTATTCAGTAATATCGGTAATCCCACAACCTCAAACAACAACCAACCCACATGCTAGAGGTGTGCTACCACCTATTCATATATTCTGTTTATATCAGCTACCTTTGATATCGGAAGGCCTTACCCTCCCACAACACCCGATAAACCAACTCCAGTCTATCCAGGACGGCGATCCCGAAAACTATGGGTTCGACACTTATATCGGCTGCCAACCCCCCATCTATATATATATGTATTAAAGTCAAACTTTATGTGTATGTAGGTATGTATGCATGTATGTATTTTTTAATTATTTTTCAGAATTTTTGAATATTAGCGTTTTGAAATTTTGCACAACTCTTTAGTAAAAAGAAAACAAGGACCGTTACATTTTGGAATGAGTCGGACACTTTGGTCAGTGTGCCATAATTTTTTTTTCAAATCTTATTTTCATAAATTGTCCGGAGTTTTTATATATTAAATTTTACAAACGAAAGCAAACCCGTCATTTTTGGCGGCTATGTGTAGTGATGAATGGTGAATATGAAGATAGATTGGAGAAGGGGTGATGGGAACCAGTGGGGGTGGTGGGTGGATTACGGGGCCACGGGCAACGCCGGGCACTTCAGCTAGTATATATACAATATATATATATATATATATATATATATATATATATATATATTTATATATATATATATATATTTATATATATAATCTAATATGTATATAAATTAGCGAATTTTTATATTATATATTAATACTAGCTGTTTCCGGACGCTTCACTTACTGCACACATGAACCTTCGCCTTCCTTTTACTACCGTGGCTGATATCAACATTTGATATTCTAATCAAGAAATACGACAAAAATTTGATTCACAAACTGTTGTGTAAGTGACATTTTATAGTTAAATAGAAACACAATGTTTAATTAAAACGATATTTATTCTAGTCGTTTAATTGAAATGGTATTACTATTAATTCAAACGATTTATTTCTAGCGATTTAATGAGTTCCTTTAAAGGTTGCACAATATTCGTTTGTGATCAACTCCCAACTGAACTCAGATTAGTTAAAGATCAATAGTCCAAGCACCGCTGCTTGGTTGCTATCGCACTAAGGAAATGCTGACGCCTCTACAACGAATGCACAGCAAATCATGGGAATGTTATGTCACTCCTCCCCTCCCTAAGATTGTTCGCGTCCTCGTGAATGACGCCTCCGAGAACCTTTCGTGCGGTACATAATTTAGGAATCATTACCATCATGATTACAACAAAAATAACAAATATTATAGTTGAGTTGATTACAATATATTCTTTTTTATTTTATTCAGATGAAGTTTGAGCTCATCTAAAGTTACATTAGGTACTATATTTTTGTTTTTAATATCATTAACGTAAGGAATCATGAGTAGGTTTAACTCATTTTTGAATGACTTAAATTTGGCATTTCTAAAGTAGATTTCGCAGTTTGAAAACTGCATTATATTGTTTCTTTTTAATTTTACAGGGAGGTTGTTACGTGTTTGATTTAGCATTGTTTCTATTAAATTTTTAGTAACAATTATATTAGGTTCGATATATTGTATTTCTTCTCTAATATTTTCTCTAAAATTACATTCATTATGATTGTTCGTTAACAGGTTTACGATACAGTCATCTTTTAGCATTACAAATTTTGGAGTTCTGAATTTCATGTAGAGTATTATTTACTTTGGTTAATGTCTTTTTACTATTAAATATTAGTTCAATGTTATCAGGATTGGATGGTAGTGGGATCAATTTTAACAAAGGGTAATCGCTCATACCATAAGGAATTGTCACTACAAAGTATAAGGTATCTTCTAGTTGCCATAGTGAAGTTTTTGTCAATTCTAGTTGTCTTGAATCGATGTCGTCTAATTTACCTATTTCTATTAATTTAGGGTTTAGAATTCCCTGTCTGCTTAAGAGGAGTCCTAGTTGTATTTCTTTTAAATGTTGGTAGTAGGTTTTAATGTTATCCAGGAAAGCATCAGTTATAATTTTTTTTACTATCAGATTCTGTAGAATGTTTGTCGAATTCGCTAGTTGTCGGATAAGTAAGTTACCTTCGTTAACGTGCTTTAAAATACTGTCGGTATCATCTTAAGTTAAAGAATTAGCTTCTAAAGTGTTAAGTTTGTTGTAGATATTAGCTTTGTCATCGTCATAGAGTGTACCGAAGAGAAATCTAAAAGTACGGCCTACGATATTCATAAGTTCCCTTTTATGTCTAACTGCAAAAAGTTTTCGTTCGTTATCCGCTAGTTTCATGTACTTGGTAACTAATTTCGTTCTTAAGTGTTCAGTTTTTTCGTATTGATCTTTCAATTGGTTATAAGCTATTTCTATTTCTGTTTTATTTATGGTTATTATTTGACTTTCATAGTAGCTAGGTAGTTCAATTTGCCCCTGTTGTAACAAAATAAATCCTTTATCGTTGTTAACTTCTTGCACCTGAATCATTTGAACTTGACAGTAGTTGCTCATGATCAGCAGAACTATTAACGTCATTGCTCCTTGATGTTTGGCACTGGTTCGTTGGATTTTGTTTCCTGCAATTCGTATAAAATTTTTTATTTTTCTTACAGTGTGACTTGTATTTATTGGATGTTCTACTTTTAAATTTTAAAATTAAAAAGGATTGCTTTTCTTTTCTAAACGCTTTCTAGAGTTTTCTGCGTTTATGAATCGTGTATCAATCTGAAAATCTTTTCTTACGCGGTTTAAATGTTCTATTCTTTTTTCTTTCTCTAGTTGTGTTCTTTGGAACCGGAACTCTATTGAAAAATATATTGAATGGTAATTCTCCTGTAGTTGAATGTATAATTGTGTGATTGTAAGTGTAGAGTGTCTGTTCTATTGCGTGATATTTTAACTCAGTGTCGTCTGATGTATTGATGATCCTCATTTTTTCGTTAAGTGTCTTATGCAATCGCTCAATATCTGCGATTCCATTTTTACTTGTTGTTATTTCTATTTCTATGTTCAAAGTTTTGCACCATTCTTGTAGGTTGATATTAATTAAGCCTGTGTCCTGATCATTCTTCAATTTTTTCGGGGGACCCATAGTGTTAAATACTTTAAGTAGTGCCCTCTTAATTTCTAACCAATTGGAGTGATTAAGTTTTTCGACCATTGCAAATTTTGAATGCAAATCAATGCACGTTAGGAATGTTGCGTTATCCCATTTCCACAAATCAGTGACGTATATTTCTCTGATTTCTAATGTGGGTGGGGTAACTTTAAATGGTAGTTTTGAATTCCTATGATCGTATTTGCATTCATTGCAAAGATCACAGCTGTTGATTATTTTTGTAATTTCCCCAAAGTAATTTGGGTAATAATACTTCTTCCTAAATTCTCCCTGTACTTTTTCGATACCTTGATGTAATCCTTTTAAATGTAGCTCTAGAACAATTTCCTTAAACCTGTCATAAGTTGTTACATCATTCAATATTTTCATGCATCTAACTAATTTATTTGTTCTAGATTGGTTCACTAGTCTAGAATATACGGACTGAAATAGCAGAAAATCTGTATCATCTTCGAAGTAAACTGCGCTATTTTTCCCTGCTAAATTATGGATTACAAAATCCTTTGCGAAGTCCTCAGTCATTGCGACATAGTGAATAATGTTTCGCGAATTTTTAAATATTATTCGTAATTTGGTCTCATTTGTAGTAGATTTTAAAAAGATATACTGTCGTCTAAATACGTTAATCGGTCTTTCAGATATGGGAATAAAACTTGAGTTATCTTCGTCTGCTGAATGTAAGGTGGCATCAGTTGAAAATCTATCGTTATCGGTCAAAAAGCAGTTTTGGATTTTAACTCTTGACAGTGCGTCGGCCACATGGTTTTCCTTTCCCGGAATATGTTTAATTTCGAAATGGTATTCATTCAATTTTATTTTCCACCTTTGGAGCTTCATGTTTGGCTCTTTCAAATTGTGCAACCATTGCAATGGCTTATGGTCGCTATTTATTAAAAATTTTCTTCCGTACAGATACGGTCGAAAATATTTGGTTGCCCAAACAATGCAAAGTAACTCTTTTTCGGTGGCTGAATAGTTCAACTCATGTTCGTTGAGTGTTCTACTCGCGAAGGATATAGGATGACCATCTTGGCTAAGGACTGCCCCTAAAGCAACATTAGACGCATCAGTTGTCAAGGTAAATTTTTTATTATAATCTGGGTACTTTTAAATTGGGTCGCTCATTATTAAGGTTTTAATCGTATTCACTGCTTTCACATATGCGTGGTCTTGTGACATAACTTTTTCTCCTTTCTTAAGACATTTTGATAAAGGCTTTGTTATTTCAGCGAAATTTTTTATAAATTTTCTGTAGAATCCGGCCAGCCCAATAAATTGCTTAATTTCTTTTGGGGATTTTGGTATAGGGAAATCTCGAATTGCTTTTATTTTATTCGGATTGGGACGGACACCATTTCGTGTTACAATATGTCCTAGAATTTCGGTTTCTCGCTTTAGAAATTCGCATTTATCCAGTTGGATTTTAAGGTTTGCATCCTTTAGAGGCTTTAGGACTTTATCTAGTGAAGTAATGTGTTCTTGTAAAGAGGTGCTAAATACTATTACATCATCTAGATATACTAGGCACTCTTTACCTAGTCGGAAAATACGGAATTCATCAATCTTTGAAATATCGCAGGCGCATTTTTTAATCCAAATGGCATGCGTAAAATTCGAAGTGACCATCTTCAGTAGAAAATGGTGTTTTAGCGCGACTTTGTTCGTCTAAATCTACTTGATGGAAACCTTTTGCCAAGTCTATTGTCGAGAAATATTGGCAACGACCTAATTTGTCGAGAATTTCATCCATTATTGGGATTGGGAACTTATCGTCTATGGTTACGTCGTTCAGCTTTCGATAATCAATCACAATACGCCATTTTTGCTTACCCGTAGCATCGATTTTTTTTGGTACTACCCAAAGTGGTGCTGAATATGGCGACTGGCTGTGACGAATTATGCCCTGATCTAACATCTGCTCGATTTGACGATTAACTTCTATTTTATGAATTTGTTGGTATCGGTATAATTTTACATATATTGGGTCCTCATGTTTTGTGGTAATCGTATGTTTTATACTATTAGTGAATGTCAGCGTTTGATCGTCTGAGTGGAAAAGATTATCGAATTTTGTTAGTAACTTGTAAAGTTCTGACTTTTCTTCCTTATTTAAGTGGTCTATGCGAAATTTGCTTAGTTCATCTATTTCTATATTATTGACTTCTTTGAGGGCCTGATTATATTCGACTTTTTCCGTTGGGGGTGCTAAATCAAACAATTTACCGTTTAATTCTATTTTGTTGCTAACGAGATCGATGCGTGCATTCAGAAACCTCAAAATGTCTATTCCCATTAATCTGTCTATCAGAGAAATTATGGATATAAAATTTTAAATAGCACTCCACTATATTGTGGGCTAATAAAAATTGAACAGTATCGAGTTTACTAAATCCTAATATTGTTTTAACTTGAATTGGGGTAACTTTTTGTATCTGTGACGACAAAACGTTGGGTCTAATTAGACTTATTGAAGAGCATGTGTCTATTGCAAAATTTAGGGTTCTATTCCCGATTTCCAGCTTAATGAATGGAAGTTTCTGTCTGAGGCTGTTGCTAGAAAATTTGTTTCTTCTAACTCCATTGGTTGGGGCACTCCGTAGTGTCGGATTCGAGATTGATTTGAGTCATTATAATTTTTCTTTTTATATGGTTGATTGGAATTATTGGTTTGAGCGATTGGTATACTTGATGTATTAGGAAAATTGTTTGGTATAGTCATTTGGAAACTTGGTGTGCTAAAATTTTGCATTTGGTTGTGATTTGGATTTGGGATTTGGGGGAATTGACCTACTGGATTTTGTACAAATGATGGTGGTAGGTATAAGGGGTCATACGAGTAGTGTGATACAGGATGTTGGAAATTCGAATAATTTCTATTTCTATTATTGAAAAATGTTCTTTGTTTAAACGAGGTATCTTCTTCAAAAGCTTCATTTTCATATAAAATACGTAAAGAGTCACTCATTTTTTACGGTGTGTGCATTTAGAAGTGCCACCAAATGGTTAGGTAGCTGTCTTTTAAACTGCTTTAGACATCTATTATTAGTTTCATCTAAGAGTAATTTTTTTTCATACTCTCCCTCTATTTTAAGTTTAATCGCGTCTTTAATTCTACACGTTTCACTGTTTATTTCGTTATAAAGTAGTTTAACACTGTTTTTGAACCTAATGTTCTCTAAATTTAAAATAAGTGTTGTTACAGGAGTATGCTCACCAAATTCATTTATTAGGTATTTTTTTAAGGTGTTCCAGTCTTGCGGTTGTTCTCTGCGGACCACGTTTAGCGCGTCCCCACGCAGTGTCCTTGTGATCGCATGGAAAATTAATGTTTTTTCATCCCTTGGTAAAGATGTGATGAGTGGAATGATGGACTCGATGTTTATTATGAACATCGCCAGTTTATCTTTTTTTCCATCGAAGGTTTGGATTAGTTTCAGGTTCTGCAACACTATTTCCCTTGATTCCTTTGCTTCCATCTTTGTGGTGTTCAGTTCTAGTTTGTTGAGTAATTTATTTAAATTTTCAACTTCGGAGTTCATTTGAAATCCGTCGGTGCAATTGCAATAACAATTCTACTAATTTTCAGTAGTGGTCCAACATTTTCACATTGGTTTGTCAAAAAAAATGTATTGGACTGTGTACAGAACAATGCACCACAAGTACAGAAGTAGAATTTTATTTGTATGTATCGTACAACTAAATCAATACTTATCGAATTGATGTTTAGGATCCCGTTCGTTTGTGTCCGACTGCGCCAGTGATATTTTATAGTTAAATAGAAACACAATGTTTGATTAAAACGATATTTATTCTAGTCGTTTAATTCTTACACATTATATTTAATTGAAATGGTAATACTATTAATTCAAACGAATTATTTCTAGCGATTTAATGAGTTCCTTTAAAGGTTGCACAATATTCGTTTGTGATCAACTCCCAACTAAACTCAGATTAGTTAAAGATCAATAGTCCAAGCACCGCTGCTTGGTTGCGAAATGTAGCAATTCCTTCAGTACGAGTGTACAGAAGAAATTGCTGACGTCCGTCTGGTTCAGCGGATGCGTCCGCAAAACGACACAAAGAAAGATAAGGAGAATGATCTACTTGCATCCGCCGAGGTGCAGTCGCGACGTGTCACATTTCCTTACTGCTATCGCACTAAGGAAATGCTGACGCCTCTACAGCGAATGCACAACAAATCATGGGAATGTTATGTCACTTGTATAATAAAATAACTAATACCAAAACTACGGACATTATCGTGATTCGTTAATAACTCGATTCAAGCGCCGGGTTGAAAAAAACATACACTTATCGAATCACACAATTAAACATGCATCGCCACATCCCGGACTATGAGTGCTAGCCATCAATCATTAGATTACATACGCCTCCAGCGATAAGGGGCGGTAACATTGCTATTACCACAATGGTTTAAAAATCCATTGGTCTAGTTCAACTTGGAGTGAGTTAGAGCCATTTTCCTCACTATTTCTCATCTTGCCGGAAACTCTCAAGTTTGTGTCAACTCTAGAGTTGGCCAAGTTGAGATACGAGTTGAAATTTGTTTTTCTTCACTGTTTTAAATCCCAACTAGAGAGTTCAAATTTAAAAGTTATCGTACTTGCGTTTTTAAAAATTTCCCTGG
Organism: Nephrocerus scutellatus; assembly: GCA_947095585.1. Taxonomy (NCBI): domain Eukaryota; kingdom Metazoa; phylum Arthropoda; class Insecta; order Diptera; family Pipunculidae; genus Nephrocerus; species Nephrocerus scutellatus. The sequence goes on along the minus strand of OX352761.1, from coordinate 74,691,062 downwards.
GATATTTTTGACAAATACGTATTTTTCAACTTTAGATTTGAATTTATTCTGTGCGATTGTTTGAAAATTAAAGTTACTGTTATTTTTGCGCATTGAGCACAAAATAATTAAAAGACACTTGAAGAGTGTGCGATAGATTTCATGCGACAGATCGCACTCTCGTGGTCAAGCCCAACAATTGTAGCAACAATTGGAATAAACGGTCTCTAGACCTCTTGGGGTAGCATTGGCAGTTATCATGTTATCAATCTTTCTAAAACCTTGTTAATATTTTTCGCTGAATATAGTTTAGTGCAAGATATAAACTGCCCTCAATTTTTACCAAAATTTGGACAGTAATTAAACCAACAGAATAATGACTTTCTCGTAGTTTTGCATATATGACTTACCTGCTGCAATTATGTGAAACACACAGGGTATCTTTTGGCGTCCAATTTTATTCGATGCCGTACAGAGCAGTGTCCCATAATCGAGTTCAGTAATGGGAGTATAGCTGACTGTTGATGAAGTTCCTACGGAGACAAAAAACAGGAATTATTTTTTTTATTAATTAGGCTTTATTAGCTTAGCGACCTAGTACTCACAAAGTTACATATCCACAAATCGCCAAGCACACAAAACCAATATATTCTAATGCTCAAGTAATAAAAATTCCAAAGTTGTTTACGGTGCAGCTGTGCGCATATTCATATGCATATGCCTATGCGTAATATAGAGCAACAAAGTCCGAACTTTTTTTTAAATAGTAATTGTTACAAAATTATCTTTAAAGTAAAAAAAATCTTATATTCAGCTTCACCCGTCCGTTCGTCACAAATCTTGCAACATCCCGTTGTTTAATTGAGTTGGAAAATTTTCAGAGATATTATGTTCCGGTTACAAAATACAATAATGAGGTACCAACTGACTCTTCCTATGATGGACTTGGAATGTAGAAGCTTCACAAGTTTGTCTGTATCTAATCTTTTTAATTTTAAAAACATGTTTTGTTTAGAAGTGCAACATTACAATAATTCTCGTTATGTTCGCCAACAACGAGCTTCGTTGGAACGACCACATATTAGTCATAGCTTAAAATAATGTTATTTACTAAAGTATTCAGAACTGCCAATAAAACATATTTCGTGCTTATTACAGTTTTATCGTAAGTACAACATACTTGCTGAGAAATTATGCGAACAATAACTTTGTTATTGACGCCTTTTTAAATCCTCTATATTAACCTCGCGTGCCCATGGCTGGCTGGCTGGCGGACAGGAACGCCAAATCTTGTGATCAATTTTTAACCCACTTCCTAGAGCCCGATTTTATTGAAACTTTGCTCACATTTTGCGATTTTCTTCAAATTGTATACACATGTGTATCTCCGATGGACCACACTTCTTGTAAAAATTTTGGAGGCCCCGGGCCCAAGGGTCGTAAGACAAATTTTTTTAAAAATGAACCAGATTTTCTTCAAATTTTATATACATGTGTATCTCCGATGAACAACACTTTTTGTTAAAATTTTGGAGACCCCGGGCCCCGAGGTCGAGATTTTTTAAAAAAGTTAACCCGAATTTCGTCAAATGTTATACACATGTGTATCTTCTATGGAAAAAACTTTTTGTAAAATTTTTGGAGTGAACGGGACCGAGGTGTGCCCATATAAATTTTTTAAAAATTAGCCCGATTTTCTTTAAATTTTATACACATGTGTATCTACGATGGAGAACACTTTTTGTACAATTTTTGGAGTGAACGGGCCCTAGGTGTGCCCATATCAATTTTTTAAAAATTAGCGCGATTTTCTTCATTTCATTCATTTTAAACACATGTGTATCTCCGATGGCCAAATTTTTTTATAAAATTCTTGGAGCGAACGGGCTCTGAGGCATGAGGGGTGCCCATAAAAAAATATTAAACATAAGCCTGATTTCTTCAAATTTTAAGCACATGTGTATTTCCGATGGACAAAAATGTTTGTAAAATTTTGGAGTTCGTCCTGAGGCGCGAAGTTTGCCCATACAATTATATCGATTTTCTTTATATTTTAACACATGTGTATCTCCGATGGGCAAAACCCAATTTCTTCAAATTTTAAACACATGTGTATCTCCAATGGAAAAAATTTCTTATATTAATTTTATCCAAATTAACCCGTATCAAACTTTGCACACATATGTATCTCCTTTTATAGAATTTACATGAACAATTGGAAAAAATGAGATGTCTGTGCACATATGTCTTAAATGACTGCAGATCATACAATTGCGCAAACACAGAATCGGGCAATTCACTCCACATAACTATTGCGCGGCTAAAGAAGGAATCTCTGAATTGCTTAGTACGTTCGAAGATTTTTTTTTAAGAACTCGCACATGCTAAAAGGGGTTCGCACTCTTATAATGCTCGGCTATATGCTTGGCACAGCGTGGACGTTAAGGAAATGTTCCTGCGGTGTTCAAGCGAATCTATTGAATTCGCTTTATTTTCGTCACCGAAAAGATTTATCGCATGGTTTTGTATTCTATCTAGCTGATGCAAGGTAGTTTTGGGCGCATCAGACCAGATATGGCAATTGTACTCAAGTTTACGGCGAATAAAAGCTTTGTAGATAGACGCCAGATCAGAGGGAGTGAAATATTTCTTGCACTCGGCTAGAAAACCTAAACATTTTGCAGCGTTTTTGTCGACGGTAAATATGTGATCATTCCAACGAAGCTTGTCGTTAACGCACATACCGAGAATTGCGAGATTTTCAGTTCCTTCGATGCAATTGCCATTCATGGATAATGGCATTTAGGATTCGCTTGGACGACAGAAGACAGCATTGGGTTTTGGAAGCGTTAAATTCTACTCGATTGATTTCTCCCCTTTGTATTATGCTGTCTAGGTCAGAATTTAACGTGCTTAACATACGTTGTTGTTTGAGCTTCATATGAGAAATGGAAGGAAGTTCCTCAAACTTATATGAGAAGCTGAGAGTGCTGTCATCAGCGAAAAAGTGAATTGGATTAGAAGTCACAGATAAGAGATCATTAATAAAAATGCGGAAGAGATTCGGGGACAAAACAGAGCCCTGGGGAACACCAGCATTTAAGTAATGTACTTTGGACTTGAAACCGTCCAATTCAACTTGAATTGAGCGGTACAGAAGATAGATCTAGTGAAGCAGGTTTATCGTCGACTCCATAAGAACGCGTTTTGGACAAAAGAGCTTGATGCCAAACTCTGTCAAATGCCCTAGAAATATCTAGTGCAACAGCTTTGCTTTCTCCAAGTTGATGCAAAGACCACTGTTCGGTAAGATATACCATCAAATCACCAGTAGAACGTTGCCCATGAAATGCGTACTGCCAGTCACTAAGAATTTCGTTGGTTTCAAGATATTTCATGAGCTGAAAATTGATCAGTGTTTCCATGACCTTGGAAAGAATGGATGTAAGTGCTATGGGGCGGTACGAAGAAGAAGACGACGGCTCGCTATTTTTGGGTATGGGCTGGACAAAGGCTGTTTCCAACTTCTCGCGAAGAGTCCAGAAGAATAGGATAGATGGAAAAGCTTATGCAATGGTAATGCCAGCTTGGAAGAACACCTCTTCAGAACTAATGGGGAAATACCATCTGGCCCAGCGGATTTCTGAATGTTGAGATAGTTTAAAACTCTAGCAACTGCACGAGTACGAATGAAGATCTGTCCCATAGAGTGTTCAGTACTCGGGGGTGCAGGCGGCATCAATGCACAATCTGGAAGCGTGGAGCTAGCTGCAAAATGTAAAGCTAACAGATTGGTTTTGACTTTAGAGTTGACAACTGGAGTATCATTATAAATGAGCGTTGGAATGGACGACGAGGCTGTATTTTTGATTCTTTTCGCGAATGACCAAAAAATTTTTAAACTCAGCGAACATCTCAACACACCTTCCTTCGGGTGTTATCTGGCCAGAAAGGCGAAGCCACCCAGAATTGTGTACATTGAAATCGCACTCAATAACCATTTCAGTTTTACGATACTCGTATTTTGTGACAATTTTTAAAATTGAATGAGACAGTGCATCAAACTCGCTCTGAGTTTAAACTTTGTCTAATTTGGGGCTTCTTTATAAAAAGCAGTAGTGTATGTTGCGCTCCTGCACCTTTATTCTAAGCCATATGACATTAAATTCCGGACTGAAACGTTGGCTGAATTGAGGCAAAAACTGAAACGCAACATCACTACGGACATAAATTGCGAGACCGCGTTGAGGAAAAAATAATGACACCAAGCTATAACCAGGCAGATTTAATTCCGAGGTATCGGAATTATCAAATACCTGAGTTTCACTAAATGCCAGAATTGCTGATCTATGGAAATTTACATATGTAAACACATCGAAAAAATTCGTTCTCAGCCCACGTATGTTGCTGAGATCTACTCTGAAATCACACATAACTACAAAAAAACAGACAAAACACAACTTACCGGTCCGCTCACAGTGGATTATTGACACAAATTGTCGCCAGTGATTTACCCTCACGACAAAAGAACGACCAGAAGAAACAAACACTCACAATCCGTTATTCTTATTGCTAAAGAATTAGATCATCAACAAACAGCCGCATGCAAAACATACGACAGTTATGTTTCACCAAGTTCTTTAGCTGTGATGTTGGGGACGGGGTGCACGTACCGCTTGTTTTTAATTGCGCGAGTGCTGATGCGCAGCACACCCGTACATGGCGGCGTACAGAGACAATCTGAAGATAGGCCTAATGGTAGACCCATGGGCTCGAGTTGAAGCAGGGGTATTACGGATGGGTTTGAGAATGGGCGGGATGCATCTGGATATTACTTTTGAACACCGCTTGTGTAAAAAGCGATAAAACAGTGACAAACATGAAGTTTTATCGCACGGGTCTGAATTCTGTCTAGTAGATGGAATGTGGTCTTGGGGGCACCTGCCCAGACACCTGCCCTACAGTTGTATTCAAGCTTAGGACGAATGCCTTGTAAATAATAGTCAGATCTGAAGGAGTGAAGTATATCTTGCACCGTTTTAGGAAACCTAACAATTCGCAGCATTATTGCTGATGGAAAATATGTGGTCGTGTTTGTTGTTAACGCACATACCGAGAATTGGTGGGTTTTCAGTTTCTTTGATGCAAGATCGATTCGAGGACAAAGGTTTGGGGTGCTTGGACAACAGAAGACAGCATTGGGTTTTAGAAGCGTTAAATTCAACTCTTTTATGTAGTCCCCACCTTGTTATGCTGTCAAGGTCAGAATTTAACGTGCTTCACATACGTTGTTGTTCAAGATCCACTTGCGTACAGAAAGCGTGAAATCATATGAAAAGCAAAGAGTGCTGTCGTCAGCAAAAGAATGGATTAGATTAGAAGTATCGAAAATGAGGTCATTATTGAAAATAAGAAGGAGTGTCGGAAACACAACAGAGCCTTAGAGGAAGCTTAGAGCGTTTATGCGGTGAACATTGGATTTAAAACCCTCCAAAACGACCTGGACTGAATGGTCAGAAATGTAAATATCCAATCAAGCAGGGCTTTTACTGTATCTTTACAGTACTATATACTATTACATTAAATTTGGTAATAAATGTAATAAACTATTACATTTTGTTATAAATGTAATAAATGTAATAGAATTATTTTAATATATCTCGCGACAGTTAATCAACATTGATAAAATGATCTGATGTATTTAGTTTGAAAATTTTTAACTTATCATTGTTAATATTAATTATTCGTACTGAGTTCACATAGCCGACTACGTCCATTTTCCGCAACTAAAACATGTAATACATTTATTTTCAACATTTAAGTACATTTAAATAGGAGCTTGTTTTTAAAAAAAAATCTTTATTTATTAATTATTAAAAGCTTTTATTTAACTTGCCTTGTCCGTTTACCACATAATTTAAAAGGCGATTTTCATCAACTTCCCGTTGTCTAATTAAATTGAAATTTAGCACAAACATGTAGTCCCCGCGACAATGCAATGTTATGATAAAAATAAACTTCTCCGACGATGGACTTGGCATTTAGAAGTTTTCTAAATTTTGCAGTCTAAATTTTGCAAGCCTATTTTGACATACTTCTCGTCCCTTTAATGTTCAAATGATTGAATACATCTTTCCTCTCCCACTCTTCCCAAGCTTTCCTAATTTTTCTGGCTGCTTCTACGGAAGATAGACCGTTGTCGCTGTACATACGCTTACATCGACCTCGTCTACTGATGAATCGATCAAAACAAGTAAGGAAGGCTATCGAAGTCAAGTCGCCCACTATATCAAAAAAAAGAAAACCCAAGATTTCCTCCTAATAATTTGCTTGCATTCTCTGTCGTGTACTTTTAATATGAATGGCCCTGCATAATCGACCCCTGTGTGGATAAAAGGCTTTCCTTCTTCCTTTCTTTCGGCTGGCAGTTCTGACATATTTTCGTCAAAGATTGGTTTAAGAGATTCAATTCTACTATGTTCAGGTAGCTGTCCGTGATCGCGCAGCTCGCTAATATCCTTTCCATAATTCTCCTCTTGTGTCTTTCGGAGAAAATACTGCATCGCCAAAGTTCTTTCCATTGCTGTCAATGAAGTTGGCGTAGGATCTCTACGTCGTGATTGTCTGTTTCATTTTTAAAAATTTAACGAAGCGAAATACGTACCCAAGAATATTTAATGCTTTCTATACTGCTGGCATATTCAAGAATTGGTACTGTTTGTTGTCCCTTGACATCTATATGCCAAGACTTTCCTGAAATTTTGTAACCATATGCACATGTATTTAGTTCTGCATTGCTTCAGTTGGTTCCCTTCTTATCGGATTTACTGGCCATTCGCTTTCCGATAATAGCAGCCATGCTGGTCCATGCAACCAAACTTGCTGTTTATTAATTCTGATGGTATCATTCCGCGACTAAGTAAATCGGCTGGATTATCCTTCGTGCCGACGTATCGCCACACTTTCACATCTGTATTCGTTTGTATCGCTGACACGCGATTTGCTTCATAAGTTTTCATGTTGAATGGGAGTTTTTGTAGCCAATGTAAAGTAACCATAGAGTCTGTCCATAATGTATATTCGATGTCAACCCATTCCACTGCTGTCCGAACTCTGTTGATAAGCCGACTAAGCTGCTCTGCAGCTGCCAATTCTAAGCGCGGTATAGTAACTGTCTTAAGATGAGCAACTCGTGTCTTTGATACGAGCAGCTAACTAGTTGTCTTTTCATTTGCTTGCTCTACCCGCACATATACCACAACTCCGTAAGCAGTCATTGAGGCATCAGAAAAGCTATGAATTTGAATTTTTAAATTTCGACTTGTTCCGAGCCATCTATCGATTTTGAACAGTTCTAGTTGTCGAATATCTTTCCACAACGCTATTCATTTATTCTCTATTTCAATTGATACTTCTTGATCCCATTAAAGGCTTAGTCGCCACAGGTCCTGAATTAAAATCTTTCCCAGAACTGTCACTGGCGAGATATATCCATTTGGATCGTATAATTGGGCCACACAGCTAATAATCTTCCGCTTCGAAATTTTACCATCTATCTCTACCGTTCTAACAATAAAGGTAAATTGATCAGCATTGATCAACCATTGCAGCCCCAAAATTAAAGCTTGCTCTCCACTATCGAAAATCATTATTCTTTCGCTGTCTGTAGTAAATTTTCTTTCTAAAAATTCGCTGTTTGACTTCCACTTTCGCAATTCCAACCCTGCTGTCTTCAATATTCTGTCCACTGTCCTAGCTTTATTACGAGCATCTTGTTCGCTGTCGCCGCCTGATACACAATCATCCATATAGAAATCGTTTTCAATTATCTGTGCAGCATCAGGATACAACTCCTTTGAATTTCGACCGCATTGTATGACAGCTCGGATAGCATTATAAGCTGAAGAAGTCATGCCATATGTTACAACTGTTAACCTATACTCTCGTTATCTTTCCCTTGGTTATTCACGCCAGAAAATCCGCTGTAAATCCCAATGCTGTCGTGCTATACGAATCTGCCAGACCATCATTTTGATGTCAGCACTAAACGCTATTCGATGCCTTCGAAATCGCATAACTATCTCAAATAAATCTCGCTGTAACTTCTCCCCAAGTTGTTGTATTTCGTAGGGGTGAGATACCTTTATCTGTCTGACAGCTGGCGTCAAAGACCATACGAAACTTTTTTGTTACGCAATGATGTGGAATATAATAAACTAACTCTTGAGCTATCGGCTGTTCGGTTGCTCTTGTCATGAGCCCAAGATGTTCATACTCTCGCATAAAACTGACATATTTTCCTTTTAAGGCTAGATCTTTTACGAGTCTTCTTTCCAAAAATAGGAATTTCCTCAATGTTGTCTCTCTCGTGCTACCGATATCTTTTATGCCTGGCTTCAAGGGAATAGTGACGGTAAATCGACCTTCATGATCACGCTGAGTTGTCTTGATAATATCTTCAACTTCTTGCTCTTCCATCGTTCTCATAGGCTGTGAGCTGATCTGATCCATTTCCCAAAGCTATCGTACTATCTTGTCCAAACTATCCATTTCGATACAATTCGCCGCTGACAGAATGTTTCACCAGTTTCGGTATCAATGTTCGCCGAATAAGCACCGAACACAACTATCCCACAAGCTGTCTCAATTGATACAATATCTCCGATACTGCGTGGAACAGAGCTAATGCTCAGCTCTTCCACCTTCGCAAAGAACTTGACACCCAATAGAATGTCCAAACGAGCTCTCCGCCCATAACCCGGATCGGCTAGTTGAAAATCAAAATCGTATGCTATTGGCTGTAAATCAACTTGAGGTGTGAAAACGATCCAGTTTGAATCGTTCGGTAAAATCCAGAATTCAACATCAATATATGCTTTGGACTTAAACCAGGGGATTATTCGTAGGATTGCCCGCTTATGCAAACGAATAGGATTACCATCAATTCCAATAACTCTCCGAGACATAAACTTGCAGCAATATCAAATGAGTGCATCATTTCGTACGGCATAAGATTTGGCTGGGCTCCTGAATCAAGGAGCGCACGCACTGGTCCAAAAGGCTTACTATCCGATTGCACTCTAATCATTACTGTTGGTATTAAAGTAGTAGTCAGATCTGTCGTGGAACTAGAAAATGAATTTAAAGAGTTCGAGTAGCTAGCAAATAATTTAATATCTTATTAAAGGAATTTTCATTAGGATATGTTGTACGTTATAAGCTTTCCAGAATCATTGCTGACGCTGTCTAATTTAATGAATTTTTTGGCTATCTGCTTGAGTCATGTTGGCCGGAACTGTCGCTTGCTGTTAGCTGTACTCTCAACCTTTTTTACGGGTGATCCATTGTTGGGATGATAAATGGGGCTGTTAATACTTTCTAAAGTATTATTTGTTGTTGAGATTATAATTATTAAGCTGTATATATATATATATATATATATATAAAGGGTATATTTAAGTAGGTACTGGTAGTCGACAAGCTAATGGGTCTATGTTTAAGAAATTTGTAATGTGATTGTATATCTTGTCAACAAAATGTGTTGTAGTAATAATACTATATTGAATATTTGCTATGTCAGTCAAGGATTCGGATACCTACAGACGTTGATGTGTTGTGGGGTTAACCTGCTTACGCGAATGGTCATTCACAATATTGTATATGGTATTCCTGTTGAAGAGTGTGAGAGTTTTAAATAAAAGATGCAGTGTTTCCCGTTAGGAGGCCAGATAAACTCTCATTTATATTATAAAAATCTTCTCCTTTTATACTATTTCTTACAACTAAAAATGTAGGAATATCTTATGTACATAAAGGTTGCATCGGTATCGATGCACATGAAATATTTTACATTATGTGTGCTCGATATCGATGCACTTTGAATTCATTAGAATAGGGCACAATGCAAATGCCCTACTTCTCCTATGTGAATCACGTTTTCGCCTATGAACTATCTGTGTCGTTATCTACCGATCACTTGCAGTTTGTTTTCTTAAGCGACTTGTGTAACCTATTTTGGTCTGATTATAGATGCATGCATAGATAATTCAAAAATAATTTATGAGACCGATGCATCTCCAATCGCATCAACCTCGGGACCTGTGTTTGAGCGGCCCGTTGTAGTATCAGAGGCTTCTGTGCCCCTGACGGTCATCCCAGTGGTGACTCCAACTTCGAGATGTGCTTCTGTGCCACCCGAAGCAACGTCGGGAACTGATTCCCTTCCGACGGTCAACCAAGTGTTGACTTCAAACGCGGAGCCTGCCAATAGGCAGACCGTTGTTTTCTCGGTGGGGGATGAGCCCTCGACTGTCAACCCCGTGTTGACCACAACTTCTCGGTCTGCTCATGAACAGCCAAGAAAAATTCAGAGTGTGAATGGTTGTGCTTCAGGAGCCACACCCGTACCTCGTAAAAGTGCTGACAACAAGGGTGTGGATTCGAATTCATCCGAGTCTGACACATCCGAAATTGTCGACACCATTAGCGTCATCTCGGAGAAATCCGGGTGTTCCTCGGTTGGGATAGCATTAGAGGGAATGCAGATCCATCAACAGGCTTCTGTTAAGCTAACCTCGAGGGAAAAAGGCGTTTTAAGCATGCTTTACGCATAGGAAAAGAAAGAGACTGTGTTCTTGCTTTTGCCAACGCAGCGCCTCCCAATAAGAGCGTTGTTAAACGCGTCAGGTCGGAGGACCAGACACCACCAACATCGGCCGCTAAAAAGGCCAGAGCAGGGCCCTCACCCGACATTCCCACTTTTAGTCAAGTTACCAGTGCTGTCAGGCTGTGGGTGGTCCCGATCGACCTGTCGAAGAAACCGCTGACAAAGGAGCAAATGACTCACCTTCAAGAAGCGGTTATCGACATCTCGATTGAGATGATCGGCTGCGGCGTTTGGCCGCGTTTCTCTGGATCTTATCCGAGATCGGGATGGATGGTATACATCTGTTCAGATAGTTCTACTGCTGGGTGGATGCGCTCGAACTTTGAGAAAATAAAAGCCAAGAGTGGACTGGATGTGACGTTAGTTGAAGAAGGATCCTTCCCGAAAACACATATCGTCCGTCGGCTCTTTCCACAAAGTCTTGAGCTCCCTTCAGACAAGATTCTGGCTACCATCGAGGCCCAAAATGAAGGATTGAATGCCATATCATGGAAGGTGGTACAGAGAAAGAAGAGAGGTGCGCTCGCAGATTCATAATGGCGGTTGATGACGCCTCTATGACTAGGCTTAACGCCTTCAAATGCGTGCTAGGGTACCGCTTTTGTCAGATTAAGCTGATTTTTAGGAGCACCGACAAGAATTCAGTATCTGACAAAAGTACCACTAACACAGTTAGCTCCACTTGAAATGCCACGGAGCTACCTAGTGGTTCCGAACCAGCGCCCGCGGTACAGAAGGCTACCTCTTCGCTCACCAGCTCTACAGGGCAGGTTGACCACAGCGAGTCCGGAACATGCAAAACAAAGCTGGTATTACGACCAGTTCCTTCGACCAGCAAGGCTACCAAGCCATCTGGTTCAAACTTGCCAAAAAAAAGGAAATAACGCAGCTAGAGCTGCACTTTCTCAAAGGATGGGACAGGTTAGTTGATAGTAAAATGTTGGGAGGCAGTACCAAGGGCGGCCTGCCCGCCAAAAGAGGTGCAAGAGCTTATTATGCACTGCAAAAATCGGAACATCCCATTCCTAATAGGGTGTGATGCCAATGCACACCATGAGGTTTGGGACAGTAGCGGTATCAATCGAAGGGGTGAGTGCCTTTTAGACTTATTACTTTTTCTTATTAGTAATAATGTAGATATTGTGAACAATGGATCTAAACCAACCTCCATAAATGCGATTCGCGAAGAGGTATTAGATCTCACACTCGCAAGTCCATTTATCTCTAATTCCATTGTAAATTGGCATGTGTCCGACGAGGCCTCGCTGTCAGACCATCAACACATCAGGTTTGACATTCCAGGCGCTTTGGCACATGCCTCTCCCAGATATGATCCTAAGTCAACGGACTGGAATCTATATCGAGGACTAGTCGTCTCAAAATTAAATTTGCTTGTCTCACCTATTGATTCTACAGAGGACTTAGACGAGGCAGCGTACCAAGTAAATGATATACTACTTGCTTCCTATCATGGCAATTGTGTCGTCAAAACCAACCTTTGCAAACGTAAAGTTCCCTGGTGGAATGACCTACTGGCCAAGCTTAAGAGGAAGGTTAGAAGGCTCTTCAACTCTGCTAAACGCACGAAAAGTTGGGACGAATATAAGTTCGGCCTCACAGAGTATAACTCTGAACTAAGACGATCTAATCGGGACACGTGGAGGAAGTGTTGCGAGAACATCGCTGCAATGCCAGCAGCTGCACGAATCCACAAGGCACTTGTTAGGGATCAGACAAATAGTGTGGGTCTGTTGAAAAAGACTGATGGCACCTACAAGACGGACCGTGAGGTTACACTGAGAAAGCTTCTGCATGTTCATTTCCCCGGCTCGTATAACAGTGTACCATACACTAATTCGAACACGCTTGATCGAAGGGTTAGTATCGCTAGTAGAACTAATAGTTTATCTGATAAGATTTTCACCCCAGATAAGGTTAGATGGGCAGTAGGCTCCTTTAAACCATTCAAAGCCCGTTGTGGGGATGGCATCTTTCCTGCTCTTCTACAGAAGGCGATCGATGCAATCCTGCCAAGCTTGATTTTATTATTTAGAGCAAGCTACAATTGGGGATACATCCCTAATATCTGGAGACAGGTAAATGTGATTTTATCCCCAAACCTGGCAATAGGCCTAGTGAGCTACCTAAATCATACAGACCAATCAGTCTAACATCTTTTGTCCTATGACTCAATAGAGAGAGCAATAAGTAACAAGAGTATCGAAGTCTCGACAAATCTATGGATTAGGGCTATGCTCGAGAGTCGAGATAATACTTCCTCCTCAGGAGGAGTGTCAGTGTCTGTGACCGTAGTAAACGGTTGTCCCCAAGGAGGAGTCCTCTCTCCCCTTCTGTGGTCACTGGTCATAGACGATCTTTTGGTTGATCTACACAGATCAGGTTACATCGCCATTGGCTATGCTGATGACTTGGCGATTATTATTGAGGTAAACACTGACCATTTCTGCTGTCATGCGATGTGCCCTCTTACAAGTATTGGACTGGTGCAGCAGGGAAGGGTTATCCATCAATACTTGCAAAACGGTTCTGGTGCCTTTCACTAAAAGAAGGTTGGTTGACTTAGGACCAATCACCATTAAAGGCACCACTCTTATGTATTCCACCGATGTCAAATACCTCGGGGTCATCCTTGATAAAAGATTTAACTGGAATTCTCATATCAAGTCTGCTACAAAACGCGCTACAAGGGCCATATGGGCCTGCAGAAGACTTTACGGCAGAACTTGGGGCCTCAATCCTAAGATGATACACTGGATGTATACAATGATGGTGAGACCCATAATCACGTACGCGGTGTCTGGTCTGGTGGCCCAAGGTACTCGAATGGACAACAGCAAACGAGCTTCAGAAGCTTCAAAGAATTGCATGTCTAGGTATTACAGGTGCTAAGCGTACCTGCCCTACGACAGCATTAGAAGCTATCGTAGGTCTTTCGCCCCTGCAAATCTTCATCAGGAAGACGGCCGCTAGATGCGCTATAATGCAACTAGAATATAAGTATAAACCAGGCGACCTTGTGGGACACCTAAGAATTCTCAACTCAATTCCCGAAAGATACATGTTCTGCACAATACCGGACGTTATGTTCAGGGAGTACTGTTTCGGAAGGTTATTTGAGGTAGAAATCTTAAACCGTGCAAGCTGATCTAATGGTGTTCTGACACTAGACGCTAATGGTCTGGTTTGGTTCACTAATGGATCAAAGATAGAATCTGGAGTTGGTTGGTTGGTGGTAAAGTTCTCAATACTAATGGGAGTAAATCCCACGGTCTTCCAGGCTGAACTCCATGCCATAGAGATCTGCGCTAGGTTCAACCTTAGTAAATGCGTTAAGGGCGCGAGAATATATATCTATTCAGATAGCCAGGCAGCACTCAAAGCTCTGTCGTCCAATTTAATGGACTCGTTAACTGTTAAAAGCTGCTACGATGCATTGCAATCTCTGGCCAGACACAACAGGGTTAAGCTCGGTTGGGTACCAGGTCATCGAGGTATTGCAGGCAACGAAGAAGCAGATGAACTGGCTAGGGCTGGTTCGGAAACTGCGTTCATAGGACCTGAACCCTTTTGTGGCGTCAATTGGAGTGCCCGGGGCTAAGGCAGTCCAAACAACTGATCAGACCCTTCTCATAAAAATAAATCCTGTATTTAGATAAAGGTAGCATTAGGAAGCTAGTAAGTTTTCTAACTGGCCACTGTGGCCTAAGATATCATCTTAACAAAATTGGTGTGGGCTCTGTGACAGAATGTAGGATCTGTGCGGAGGACGAGGAGTCATCCGAACACGTCTCTGCGATTGCCAAGCACTTATTTGGTTAAGTAGACGCAAATTCCATAAGGAAATATGCTCGGCAGCGGAGTTGAAAAGCTCTGCTACTAAGTGCATTCTATCTTTTATTAGGAAAGTTGTATGTCTATTAGAAAATTAATGCCCTATTGATACAATAGATCTTTTAGGTCGCGGTGTCAGTCACTTGGACTAGGGTTATCAGAAAAATGAGATAGATATATGTATTCTTATTTTTTATTATTTATTTTATTTTAAAATTCATACAATATATTTATATATATTTTTTTTGTGTGTAAAATACAAGAAAATTGTTTTCGTTTTGTGTTCTTGTGAAGCTTATTCTAACGATATATGCAAGATATATGTCTTCTGTCTTTGTTTTTATCTATTTTAATTAATGCAGGCGATATTGGTGTCCTCTTTAGGTACCGCTATGTCTGTAATTTTTATTAATTTTTATTTTATTATTTTTTTTTAAAACTTTAATGGTAACGATATATGTATAATGTATGTTTTTGTTTTTTTTTACGTAAGAATATTTAATAATATGTACCTATTAACATTTATTTTTGTTATTTGGAAAATTATATTTTTATTATATTTTATATATAATTATAATATAATTATATTATAATTATTATAATTAATAATATGTACCTACTAACATTTATTTTTAAGGAAAATTGTTGTTGTTTTTACTTGATTTTATTTGAGATTATTTTTTACTAAACAATATTTTGACAAATCTTGCAATATTAAAACTTACATTATTTTATATTATTTACCCTACTAAACGTATTGTGGCAGTTTTTGACAGTGTCGGCGATTGATTTAATTGGCTTTAAGGTTTGCTATCCAATTGACCAAGACGTGAAGGTGAGATTTCACGAAGTTCCGAATTGTTGGGAGAGGTTTCTATTGTTTGCATTTCTACATCTTCTGCAGGCGTTATCTTACCCAGCAGGTTTTTTAGAAGTATGGGGAAAGTTTTAACCACTGCTAATAATAGGGCTAATCGCATATATGATTAGCCCTATTATTAGCAGACTGGATACAGAGATAGAGGCCTAGGACAAGGTCTAGCTTATTATTGATTCGAGCTATGCGCAAACAGACATACAGACAAAATATAATTTTTATATATTAAGATTAAATTAAATAATATAATATTCTAATGATAGCTACGGTCGTCCTTTAGGAAGTTGTTGACGGTTCTTTTGAAGCCCAGAAAATTAAATTTAAACCAAAAGAATCAAGACATGAAGTAATGGTTACATCGTTTATCAAACGCATAACTCTTTTCTGAATTCCATCAAGATAAATCATATGCGATCTTGGAGCCCCACCCCACACACATGAATTAATCTCTAAAATAAGTCTAACATAAGTCTTATATAATTTTAATACTTCAGAGGGGGTGAGGTAGAAGTTACAACGTCTTATGAAACCCAAACATTGGCTCGCTTTTTTGAAATTACATAAATATATTCCTTCCAAGAAAGTTTACCTAAAACTTTCAAAACCAACATCTTAAGTGAATCTGATCTCGCAATAGTGGCACAATTATTTATTGGTGGCACGTATTGTTGACCTGCCTTCTGAGAGAAAAGACAAACCTGGAATTTATTTGAGTTAAATTCCATTCTATTGGAACTGCCCCAATTAATAATGACTTGAATGTTCGACTGAATAGCCGAATTTATTGATTCACGCGAACCAATCAAGCGAGAATTGCATTCATTTTGACTAACAAACTCCATGGAAGCCGATAACGTTGTATCATCAGAAAATGAATGGATATCACAGGTTGTAGAAGACAAGAGACCATTGATATACTATATTAAGAAAAGCGTAGGCGATAAGGATGACCCTTGTAGCATGCCAGCATTGATCCCATGCAAAGATGACGAAATACCATTCAATACAACTTTTATTTTGCGGTTATATAAATAATTCTCAATCCATGCATTGAGAGAGGTGTCTAAGTTGAGCGCACGAATCTTATTTATAAGACAATCATGCCATACTCGATCAAAAGCCTTAGAAATATCCAAGGACACAACGATTGATTCACTTAGATTTTCAATGCTTCGCTCCCAACAATGAGTCATGCACGTCATGAGTTCACCTGAAGATCGATTTTTTCGAAGTAATACTGTACATCGGATAAAAGAGCATTTGTTTCCAAATAGCTTATTAGTTTGAAATTAACGATAGATTCCATTGCCTTCGATAAAATCGACAACAGAGCAATAGGGCGGTAGTTAGTAAGTGCAGATTTAGCACCTTTTGTCGGGACGGGTTGAATATTAGATATTTTTCAAATTGATGGAAAAACACCTGTCTTCATTTAGAGATGAAACTTGCTAAGCGGTTTCGCCAAAGTATGATAAAATCTTTTCAATAATAAATAATTCGGGTCACACAAATGGAAGAAGGGACCTACAATTAATTGCCGTCTCCGAATGGCAAATTGAGAAGCTTTCCGTGACAAGTTATTACTCTCGGACGTTTGTCGGACATTCACGAGAGGTGGGACCGTAAAAAATACTTTGGCTGTTTCCTGGGATTCTAACTACGAGCCCCCTGCTCAGAAATGCATGCACTTTACCACTGAGCCACGGCGCCCAATTGGTGTCATATACTTCACAGTTATAAAGCTTTTATTATATCTAATGGTCTCTACGCCGACTGTAACCAAGGCACCTATACTACCAACCACCTTTTCCTCTGCACCAAACATTTGGATGTGGACGTGACAGACTTGTGATCAGAGCCAGTCGGCGTGGCCTCTTTTCTTGGCCTGCCGACATTGCTCGATAACTATACACCATCTCTAGTTCATATTTTTTATTTGCTTTGCTTGCCTTCAGCTTATAGTTTATCTAAGTAATATTTGACATTAATAGGTATATTAGTATTGCGGATAAGGGTTTTATGATTGGAGAGTTTCTGTTTACTCTGATTTCATTATGTAATATCAATTAATTATTCAATTTTTGTTCCTATTTTGATTTTTGGAATAATTTGTTCGTAAATCTCAAAGTAATAATCTGTTCCCGAGTGAATTTCGAACAAATAAGGTGAATTTACCTAAGTCCATGCAATCTACACATAAAACAAGGTAATGCAACTTACCTGATCTTGTTATATGATTGGTTGCAACATCGATGCTTTCCGCAGAATTATTGAATGTCCAGTTAAATTCGACATTTGGGGGGCTCGCATCAACAATGCATTTAATTTTAACATCTTCCTGCTTTGCAACCCCATATATACGAGGCTGATTTGGCATGCACGTAGGGGTATCTGTGGATTTGCGGTTAAGTGTTTGTTGCCAATCGAATGTAGGTTTTTCCCATAGAAGTTTTTCATGTCAGATAATAACAAGTAGGCAATAGCATATACAACAATACAAGCAAATTCCAAATAATGCGGTAGAAAAAAAGAGAGAGTTAAAATTAAATGAAAAAAAAAGGAAAATATTATCATCATTTTATATTTATTTACATATTTTTAAATCAGCTGAGATAGGATGATTCAGGATTCTTAAACTAAGTAAGAATTCATAAGTTTGTTTTTAGACTAATTTTATATATATTGGTATTAATATTTTATTTTATCTTACGTAAAAAAAAATCCCTTTTACTATGTAAAAGAAAGTAAAAAGAAGATTTAAAAAATTGTTATTTATTAATAACTAGCTGAAACACCCGGCTAAATAGGTTTTATTCATTTTAACAAAATAGGAAACTCTTTTTTAAATTCTGTATATTAACTTCGCGTGCCCAGTTGTCTGTCGGTGGGCTGGCTGGCTGCCCAAATTTTTAATTAATTTTAGCAACGATCTTTATAAAAATTTGGAAGTGATCGGGCCCTAAGACCAATTTTCTTTAAACTTTGACACATATGTATCTCCGATTAGAGAATTGACATGAAAAATTTTAATTTTTAAGAGTTGTTTTTTTGGATTTTTTCCGTGGGCGTTCACTGCGTGCAATGAAAGCAATTTGTGTATTTTGTATTGGAGCCCAGTAACTTATTCTTGTTTTCTTCAAATACCCCAAATGTCTGCAAAATTTCAAAATGCTTCCTTTTAAAAATTCTCAAAAATTCAGAAAAATTCATAAAAACATCAGAATTGTAAAAAAAAATTAGTGCGTCTAACTTCTACGCGCGAAATTAAAGTTTTTTTTGGCGTTATGACCGATATTGCGATTAAATTACATCCTAGATACCGAATTTCATACGAATCGCTTGAGAAAAGGCTTAGTTCCCAAAATTCCAGACCCTATTGGCCAGATTCCATAATTTCCATAGGAACAAGTCTTATAGTCGTATCTTAGTCCTACATTCCGAATTTCATAAGAATCGCTTGAGAAATGACTTAGTTCCCAACATTTCAGACCCTTTTAGCCAGAACCCAGAATATCCATAGCAACATTCGACGCAAATGCGACGCGTTGAACACGATTCTCAATTTCGGTTTGGATCGTAAGATTTTTAACATACCGAACTTCTTCCATGTGGTTCAGATCACGGTAATCTTTCATGAATTTAAAGTATTCAAGGCCTTATTGCGGATTTCTCATACAACGGCAATGAGTCTCTATATATATAAAAAAAAAAACCTTGTTCTATGTTTTTCAGACGGATTATAGCGCTCTCGCGGGATTATGAGTGGTTTGTGAATGTTAGGTAAACAGTGTACCTTCCTTCGGTTGTGCGAAAATTTGTTGTTCGAAAATGATGTTCACATTGCATTTTGTCAGATGTTAGAGTTCATGGTGCTGGAACATTCTCGATTTCCCAAAATGATTTTAGCAGATTGTCGACCAGGATATCATTCTCGATGATCGCCGACATACTTAATAGTTCAGTGGTTGCCAGACGACCCACTTTCCTGTATAAGACGTATCCCAATTACGTGTTCTGGGTCATAGGGGACCTATTGATACTTTGTACGATTCCATCCTACTGGAGCATACCAAATACATCGGCTCCGAGCAGGATGTCAATTTTGTTTGTATGATGTTAATACGGATCAGCAAGCTGCAGATCATTCAAATGTGGCCATCTTTGCGAATCAATGGTTCGCGCGGACAGTATACCGGTGATCTTGTCGATGACAAGTTCAGCGCAGATTCCGCTGATCGACACTGATGCTGGTTTTCTTTGCAACCCGATGCGATGGGCTGCGTTTTCTGTGATGAAACTTGTCTGCGATCCCGAATCCAGCAAAGTCCTAACAGGGAAGTCCCCTGGCTATTTCCGTTACAAGTAGAACTTGTTCAAATATTGAGGCAACAAGAGCTGAAACGGCTTGATCTGATGATTCGGAGTTCGGAATGTTCTGTTGCAGGTTCTACAAGCGCTGGATCTACACTCGGAACTACGGTGACCTCAACGCAGACAATTAAAAAATATAGCCCCTTCCTTTGAACGAGTGTAGACCTCGACTTCGATCGTGAGTGTCTTAAAGTTATCGAACTGGACAGACTATCGAATTTTGACATAATGGGATGGCTATCAACGAGCGAGTTTGAGACGGTAGGCTTCCGTTGCGATGTGTAATCCGGGCATATTTTTGAACTTCCGAAGATGGCTATCAATAATGAAGCGTCTACGATCATATGGACCTTTCAAAATATCCCATGCCTCGTCGTAGTTAGCGTCACTTATTTGCACTGATTTTAGTAACATAGACGCTCCACCGCTGAGTTTCGCCTTTAAATAATGAAGTTTTTGTGAGTTTGTGAGATTCCGGTTGTCATGAATTAGATCGGTGAACAGGTTCACGAAATCGGTCCAGTTCGCATAATCACCGTCGAAGATTGGAGTCTCTATGCGAGGTAACTGAGTGTCCGTTGATGATGATGACGGCTTGGCGTTATCTTTCAAGTTCAAGTTTCGTTTAAGTTTGTTAAGTTTTGTGTTATTGCAATTTTTTGTTTAAATTTCACTAATAATTTGAATAAAACGCGATAGATTTTCGAATTTTTGGTAGGTTAATTTTAATTTTAGAATTATGCTACTTGATCACAATCTGAATGACTAATAATTTGATAAAAACGGTGTTCTCTGTTGAGCACACTGCGCAACCGATGTTATTAAAAGAAAAAGAAAAAACACAAAATGGCTACGAGCCAATAAGTATGCTTATTGTTGTAGCAATCCGTCGCGAAGGATCAAATGTTGCTTTGAAGGCAGGGCGGCGAACGTGAAATTATAATAATGAAATGATTTTTGCA
Organism: Nephrocerus scutellatus; assembly: GCA_947095585.1. Classification (NCBI taxonomy): domain Eukaryota; kingdom Metazoa; phylum Arthropoda; class Insecta; order Diptera; family Pipunculidae; genus Nephrocerus; species Nephrocerus scutellatus. Next base: position 74,670,355 of record OX352761.1, on the reverse strand, counting down.
GTGATTAAAAATAAAAAGCGATTGCAAAATTCTGCGATGTACTCGTATGAGGCTTTATTTTTCGAAAACAAAAAAGTATGGTGAGCTATGTTGGAGTGGACAGAGAGACAAGCCGATACTAGATATGTGAGACATCTGTTGTTATTTCTGTTCCTTTTTAAGCCATTTCTCAGGCGATTTCTATGAAAGTCGGTATCTAGGACTAAGGTGCGACTATAAGACTTGTTCCTATGGAAATTCTAGAATACGGTCATTAGGGACTGGAATTTCGCGAACTAAGCCATTTCTCAAGCGATTTCTATGAAATTCGGTATGCAGGACTAAGATGCAACTATAAGACATGTTGCTATGGAAATTCTGAAATACGGACACAAGGGACTCGAATTTCGGGAACAAAACCATTTCTCAAGCGATTTATATGAAATTCGGTATGCAGGACTAAGATGCGACTATAAGACTTGTTGCTGTGAAAATTCTAATATACGGTCATTAGGGGCTGGAATTTCGGGAACTAAGCCATTTTTCAAGCCATTTGTTTGAAATTCGGTACGTAGAACTAAGATGGGACTATATAAGAGCTGTTCCTATGGAAATTCTGGGATATGGTCATAAAGGATTCTTGGGAACAAAGCCATTTCTTTGTATGAAATTCGGTATGGTCTTTTGGGTGTCTTTTGGGGATCATTTGAGGGTATGTTTGGGGTGTTTTGAGGGTCTTTTTGCGGTCTTTGGAAAGTCTTTTGGTGGTCTTTTAGGGTTTTTTTGGCATTTTTTTGTGGTCTCCTGCGGGTATGGCCGTTTGGGTGTCTTTTGAAGGTCTTTTAAATGGTCTTTTGAGCATCTTTGGATAGCCTTTTGGGGGTCTTTTTGCCGTCTTTTAAGGGTCTTCTGGGGGTATTTTTATAATTATTTTTGGGAAGTTTCACTTACACTACGCATAAAGGTTACACGTACTGTTTTTGTATGTATCTTAAGGTGGATATTTAAGGTTTATGTATTTGTATTATAAAATTGCGTTGAATGTAATGTGAACTGAAGGGGCGAATTGGTATATAAGACAATGATCGTATCTTACGCTATACGCTCCGGACGAGCCGAACCAGTGTTAATGTCATACTTTACAATATAATGACGAAGAAAAGTTTCCAAATGAAATTGAAACTGATTTTAACGTGAATGATAATCAGAACGCTGCAAATAAAGAAATACCACAAATCAATCCGCATGCATATTTTCTGCAGAGAGGTGCCCTGGTTCGAAGCGGGAATATTTTAGATTACTTTAAACATTAGTTAATTTATAAAACATAAGGATATATTTTGAAATACATATGCTTCAAATTATTTAGATAAATGAATACAATTTTTAATTAGGATATTTTGTTTCAATAATTAATTTCTGTTTGCTACTAAATTCGGCAAACTCTCGATTCCTTGCCATACCTTAAACTTTCTCTTTTGTTCGAATTTTTCAATTTTGAAATGGAATGCCCTTATTCCCGAAAAAATTTATGTTTTAAGTTTTGACGTTTATTTATCGCTATAACGTCAATTCACCACATCGGGATACGAAAAATTAAAAACAGCACGAACATTAATGTTTACGCGCTTATGCATTATCATATTACTTAGAGAATCAGGCTACCGGGGGTGTGTTTACAGGTGAACCGCCTGCAGATGGGATTGCCTGTTTAAAAAAAATTTTGCGTAATGGGAAAAATTAGGTAAAAAAAGAGTAAATTAAAGACAAACTACCTTAATGTTTGTAATTAATTTATTGTAAAACGTTTGAAACCAATTAACTACTTATTCGAATGTTTACAAATCTGACCAAACAGCGAATCATAGTTAGGGTGTCTATTTTCTCTACAACCGTTGACCTTGATTCAAATCAAATCAAAGCAATCAAATCATTGCGGACGGATGATACTTCAAATTCTGCACCACCAGTCATACAAGTCAGTAGTGATTCGTATTGCAATCACTTGACTGCCTACATGTCGGTCTCCACAAAACCATAATATGTCTCATCATTCGATGACAACCTATACGGCGACGTTTCATTGTTTGTTTTACAACAGCAATCAAATTGTCTTCTCGACTTGAAGTGTGCAGTTCAGCTCGTAGCGCATCGGCACAACATTCAGCGCTCATTGCAGCACAATAAGCACGAAGAGTTATTAGATAAGGTTTAGACAGTTACTGTTGTTCACATTAAGAATTTAATTTCCTTTAGAATAAATATTTAGAAAAGATAAGCACAAAGTGCATACTTGCTTAATATGTGTAACTCCAGGTTACATAACGTAATTTTAATTGACCATCCCCTTGCGTTCGGAAGTTAAATACCCAACATTTTGGTGGCTCATGTGAGGAATGAGAACATTGTGTTATATTTGCGCATATGGCTACGGGGGTCTATTATTGTACTGTGTGGCATTGGCAGCGCTTATTGCCTTCGCATCCATGTTCCTTGCCCTTGGTCTTTTGTGGGTGGTGTTTGTGAACTGAGTTCAAATACCCCTCTCACTGTCCGGTGATTTAAGATAAGACTGAGCTGAATCGACACACCGCGGAAAGCCATAAAACGGATGCATGACCGCATCACCAACTTGGACGTGACGGTCTTGGACGTGGTCCAGATTCAAAAAGAACAGCATTCGATAGATGCACACTACGAAGGGTTCATAGTGGCACACATGGTGCTTGTGAGCGCAACCAAGGAAAGGCCATTGCAGATTGGCTGGATTCAAATCCACATCAGCAGACCATGGCTGTTGTTTCCCAGCCCCGGAAAACATATCTTCGGACACCATCCACGCTGGATTTCTTCTTGGCAACGACAAATTTCGTCAACATTCTGCCGGAATTAAGGAATTATTCCTGTTTTGCACATGATAGTGATTCGGATCATTTGGCCATAGAACTTCGAGTGAGGTTGAATCAGCGAATTGTTCAAGTTACCCCAACACCTGAACTACACATCAACTTTGCGAAAATAAACTGAGACCGGTTTAGATCAGAAGTCCAAGCTGGACTTCAAATTCCAGTGGCTTGTAGAAATCTGGAGAATAACGAAATTGATGATGCTATCAAAAATTTCGAGACTTCAGTGAACACAGCCATAGATCGGCAGAAAACTGTTCGCTCTAGCAGGGATCGCTTTCAACATCTACCTGAGAATATTCAGGCAATATATGCTCACAAGCAAAGGCTTAGGAAACGCCTTCAGAGCATCTTCAACAGGACTCTAAACACAGTTAATGACGAATATCAGTCTGTATTTTTGCAACTGCGTTGTACAATAATCATGCTTCCTCAAGCTGTGCAAAGTTACCAAGAAGATGAACTGACCAAATGACTTCAGAACATCAAACCAGGCCCGGATGCTTTTGAAAAGCTGCAAGATCGGAAAACGTATTTCTATTCCAGAAAGTATCACGTTTGGAGAGCAAGTAGCTGCCAGTTCTGTTGAAAAAGCCGAAGCCTTTGCCTGTCATTTCGAAAGGAGCTTTACAGACCGCACCACCAACTCATCTTTCAGAATTCATAGAGCAAGTTGAAAGTCTTGTAGAAAACACCACTTCCCCAAGAAATTTTGAAGTGCAATTCAGCGAAGACAATCCCGCAAACGCACCCGTAGACGTGGATATGTTTGCACTGTTGTCAGTGATTTAATTATGAGTGGAAACTCTAAAAAATCATCGGGCACTGACGGGATTTTAAATTTAATCGCTTAAAAAGCTGCCGGGTATGGCAATTTTGATGTTAACCATCATATTCAACAATTGCCTTAGCAATGGATACTTTCCAGACAACTGGAAGGTAGCCAAAGTAGTACCAGTACCGAAGAAAACCGACCGCTCCAGTGTAACTGGTTACCGCCCCATAGCTTTACTGTGTTGTATCAGTAAAGTATTGGAGTCTTTGATCCGTAAAAAGATCAATGCGTTTTGCTCGGAAAGAAATCTAAGTCCTTCCTTTCAGTTCGGCTTTCGAGAAAAGCACTCTACGCTACACCCTCTGATGAAGCTTCACAGTGACGTCACTCGAGGACTGAATGTCAAAAGTAGTACAGTAGCCTGTTTGTTAGACATCGAAAAAGCTTTCGATAGCGTCTGGACAAACGGGCTTCTGTACAAACTTATTAGATTTGGTTTCCCCAATTATAATGTGAAAATATTTAAAAAGTTTCTTTTTAACAGGGTCTTTTTTTGTACAGGTGTATGGCAGCCTATCGACAAGGAAAAGGATTAAAGCCGGAGTTTCCCAAGGCTCCAGACTTGGACCAGTCCTATTTAGCATCTTTACGGCGGATCAACCCACCAATACAGCCGGAACAAGGACCATGCTTTTCGCGGATGACTCCATCACGTATGCCGTTTCCCGCTCTCCTGAGATAGCTGCCCGAAGAGTGGAGGAACATCTCCGAAATCTTTGGGAGTACTACCTGAAGTGGGGACTGAAGATCAACGCCAATAAAACGGAACTATCTGCTTCCGAGTACCAGCAACCGAAACAAGGATAAGAAAAATGCAGAGCCTTAAAAATCACCCTTCCGGATAACACAACAATAAACACCAAGTCAGAGACTAAGTACCTGGGAATCAACTTTACTGAGAGGCTCAAGTTTAACTCTCACATCGACAAAACAATGAAAAACGCGAACTACGCTCTTCATTTGGTGCACCCGCTACTAAAAAGACGAAACGGACTGTCTAAAAACACCAGGCTGCTCATAAGGCCAGTGATAACCTATGGCTATCCCATATAGTTCACCGTCTCACCAACAACGATGAAGAAGATCTCCCTTTTTGAAAGGAAGGTACTAAGGATCTGTACAGGACTCTGGAGGGTGCCAAACAGCTATAAGTTTGTGTCGACTGCAAGACTTTACGAAGCAGCAGGTCTGCTGCCAATAACCGACCACTTGTTCCAAATGGCGAGGAAATTCGTCGACGGATTGGAAACTCATCCAAGTCCTGAGATGCAAGGACTGAGAAGCGAAGAAATCGAGCCAAGTCACCGGTACGTACACATCAGAGGATTCACAGATGCTAGATTCGACGACATCTTTAATAATCAAGACGTCTCCTTCCACGAGAAGGCCAGCAATCAACATTACAGAGGCTGAAGATCGCCCTGTTTATAGTTACATCCTCTTATATTTTTTTTCATTTTTATTTTATTTTAAAATTAATTGTTTTAAATTAAATTGCTGTAAATATAAACATGTAGTAGATTAAGTAGTCAAAATTATTGTTTAGTAATAAGCAATACAAAAAAAAAGACAATGTATATACGTCGGGCCCCTATTGTTGAGCCGACACTTATTAATAATAGTTATAAGTTTAGTTTTAAGTCTAAATTGTATATTACTTAAATGTTTAATAAAATATCTTAATCTTAAGGTGCTTGTGAGCGATGCAACAATTGAGGGCATCAAGGCTCACGACAAAATGCTGGCAGTCGTGGATGACCAGTACAACGCGTCATAGTGGTCCTGTGCAGACGCCAGAATGCTCTCCGGGATATGCAGGAAACCGAGCCAGTTTCCCCGCCACAGCACTACAGCACGGCAGTGCCCAGAGTTGAATTGAAGCTGGAGTTATTGCAAATCCCAATATTCTACGGCTACCTGCACAGTTGGTTTGAAAACCGAAGACTGTTGTCTGAGACCCACGTTTCTCGGCTCTTCAATCAGTTTATGACGAGACCTTAACTGACAGACAGCAGATCGTGGATGCCGTGCAGAAATCAAACCGTGCACTGCGACTGAAGGGGTTCATTATAATGCTCGGCTTTATGCTTGGCACAGCGTGTGCGTTAATGGAAAGGAGGAGAAAAATGAAGATGTCTACGAGCTTGTGCCTTGAATGCCTGTGGATCATAGTGATGTGGAAAGACACAGCTTGGCAGAACATTCCACATACGTGTTGTGCGGAACGAATTCCTGAACTTAACTGTACGACCAAAGATGGGCTTAAGGGTAAACTGATGAGCATTTAGAGCGCAGCAAGTATTGCCGTTGAATTAAAGGAGTGGTGGCATGCAGCTGGCTATTCTCTTGAGCACTGCTGGTTGAAGAAGCGATAAAACAGTGAAGAGCAGGAAACGTTCCTGCGGTGTTCAAGTAAATCTATTGATTTCGCAATGTTTTCGTCACCGATAAGTTTAATCGCACGGTTTTGTATTCTATTTTGTTGATGCTAGGTAGCACAAGACTAGATATGACAAGTGTACTGAAGTTTATGGCGATTAAAAGACTTGTAGATACTAGCAAAATCAGAGGGAGTGAAATATTTCTTGCCTAAACATTTCGCAGCATATTTGGCGACGGTAAATATGTGGTCATTCCAACGAAGTTTATCGTTAACGCACATGTCGAGAATAGCGAGATTTTCAGTTTCTTCTATTCAAGTGCCATTCATGGATAATGGCATAGGATTTATGATTCGCTTAGACGACAGCAGAAAGAATTGGGTTTTGGAAGCGTTAAATCCTACTCGATTGTTTTCTCCCCATTTTATTATGCTGATTGGTCAAAATTTAACGTGCTTAGCATACAAAGTTGTTTGAGTTCCACATGAAAAGTGGAGTGACGTTTCTCAAACTTGTATGAGAAGCTGAAAGTGCTGTCGTTAGCAAAAGAATGAATTGGATTAGAAGATTAATAAAAAGCAAACCCATAAAAATTTTCATGTAAATTCTCTAAAAGGAGAAAATTTGAGGAAATTCGAGATAATTAGTAAAAAATTTACATGGGCACCCCTCGGGCCTCAGGGCCCGTTCACTCCAAAAATTTTACAACAAGTTTTGTCCATCGGAGGTACACATGTGTTTAAAATTTGAAAAAAATCTGGCTAAATTTTAAAAAATTTAAAAAAAACTTTGTCCATCAGTGATACACAGGTCTTTTGGGGAGTCTTTTGAGGGTATTTTGGGGCTCTTTTAGCGGTTTTTTTGGGGTCTTTTGGGAATGTTTTGAGGGTGTTTTAGAGGTCATTTGAGTATTTTGATGGTCTTTTAGGCCTCATTTGAAGGTCATTTTGTGGAGTTTTTGGAAGAGTTTTTGGTTGGAATTATGGGGTCTTTTATGGGTCTTTTAAGGGTCTTTTGTCACACAACATTAAAGAAGTTTCATCGCATTAAGATAATGTTTGAAGATATTACTGTCTGGTGTATGGCAAATATTTTTGAAGTTATTGCAAAGCGATGATACTCGTATCTACGGATATTATTTCAAAACAATACAAGTTAAGGAATCTTACCTAGTATAACAACGTAACAGTGTATATTTGAGGATCTTGCAGGGACTGCAACCGATCTTCATTCTGCGAGTGTTTCTAAAGACAATGAAGTAGAATGAGAAACGAACAATTTGATAGTTGAATCGAATCTGAATTCTTTATTTCAAAGAAGCCCTTGATATAGAGTGTCCCCTTATTCCTCAACGATAATTTGGAAAATGATTCTTAATTATATTCTAAGAAAAAAATCGTTACACAGTAAGGGTCTATCTCCAACGTTGACATCATTTATCGGGGATTTAGGAAAAAGCATCCTCTGGTGTACCCTAACCCATGTTAACGAAAATTGCTCGGTTAATACTAATGGTAGACATTTCGTATAATACTTTATTTTTAGAAGAAATACCAGCCTTTGTAATTACGTATTAATAAAGTTGATACTTTTTTTAATCATCAGCTATCCAATTTCTATGCCTGTTTCATTTCTCTTGTCAATGCTAATTTTTGACTTTGAGGTAAATTTTCTCCAGAAAATGCGTTATAAACATCACGTTTTCATCATTGTATTTGGCTCTACAGCCAGTGTCCGGTCCTGGCCTCCCGTAAAAAATCTCTCTACTGGTCCCGATTTCGAGCCGATGTCATCCAGTTTTGCAACCCTAAACTCTGTGCGTTCTGGTCTATGCCATGTTTCATAAATTCTACCACAAAGGACTTTCCGAGAAGGATCGTCTGGGCTCATGCGAGGTTTCCTACCCACCGGAGCCTACTTAATTCTCTTCACGATGTCGATATCACGGTAACGCTCGTAGATCATTATAGAGTCTCCGGAATCGTCCTTCCGCACATACGGGGCCAACAATTCTCCGTAAGACTTTTCTCTCGTACGCGGCTAAGAGGTCAGAATGCTTTTTGCTAAGCACCCAAGTCTTGGATCCATGTGAAAGTACTGGTATGACCATTGTTTTATACAACAGCAGCTTGTATGTTATGGTTAAAATCCTGGATTTGAAAAGTCTTGACAGAATAAAGTAGGCTTTGTTGACTTTGAGCAACCATGCGCGTATTTCTGGTTCCAATTTGTTATCGGGTGCTATAGTTAACCCGAGATAGTTAAAGGATTGTACTACTTCAAATTGGAGCTCCACTATTTTAATTACGAGACCAATGTTCGTTCTTCTGCTCGTAGTCGTGGCCACTATGTACTTTCTTTTGCTCTTGTTTATGTGCAGCCCGCTCGCTCTGGATAAAAGCTTCCTATACAGCTCTTGGGTTTCTACCAACGATGGCAATTTCGTCTGCGTAAGACAGTATCTGAATGGATTTATAGAGGATTGTTCCTGTCGCCTTTATGTCCGAGTCTCGGATCGCTTTCTCCAACGCAAGGTTGAAGAGGATGCAGGCCAGTCCATCCCCTTATTGGAGCCCGTTATAGATGTTGAATGGAATTGATAGTGATCAGGATATTTTTACTTGGCTTATAACATTGGTCATGATCAACCTACATAGTCGAGTCAGTTTATTTGTGATGCCGAATTCCCTCATGGCTTTATAAAGTTCTACTCTGGCTATGCTATCATAGGTGGCTTTATCACCTGCCTAAGGGTGTAAATCTGATCAGTTGTTGATTTGGCTGGGATGAAGCCACACTGGTATGGACCAATGATGACTTTAGAGTATGTGTCTATCCTCCCTTGAAGGCTAGAGGAGAAAATCTTATAGGCTTTAATTAAAAACATTATACCACGATAATTGCTGCATATTCTGTTATCTCCTTTCTTAGGTGCACGCAAAGGATGCATAACCGTCCATTTACTCCTTTCATTCTTTTGCTGATTAGAAACTCCACCCGAGCACATGATGTCTTACATCACTTCTGTAGTATATGTCATATACTCTGATTTTTGTAGGACCCCATTCCCCGTCCACCACATCTGCTGAATTAATGTTATGTCCCCATTACATTTGGACAGGGTATCGGCTAGCTGCTGTGCAGCTCGAGCTCTATACAGTGAGCATACGTTTCATGAGAAAATTCTAAAATAGTTTAGCCGTTTTCGTTGCCGTGGTCGTCGTCGTTCATCAGTGTATCCGATACGGATTTTGGGTTCAGTAACAAACACCCTCAAGAACCCCTCACGAACCCCCACAAAACCCCCCTAAAGAGTTCCTTGAAGACGACCTAAAAACCCCATCAAGACCACCTAAAGACTCATTTTAAACCCACTCAAAATCCTCATTAGTCTCCCCTTAGAACCCTCTAATAACCTTCTTGAGACCTCCTCAAGAACCCTATAAGTTCCCCTCAAGATCCCACTCCTCACCTCCATAAACCTCCTCAGGATACTCTTAAAAGCCCCTTAAGACCCCCTTAAGATCCTCTCAAGGCGCCCCAAAATCCCCTCACGACAACCTCAAGACTTCATCAAAACCATCTTAAGACACGCTCAGGACCCACTCAAGACCACACTCAGACCCTCTCAAAACACTTAAAATACTCTCCTCAAGACCACCTAAAGACTCTCTCAAGTCCCCCTCCAGACTCTCCTAAAACCTTCCTTAGACCCCCCTTAAGATCACCTAAGGACCCCCTCGAGACACCTCAAGAGCCACCTCTGGGCCCATCCAAAGCACCCCTTAAAGACCCTCCTTAAAACATCTTAAAAACCGCTTTTAAGGCCTCTCAAAACCCCACTCAAGACCCTCTTAAAATAACCTCGATTCGCTTTCCATGCTACGTCAATACCACGCCAAGACCCCCACAAAACTCCCCACAAGACCTCCCTAAAACCCCTCCAAAATCCAACTAAAGACCACTTAAACCTTCCTCAAGACGCCCACAAACCTCCTCAAGACCACCTGAAGGCCCTTGAAGACCATCTAAAAACCCTTTCAAGACCCCCTCAATACCACACTCAAGACCTTAAAACCATCTCAAAATTTTCTCAAGACCGTCTTAAATCTCCCTCAAGATCGCACTTCAGACACTGTTAAAACCACCACAAGATCGTTTCAAGACCACCTCAACACCCCCCTCCTTGGTTCACCTTAAGAACAATCCCCACGACCCTCCACCGAAAAGTCTTCCACAAAAACGCATACGAGACTTTCAACTCACAATATTAGAATGATAGAATGACATATAAATATAAGGTTGGTCATTATTTAATTAACAATGTAAGTTTCATTTTAGTTCATATATTCGACTTTTCGTTACTTTCAGTCGGTCATAAATTCAGTTCAACTTGTAATTTCACTAATAGTAGTAGTTACTCGTACCTTAATCATCATAACACTTCGTAATACACTAAATGTCTCACACATCCGAAGTCCAGAAGCCCTAAAACTTTATAGTAAAAGAATGCAACCAATCTATTTTAACAATGTAATACGTTTTTTTTTGTTATAATACGAGGGCTGTTTATCACACAGCAATGACTTCTTATGGTATGTTATACTATAAATTTATTATGAAAATAATTTTATTTATTTAAAGACATTTTAGCTTGAGCTTAAGACCAAACTAAACTTACACAGAATATTGAGCAGAAATGGAGCGCTAATACCATCTCCTTCTGCATTGTATCCGACACATGAATACTTTCCAGCCGTCGATCTTGAAACGTTTTGCAGCACCAGAGAATGATTGCTAATAATTATCCCTTGTGAAATATTGTGCGAAAGTGGTCGGTTCTGATCCATGTTGGGTAAAAATTGTTTTATTGTATTAAGAAAAAGACTAATGGTCCAGTTATTTAAACTAATAATTCAAAAATATATATGATTGGTTCTCTGTCACAACTTTGTTAACACCAAAACAAGAAATCAGTATGAAGTAAAAATATGTTTAAGACTATTGCCAAAATATAACCTAGTATTTAATCATGTTTAAAAGGGTAGATATGTACGAGAATAATAGGGATGTTACTTGCGGGAAAAATTAAACTCCAAATAAGTAAAAAATATAATTTTATTGTAAAAGCTAATTATTGAATTTTACAAATGTTCTTTGAGCGTCATCTTAGGCTAGTTCGCGAGTGTTTGTTATGTTCATATAAATAATTTTTTGAAGTTAAACTTCTTTAGGCGCGACTAGGGGGTAACTAAAATCGTTTTGATGCGGATGTGATCTTAATGTGATCGAAAATCGGTTTGATCAAACAACGCGATGTGGAGACTTAAATTATAAATCATAATCATATAAATAAATCAAATCGCTTAAAATCGAAAATGTTTGTTTTTTGAACCGCTATCGCGAAGTTAAAATGAAATGAAATGAAATAAAAAGAAAAGTGATATTGTTTGGCTGAATATTTCAAACAAACTAAAAAATCAAGTAAGTAACTAAAATATTATTATAACTTATTCGTATATTATCATAGTTTAATGTTTTTGTTTTAATTTGCGAATGCAATTAAATTTTAAATATTGTAATTAAAAAAATAAGTAGAAAGACCTGGAGATCTATCTAGCGTTCAATGACGAGCTCGTTGGTCGATTACTTCATTCCTGAAAGTCAACCAATTTCAACAATTACTTTAAATGTACTGAGGTGATCGCGAAATGCGATTAGGGATCTCCACATCTTCTTTCTTTATGTCCTATATCCAATTGTGGGTTCTAGGGCCTCTACGACGCATCGCGTGCGGTTTCTGGAAATGAGCTTCAGCTCTCTCCAACTCTTTCCCAATTGCCGTGACTCTTCCTCAACTGTTCTGCGCCATGTATTTCACGGACGACCTGTTCTTCTACCATCCTGAGATAACGGATTCCATTGCATTGCGTAGTTTGCTATGGAACTGTCGCCTTTTCGGAGTGTATGACCAATCCACTGCCACTTTCGTCGTTGGATGGTGGTGCCTATTGGTTCCTTTTTTTTTTTTAAATTCGCGCACGCTTCAAGGGGTTTGCACCCTTATAAATCTCGGCTATATGCTTGGCACAGCGTGGGCGTTAAGGAAGAGGATGAGAAAAGAGGAGATGTCTATGAGCTTGTATTTTGACAGAGCTTGGCAGAGCATTCCACATACGTGTTGTTGACAGTGCTTTTACTGCCAATAGTTTTAGATCACGGTTCTTGTACCGTGACTAATTTGATGTAACTAGTGCAGTACGAGGTACACCAATATTGGAGAAATCGCAACAAAATGAAATAAACAATTTGGTAGTTTAACGATAACTGAGTATTCAGTGAATTTTATTCACCTTTTATAATAAACAAATTGCTTACATAGCTAAATTGTAATTTGCAATTAAATTCTATACATCAAATTCAATACAAGAAATTGCTTATGTGCAGTCCGCACATGCCTAAACGTATCACGTACATCATCATTTCCCACGCGGCGTTATCAGCATTTAACGCTGCACATATTTAAGTCGCGTACACCAGCATTTCCCACACAGCGTTATCAACGCACAACGCATTACACTGCATGAGAGTGTAATACGTTTATGATTTGCCTTGCGGAGTACAACACAGCCTTATCTTCATCAACCTCCTAGGATGGAAGAAACACCAAACCAGATAAGTGATAAGCAAATAACATACATGATTTATGTTATGCGTATGGTCTTATCACCAACATGTAAAATACCAACCATAGAGATAAGACGTGTGATATGCGTATCGTCTTATCGCCAATTCAATATACAAGCACTATATCCCACACAAGATTTATATGTATATAGTTTTTAGATTTAGTATAAAAGAGAGGAATTAAAATATAATTGTACACTTCAAAAAGGTCTTTCATTGAACAAGCTATTGATTTCCCCTACCCAAGGTAAGGGTCATTAGTTTTACATCATAGAAATCAAGCTGCTCTTGAATACCGATTCCCCCCACCAGTGGTAAGGGTCAGTATATCAAGGCAACTCCAACATTGGTCCTTCGAGCGAAAAGGAACCATTCTTCCAAGGAAGAATAGCAAAGCTTTTGACACGGCTAAAACAGTGTCAAATCAAGCAAAGCGTTTGGCACGGCTTAAACAGTGTCAAATCAAATAAAGCAGTATCGAATCAAGCAAGGCGTTCGGCACAGCTATAAAAGCGTGTGGTACATCATCAAAAGTGTCCAGCCACAAGCAACACATAAAAATAATTCTCCAAAATGGAAATCGACGATGCTGTACAGGACCAGAAGGCAGTGGTGGACTGCATACAGAAGGTATTCGATAAGTACAAGCGCGAGTCATACTCCCGGAGAACCAAGGTATTCACTACAGCAAGATTGAAGGAAATTGAATCCCTGTATGATGACCTAAAAAACAGGCATCAACAAATAACAGAACTTGGCGACAATGCCGATCATTTATACTTTACCACAAACTATTATGATCAGGTTTGCTCCCAAGTAGAAAGAATTAAGGCGGATTTAAATGAAAGAATCCGGAACCTTGATATCACCAAAGAAGCGCCAACATCAAAGGCACCTCTTGACGCAGAGCCGGAGGAGGCAGAGCAACAGGCCACGAAACCCATGGCGATAATCAACGAAAAAACAAGGTTTTCTGCAGAAGACTTTAATTTTCCCAAAGAGACCACAAAATTTGGAAACAAAACGGCAATGTTTTAGAATCCAGGAATTAACCAGTGCTCTTCAGGATTGTACTACGATTGATACTGAATCATCGAAATCCCACATCGAATACAAACGTTGGTCAATTAATGAACAGTGGATGAAAATTAAGCTACACCATGAGCGGTTAGTACAAGACGAGGAAAAATTCGAAGAGAATTACTTCTCCGAAAATCTCTTTGGCAAGGCACAGAAGAATTATGAATCCACAATGGCTATACTTGCGGACAAAGAATCCAAGTTCTTGCAAGCAAATGGCAAATTAAATTCAGTCCGGCTTCCTCGAGTCAACATTCCACAATTTGATGGCCACTACCAAAAATGGACTTCCTTTCACGATCTTTTCCTAAAGATTGTTCATGAAAATCAATCACTGGCCAAAATCGAAAAGATGCAGTTTCTAAAAACACATCTGAAGGGAAGCGCGGACAGCGTCATAAGGCATCTGGACATATCGGAGGCAAATTATGATGCGGCTTGGGAGCTTGTATGCAACAGGTTCAACAACAAAAGAAAAATATTTGCCAGTCAAGTCGATGCACTACTTAACCAGCAACGCCTTACAACAGAATCCGTAGAAGGTCTACGCAAGTTGTATGACACAACAAAAGAAACTGTCCATGCCCTATCCTCACTAGGCATGGATGTAAACTCCTTCGGTCCAATCATCACGCACATTTTAAGAGAGAAATTGGACAAGGAATCTCAGAAGCAATACGAAGTCTCATTAAACAATCCGAGTGACATCCAGAACTTGGAGGACTTCCTGAAGTTCCTAGAAAGAGGTTCCAGGGGCTAGAGACCTGCCAGCCGATGGTGGTCAATTGTCAGCCACACCGTGGGAACACAACAAGCATTAGACCGAAGAGTATAAAAAATTGTTATACAGTTGCACAGAACAACTGTTCAATATGCAGTGGTATGCATTCCATCTATCATTGCCAGGAGTTCAGAAACATGTCACCTGAACTAAAAATACAAAAATTAAACTCCAAGAAAAGTTGCACAAACTGTTTAAGCGCAAAGCACCAGCTAATGCATTGCCCTAGCAAAACAAGATGCAGGACGTGCAACGGAAAGCACAACACATTATTGCACGAATTTTTTGCTTAAAAGGTTGCACCCACTACTAACCACAATCAGCACAAGGTCGAGCACGAGGTTCTTCTAGCAACGGCATGCGTCCTGAGCAACGGATCAATGCTAAGAGCATTAATTGATCAAGGTTCTCAAGCTTCATTTATCACTGAAGCAGCAGTTCAAAGAATTCGAGCAAAAAAAGAAGCATCAAACGTAACAGTCATCGGAATGGGAGGATGTGAAGCCGGAAGGATCAAACACAAAACCACTCTTCACTTAACTCCAAGATTCGATTCAAGCTATTCTCTACACGTGGAAGCGTTAGTAATGAAAACATTGATAAAATATCTACCCGAATATGATCTGAGGTACAACTTGGAACTCGTAAATAAGGTAGTCTTGGCAGATCCGAAATACAACAAACCTGGTCAAATAGATATCATATTAGGAGCTGATGTATTTGGAGAATACTGGAATAATGGAATTATCAAGGAACAGACGTCATCTGTGGTTGCACAACAAACACAATTTGGATGGATCCTTTCCGGATCTCCAACCAAAAATAAAGGCGACAAGCATATCATAACCGGCCTCATCGCCACCACGAACTTAACGGAAGAGTTAACAAAGTTCTGGGAAATAGAAGATGTTAAGAGCCACAGCGAGCTAAAGGTAACGGAGGAGCACGACGCATTCTTCAAAGAGAATACAACAAGGGACAAAGAAGGAAGATATACAGTTCCTCTTCCTTTTAAGTCAGGAGCATCAAGTCTCGGCGAAAGCAAGGGTGCTGCTTTAGCTAGATTCAAGGCATTGGAAACCAGATTTGCACGCGATACCAAACTAGAAACCGAATACAAAAATTTCATGAAGGAATACATAAAGTTAGGTCATATGAACTTGAGACCAAGTCCTACTAATGAACTTGATAACTGCTATCTTCCACATCATGCAGTATGGAAACGCGACAGTCAACAGGACAAGATACGAGTCGTTTTTGACGCCTCTGCCACCAAATGTCGAAACGGACTCAGTCTAAATGACATACTAAACATTGGCCCAAAATTACAGCAAGACATTGTCGACATTTTGCTAAGATGGAGAAAACACAGGGTAGTATTAAAAGCGGACATCGAGAAAATGTATCGTCAAATCAGAATGCACGATGACGACAAACGCTTTCAAAGAATTTTTTGGAGGTTCTCACCTAAAGAACCAATCAATGAATATGAATTAGCAACGGTAACTTACGGTACAGCATGCGCTTCTTACTTAGCAATTAGAGTACTGCATCAATTAGCGAACGATGAAAGAACCAAGTACCTTACAGCATCAAAAATACTGGCTAACGATTTTTATGTTGATGATGTATTGACAGGAGCAGATTCACTTCGGGAGCCAAAATTGGTACAACGCGAACTACAAGATCTATTGCAAGCCGGTGGGATGCATCTAAGAAAATGGAGTAGCAATCGACATGAGCTGATAACAACTATTTCAGAAAACGAAGTTGAATCATTGGACTTTGAAGAATCGATTAAAACACTTGGCATTCACTGGATACCAAAAACAGACGTCTTTCAATACCACATAAACTTAGTAGACAAACCTACAAAAAAAACGAAGCATTCTGTCAGACATCGCAACAATATACGATCCACTTGGTTTTCTTGCCCCAATCATAATAAACGGAAAACTTTTAATGCAAACACTCTGGAAAGAAAACGGACAATGGGACGATCCGGCAAGTAAAAACGCAACAGAGAAATGGACAGAATTCAAGAAGGGGCTTGACGGCGTAGACAAAATAAAAATTCAAAGATGGTTCAATTGCACAACAACTCAGACATTACAGCTGCACGGGTTTTGTGATGCATCTAATAAGGCATATGCAGCAGTGATATACGCAAGGATAATTTCACCCACTGGTGTAATACATACAACACTATTAATAGCAAAATCCAAGGTGGCCCCCTTGAAAGATCACACAACAATCCCGAGGCTGGAACTCTTTGGGGCACTACTTCTGGCAAATTTGATGGCGCAAACCGAACGAGCACTTGGAATTGACAACGTAGAAAAGTACGCCTGGACAGACTCCGAAACCGTTTTGGCATGGATTAAAGGAGGGCACCATCGATGGAAGACATTCGTAGCAAATCAACAAACTGATCGACCCAAAGAGCTGGCAACACGTTAAGACGCATGATAATCCAGCGGACATAGCTACAAGAGGGACGACCGCCATAAAACTACGACTAAACAATCTATGGTGGTTCGGCCCTGCCTGGCTCAAAGGCAAAACAATGCCTCAGACAGAGAAAACTATAGAAACCACGCTTGAACTCAGGGCCAAGGAGAAAACCATTACAATAAACGCCCGAATCATTGATTAAGATGACATCATTTTAAGGCTTTCCAATTTCCAACGCCTCTTAAAGGTAACAGCATGGTGTCAACGTTTTATACGGAACAGCAGACCTGGTGTCAGCAGCAAAAATCACGGCTTACTAACAGCTACGGAAATCAAAGATGTGAAAAAATCCATAATCATCATGGTTCAAAAACAGGAATTCCCTGAGGAATGGGACCAGCTTAACCAAGGCAAATGTGTTGGCAAAAAAAGTATCCTACTTTCTCTGAACCCCTTCATAAAAAATGGAATAATAAGGGTAGGAGGACGGCTGGAAAAATCGGAATTAATATACGAAGCAAAGCACCCGATTCTTCTTCCATACAAGCATCCTCTTACATCAATGGTCATAGACCACTCCCACTCAGCAACAATGCATGGTGGTAGACAAGCGACACTGGCCCACACCAGGCAAGAATATTGGATCATCAATGCGATAAGCGCCGTGAAACAACGATTGCATAGATGCGTCACATGCTTTAAAACAAATGCTAAACCACTCGAGCAAATAATGGGGCATTTGCCAAAACCACGAGTTACAATAAGCAAACCATTTACCCACACTGGAGTAGATTACGCAGGCCCAATATCACTAAAGCTTGCGAAGGGACGAGGCTCAAAGAGCTACAAGGGCTACATTGCCGTGTTCATCTGTCTAGCTACAAAGGCAATACATCTGGAGGTGGTCAGTGACTTAACAGCAAAGGGATTCTTAGCAGCACTTTCAAGGTTATGCGGTCGACGAGGAAGAATTTCGCATTTATATAGCGACAATGGTACGAACTTTGTATCAGCAAATAGAATACTAGATTCACTCTCCAAAAAGGAAGGCTCGGCTTACAACAACGATATTCAGAGAGAATTAACAAATCTATCCATTGACTGGCATTTCATACCGCCGGCGTCTCCCCACTTCGGGGGGCTATGGGAAGCTGGAGTGAAATCTATAAAAACCCATCTCAAACGCATTCTGGGAAACGCCCTACTATCGTATGAGGCGCTTTCAACATTGCTGATAAAAATCGAAGCATGTCTAAATTCCCGACCACTGTGTCCAATAGACGACGATCCTACCATTTTAGACGTCCTAACTCCGGGCCACTTCCTCACGGGAGGAGCAATTACAGCACTACCAGAGGAAAGCATTGATGAGGACAAGCTGGGTCTACTAAACAGATGGCAGCTCCTTTCAAAACTACATCAAACTTTCTGGAAACGTTGGAGCAATGAATATCTGACACGGTTGCAGCAGCGCCCGAAATGGATGATCACAAGGCCCAACATAAGACCAGGAAATGTCGTTCTGATTAAAAATGATCAATTGCCTTCCACTCAGTGGGCATTGGGTCGAGTTCTACGCGTCCACTTGGGGGATGACGGTTGCGCTCGAGTTGTCACCTTAAAAATAGGACAAAAGGAATTACAGAGGCCTGTAGCAAAAATCTGCTCTCTACCAATAAGTGACAATGAACTGCCAATCACCACAAGAAAAGAAACACACAAACCTGCCGCCACAAGGGAAAAGGTGAAAGAAACACCTCCAATTGAGAAAACTTGCGCAATCGCCTGTGTTAATGTGGTCTCCAGGCCAGCGCTTCCTAAAGTACCCAGGGCAACGACTTCAAGGCTAGACAAGCATAAAATTCGTCCAATTGGTCCAACCTGGTTTAACACCGAAAGGCCCACGACGCTCCCCAAGGCAAAACGATGCAAACTTGGCCAATTACTACTCAGCTCGCTACTCGTAATGTCTTTCGTCAGCACTGGCCACTGCGGTTACGAAATAAAGCAATTTAACTCCGGTCTATACATCGAGGAAATGGGAATAGCACACGTAAAACGAGGAGTTTTTCGAACGCAGATCAGCCTAACTTTAGACCAAATAAATGCAAACAAATCATCAGCATTTAACGCGACCCAACAAGCCGAACAAGCCGTAAAACAGGTGTTAAGTTGCACCCGACTACTCACTGCAGGGTTCTCATTCAGCATCTACAGGAAAGAAGAAATCATCTGGTGGCAGAAGTTGATGGGTTAATCAGCAGAATCCAAACAAGATCAAAGAGAGGTCTTTTGGGGACAGTTCTACAGTCTGTTTTCGGCGTCAACGATGACGTATACAGAGAATTGGACGGCCTGCAGGAAAACCAACAAAGGCTTATACAATTCTCCAAGCACCAGACGTCATTCCTCATGTCCACTGCAACACAGATGAGCGCTACAGAATCTAAAATTCAGTTACAGATTGCTGGGCTTAAATCAAAATTTAATAAAGGATTGGAGGACATCGAATTTATGAAGAAATCATTTAGGGCCTTGGACAAAAATACCATCGAAATCAATTTTCTAATTGCATATCTAGCGGTTGACAATTTGTTGGGGGATTACATTAAAAAATATGATAATATTAATAGGGTCGCCTTCAAGAGGGGAGATCTCAGAAAATTGCTATCTACCACTCAATTGAATGATATCGTCAGCAACGCCAACCAAAGAATGCCCACTCACCTATTTGTCAGCAGAACTTCAAGCTACCCCACTGAAGGGATATGGGATTCAAACCTACTAATCATCCGCAGTTATTTCGACATACTGAAGTCAGAAAGATATGAACTTGTCAAGGTTACATCCGTGCCCAACCGGGTACGCAGCAACACCTACGAGGTCATGGAGATTCCAAACAACATATTAGCTGTTGACTACACTAGACAGCTATATTTCGAATTAGCCGAAAAGGAATTAAACTCGTGCAGTCACACTAAAAACTCAACAACGTGGGTTTGCATACCTTCAGCACTCAGAAGAATCACTGACAACTCCAGTTGCATAATAAACAAGCTATTTCAAAGGTACAACAAAACGAGGTGTCCTACAAGATATATTAGGATAACAAGTCTACTATGGAAGCAGCTTTTCATGAGAAATACTTGGATGTTTATCGCTCCTATGCCAACGGAAGTCGCTGCATATTGCGAGTGAGTCCGCAGAGAGATAACTCTCAACGAAACTGGCATATTAAAATTCGCCGAAGACTGTCACATCGAGACATCACAAAATATAATCAAGCCCGAAGTGTTTGGGGAATTCCACGTTGTCCAATCACACTTTCATAACGTTAACATGTCGCTGCTTTACCCCACCCTAAAGGACTCCACTGACGAAGGCCCTGAGCCTCCAAGAATCGTTGGAGAAACCATCATAAAACAGTCCGAAGACATACTCAGTAAGGCAATCGGTAATCTAAAGGACGAACAGGAAATCACGGTATGGAAGTCATTCAAGGGACATCCGGTTACACACGTCAGCACAGCTCTAGTTATACTCATCATTGCAGCCTTGACACTCAAGGTCACGTCTGCTTGGAAATGCCGACAACCCAAAACTACCTCACCTTCGAACATCGAGCTCCAACCAGTACCGCCACCAAAACGGAAGCAATGGCAGGAATCAGATTTCAACACATTCGAAATCGGGGGGGAAAATGTGCAGTCCGCACATGCCTAAACGTATCACGTACATCATCATTTCCCACGCGGCGTTATCAGCATTTAACGCTACACATATTTACAACAAATAAAGGAGAATATGTGCAATGTGCAATGTGCAGAAATATTGTAATACGAAATATATTCAAGGTTATTACTATGCGGTTATTGACTTATAACTAATATGTGTTAACATCCTGCCCCCATTGAATGTAATTCAATAATCTGGTTAGGTGATGATTCTACATTATGTCCTTGTGATTCTCTTGGTGCGGGAACAGGATACTCAGCTGCTCGCTGGTTGCAAATCCGCAGTTTTCATGCTGGTATGATACATGCTGCGAGGATCATAAACTGTCCGGCTGAACTTACAATAGTATGAGGCAAAACATGTCGTTGGATGATATTTGGTAATTCTAGGTGGCTTGAATCCATTCGTGCTGATAATGTTTTTAATTTGCTCTCTTGGACAATCATTTGGATAGGATTTGTTATAGCCATTTGTTCTTGAATGGTAATGTTTGGTATGTCACTAAATCTTGTGATCGATAAGTGAATACTTTGATGATGAATGCCGTGAGCACGTAGGGTTGTTATGTCGTTCTTGGCGATGCAGCTAGGTTGTAATTTCAGGATTCCTGAACCTTCAATAGTTAGTAGTGATGCCTGGTGGTCGCATACCACATTTAATGGAGTTTTTGTAGTCACGGCGTATATCCATTGATTGTTGTGTAAGTATTGCGTCCAAATTGTATTGTTTCGGATTATTTTTATTGGACATGATGATAGGTTCTCCATTTTATTTCGGAAATGTATGTCGCATCTAATTTTCATCGCACCACGGTGGTAAATCGAGTGCATTTGAGTGCAGAGGTGTCTTGTTTTTTCCACGATGATGCAAGAGGCTAATTCTTGCTCTGTAAGCGGGTAGTACTGGTCATGATGACGGCTAACAGCTATGAACTTCGATGAGTGTTCTATTATAACGAATGTGTTGTTTATAACTGTTGGTATTGGGAGATACAGTTCGAAATCCGTGGAGTTTATTAGTGGGATTTTGAATTGAATGATCACATAATTGCTTGTTATTCGGCTTTCAGTCACCATTATTCTATATAACTCAAGTATGTTGTCGGTATTGACCGGTAAGCGATAGGTGGGTGGTAAATGGTTTTTTATTTCGATGGCTCGTTTCTTCATTTGCTTTGGTGACATAAGTAAGTGGATTACTCTTCCGTGATGAGTTTCTGACAAGGCGTTGGTTGTTGCTGTTTGCGTTCGTTGAATGTTGGTTATAAATAATATGGTGAGTAGTGACCACGAAGTGAAGAGTGGTTGAAGCTTCAGCTGATGAGGTTCATCTATGGTGTTGTTGATCACTTCAGTAAATTGCTGCTGCAATATTCTGTGCCTTTCGTCCAGAGTTTCCTGATTTTCCCTGATTATGTTAATGGCAGACTCTGTTACTGATGTAAGGTTTTTGGCGAGGGTTAGTAAATAATCCTCATTGCCCTTAACCTTTTCTATGGTTTTCGACATTTCTTCTGCATATTGCGAGTCCAGTACACCAAATAATGAGTTTGCCATATTGCCAATAAGATTGAAGGCACCTCGTTTGCTTCTTTTAGATTGTTTGTATTGAAGAAGCATGTCATCTTGTAACAACTCCTGATATGTGACCTGAATTAAATTTGTTACTCGAGTACATAGTGTTTTTTGTTGCGTATTGTCATAAAGATGTTGCAATACTCTAGTGCTATTTTCAATTGCCCTTAGCTCCTTCCAGTATGGTTTCAAATCACAGTATGTGACTAAATTCCATGAGTGAGTTATTAACGTGGAAGTCCCAATATTGTCAAAATATATTCCCGGTCCGGACGTGAATCTGGTGGTTTCAATTTCACTTGCCGAACTTGCGGGTAACATCATGAATGCACATGCAATAAACAATGAAACTAATGCAGATCCATAGGATAACTCTTTCTTCCGTTTGCTTGGTCTGGGATCTTTAATAGCATGATCTTGTGTAGGTGATGTTTTATCGGGAGTATCGATTTCATCATTATAGCGTTTTAAATGATTTTTGTTTGCCATGTTCTCTTCCTCTGACGATTGTTGTATCGGAAGTGGTGCTAGTTTTTGAATAGCACGGCGAAAGACTCCAGTGGCAGTTTGAACATCCGCTACTCTAACATGCCCATCGCTTCCTTGAACTATGTTGATTATTCGTCCTAGTGGCCATTTGAGACTGGGTTGATCATCTTCTTTTAGTATGACCATCGTTCCTGGCTCCACGTTCTGACATCTCTCCGTCCATTTATATCGATGTTGTAGTTGTTTTAAGTATTCATTTGACCAACGTCGCCAAAACTCGTTCTTCACATGGGAGACGAGCTTCAAGCGGGTAAGAAGTGATGATCAATCAGGTGTTTGCGAGAATATCGATGTTACTGGTGATTGGTTCCCCAATGAGGAAATGACCCGGACTCTGAGCGTTGAAGTCATTTGGAGATGCTGACATCGGTGTTATCGGTCGTGAATTGAAGATAGCTTCAACTTCAATTACAGCAGTTTCGAGTTCTTCATATGTTAACGACGCCGATGCCAATGTGTGTTGAAGAAGATGCTTGGCAGAATTTACTGCAGCTTCCCACAGCCCTCCGAAGTGTGGTGAACGTGGAGGTATGAAGTTAAAGTCACATCCCTTGCTCGTACATATTGCGGTAATTCGTTCTTGTTTCTTGGTTGAATTAAAGAAGTGTTTATGTTCCGTCAGTTGATTTTTGGCACCCACAAAGTTTGTTGCATTGTCACAGTAAATGTTTTTGCAGTGACCTCGCCTTGCCATAAATCTTTTCAACGCACCAATAAATCCTTGCGAAGTCAGATCGCTTACTAGCTCTAAGTGGCAAGCCTTTGTTGCAAAGCAGCAAAAAACTGATATGTATGATTTTTGGGGTTGTTTTCCCCATGACTTTGTAATGAGTTCATATAGGTCCGCAAAAGTCGATGCCTGTATTTACAAACGGTCGTGCTGGTCGAACTCTGTCTGTCTTGAACACTTGATACATCATTGTACTATGGACCGGGCGATTGTTTTACCCTTGATCGGCCAGTATCCTTGTCTTGCGAATGCTAGTATGGCTTGTGGTCCTGCATGGTTGTTTTCTTGATGGATGTCAATCAGCATTAGTCTTGTAAAAGGATGGGAGTAAGGCAGTAACACTGGATGCTTGGCGTTGTAGGATAAAACTGAAGATTCCAGCCGTCCGCCGACTCGGATGATCCCATTGTTATCGAGGAACGGTGTGAGACTGGAGAGTGAACTTTTCCTTGAAACCACACTATGTTGCCTTAGGTGATTGATGTCATCTTGGAATTCTTGCTTCTGCATCAACTTGATAATAGTGTTCGATGATTGTTGAAGTTCATCACAATTTATGAATGAATTCTTAGTTCCCTTACCAACATCGATTCGACGTTTGGTGGTGTTTTTAAATCGGAGCATGTATGCTACAATTCGCTGAGCCATTTTGAACGAGTTTCCATGATTGATAAATTCTAGAATTTCGGAATCTATTGATCCCTGAGTTTCAGCTGTTGCTGATAATGCG
The DNA here is from genome assembly GCA_947095585.1 of Nephrocerus scutellatus. Lineage (NCBI taxonomy): Eukaryota > Metazoa > Arthropoda > Insecta > Diptera > Pipunculidae > Nephrocerus > Nephrocerus scutellatus. The sequence goes on along the minus strand of OX352761.1, from coordinate 74,645,934 downwards.
ATGATGTCTTCACGTATCTCTGGTTTCTTCGCAAATTTGGGTGGCCAGAGCGTTTCTGATCCATGCAAAAATCTTGGTCCATAAAGCCAAAGGGTGTGATTTTGGAGTTGATCTGGTGCTATTCCACGTGACAAGACGTCAGCAGGGTTGTCCTTAGAGCCTACGTGTCGCCATTGCTGTGGAATCGTAAGTACTGTATTCTTGAAACACGATTGGCAATAAAGGTGGGAAGAGTGGCTGATGATGATGTGTTTATCCAATTGAGGACAATCTCTGAGTCGGACCATAAGTGTATCCTATCGCGTTGAATATCCAAATCTGTCTGCAGACGATGAGTCAGCTAAGCAGCAAGCTTAGCAGCACAAAGTTCTAAGCGAGGAATGGTAGCTTGGTGCGATATGTTTGATTTCTTTGAAGGGGCTACCCTCGACCCGCAGAGTAAACGAACAATAATAATATTGTCCTTGTCTATCGATCTGACGTAACTTGCTGCTCCGTAGGCCTTCTCCGATGCATCTGCGAACACGTGAAATTGCACATCCTTGAGAACCTTGTGAGAAAACACGTGCCTTGGTATTTTGATGTTGTGAAGTGTTTTTAACCCTTCTCGAAATCGAGTCCACTTCGTTTGCATCTCTTGGGGAAGTGCTGCATCGTTGGGACTGTTTCTCCACCATATTAGTTGATATTTTTATCTTCGTTGTGCATTTGTATCTGTCGATACATCTTCTCTATGTCTGCAGTAAACACGTATCTGGGCATGCGAAATCTTAGTAGACTCGAGAAAACGTCATCTTGGAGGGAAGGGCCTGTCGATAATATGTCATTTAGTGAGACGTTGGATGATGTTTTTGCTGATCCATCAAAAACTACCCTGAGCTTAGTTGTAGTACTGTCAGCCTTTGTTACACAGTGGTGTGGCAAAAAGTAGTAAGGTCTTTTCAACTGGTGAAAGTTAACTTCTTCCATGTGGCCAAGTTGTTGGTATTCTTGCATGAACTCGTCATATTGTATCTTAAGTTCCTTCGAATTAGCAAGTCCGCGTTCAAGTGACATCAATCGTTGGAAAGCTGCATTATTTGATTCGCCCAATACGAGTGGCTCGTCCTTAAATGGTAGCCTTACAATAAATCTTCCTTCGTGACTTCTTAAAAGTGTGTCGTTAAAATTGATCTCACATTTTTTTTCGGACGGTGTAAGGCGTCTTTCGTTGGGCTGTGGTTCCTCTAATTGCCAAACTTTCTCGATTTGGTGGTCAAGTGTTTCGTCTGCACTGCATATTCCACACACAGCATTCCTGAGTGCCTTCTATTTTTCCGGAGACTGTCCATCCAAATACTGTATTCTGCAACGTGGGCATGGCTTGGCCCAATCTGATCTGTCCTACTGAGAGAAGTGAGTAATACAACTCAGCTCCAATCAGAACGTCGATTGGACCCGGTTTGTTAAATGTGGGATCCGCAAGTGGAAGGTTGTCTGGAATCTTCCAGGATTGTATGTCAAAGAACTTGCTGGGTTGATTTGCAACTATTTTTGGGAGCACATGAGCCTCCATCCTTATAGAAAATGCATTGAGACGAGATCCGAGCTGTATGCTGACTCTCCTCTTTGGGTCTCTTGACCAACACCTTGAATACGCATTGTCTGATAGATTGTTAATACTCAAAGTTTCTTCATGGTTCCTTCCGTAATAAAATTTAACTGCGATCCAGAATCAAGTATGGCCTTGCATGTGATGCTCTTAACATGCTGATTTGTCAAGTTGATGATGGCGGTAGAGAGAAAAACGTAACCTTGATTTCTATGACTTCCTTGCGTTGCTAATGTAATTGATTTATCCCTTGTCTGATCAGCTGATGTTGACGGGAAATTACTCGTGGTGAGTAAATTATTTGTTGGTGGTTTCATAAACTGCTCCAAATGCAAAAGTGTATTGTGTCGCTTTGAGCATTTTCTACATCCTCCAGAAGTGCATTTGGTTGAGGTGTGTCCATATTTAAGACAGTTTATGAATTAATTCGAGGCCTTCACTAAACTTAGACGCTCTTTTGGTCTTAACGGCAGAAAGTTTTGACAAATGAATAAATTATGTTCGCCTTTGCAGGCTATGCATTTAAGTTTTGATGACGTGGTGATTGTTAATACCCTTGAAGTTCCTTGTTTTTTATGAGGTTCCTCTGAATAAACCTTGGCCACTTTCGCTCCTAATGTTTCTAGGGATTGAAAGCGGGATTCAAGGAAGTACAAGAAATCAGTCAATGAGGGCAATGATCTTGGTTGTTGCAATGATTGCTCCCATAGTGAGTGCGTGTTACGATCCAATCTTTTGATTAATGTATGTAATAAAAGTGGATCCCAATTTGATGTGTCCACGCCAAGATTTTGTAAGTTTAAGAGACACTCACGTGTTGTGTCGTGCAGTGCCTTGATCATGACCGAATCTTCTTTGTGGATTGTCGGTTGTGCCATCAATTTAATGAGCAACGCTGTTACCAGTAGACGTGTGTTTTCGTAACGATCTGTTATAACCTTTCAGGCGGCACTATAGTTGACGTCGGATGTTGTGAAATGACGAATTAATTTCTCGGCCTCTCCTGTGAGTGTTGTCTTCAAATAGAATAGTTTTTGGCACTGCGGAATATGCTGATTATGAATTAGCTCCGTAAATAAGTCACGGAACTGTCGCCATTTCAGGTAATCATCAAAATTTGGTAATGTCAATTTTGGCAAATTAAGCATGGATCCCGTTGATGTCGTGTTAAAATTTCCAATTCATTTATCTTGATCGATAAGTTTACTATGGAGTCTTGAGTAGATTGTTCTATATCCAGATATTCTTTGAAGTTGTATCCTAATGTATTGGGATTTTCCTCGAGTTCTCCTATCTGTTGATGTAGTTCTTCCAATTGCAGCCAGTATTTTTGTGTGCCCGACATATTCAGCTCATAAAATGCCTTGGTGTGAGATACGTTCATATCACTTAGACTACTAATTTGACGTTGAAGAGTATCAGCAATGATGTTGTGTCTTCGCAATAGCCTTTGGAATTCTGGTACTTCATCAGCTGTCGGTGGAAGAGATCCTCGGGATTTTGGTATGGGTTTTGAATTGCCGATAGAGGTGTCCTGATTGGAGATTTCTACTACCTTGATACCCTTGACATTATCTGCCGTAGGTTCCGGATCTTCAGAAATACTTTCTTGGAGAAGGTTCTTTAATTCGTGGTAGAGAAGTTCTACCCGTTGAAATGTGTTCTTTGCGATATATGGAGTGTCATGTTTGATCACGCCTTCTATTTGTTTTGGGCTCCCAAGCTCATCTGCTAGGGCACTTTGTTTGCATACGATAAGGGACACTTCTGTGTCGTCCATTTCGGCCATTGATATCGTCGGTTGGATCTGTGCTTCCTCTGAATAGCACGATGTGTGTTGTAAGAGATTCTCTTCTTTTATTAAGAATCACTGCTCCTTGACCGGAATGGTTGATTGCTCCTACCAGTGTCTAAGCCCTGGTAACGCTTCTTGCGAAGAATCACTGCTCCTTGATCGGAGTGTTTGATTGTCACTACCAGTGTCTTAGCCCTGGTAACGCTTTTTTGTTCAGTGATTGCTAAATGCTCCTTACCACTGGTGGGGGGAAGCGAAATAACAATCACGTCGGGGTCACCAAATGTTGACAGTGCTTTTACTGCCAATAGTTTTAGATCACGGTTCTTGTACCGTGACTAATTTGATGTAACTAGTGCAGTACTAGGTACACCAATATTGGAGAAATCGCAACAAAATGAAATAAACAATTTGGTAGTTTAACGATAACTGAGTATTCAGTAAATTCTATTCACCTTTTATAATAAACAAATTGCTTACATAGCTAAATTGTAATGTGCACGTAAATTCTATACATCAAATTCAATACAACTTAGGTAAATGACACGAAAGGGTGCGGAAAAGAAAACAAAAAAATGGAGTATTTGATGTGCTGACTGTTGCTATTGCAGCTAAGGTGATTGTACAAAAATTAAAGGAGAATATGTGCAATGTGCAATGTGCAGAAATATTGTAATACGAAATAAATTCAAGGTTATTACTATGCGGTTATTGACTTATAACTAATATGTGTTAACACGTGTTGTACGGCTCAAGAACGAATCCCTGAATTTAACTGTATGTCCGAAGATAGGCTTGAGGGTAAACTGATGAGCATTTAGAGCGCCACGAGTATTGCGGATAAATTCAAGGAGAGTTGGCATGCAGCTGGCTATTTCTCTTGAGCACCGCTTGTGGAAGAAACGATAAAACAGTGACAAGCAGGAAATGTTCCTGCGGTGTTCAAGCGAATCTATTGAATTCGCTTTATTTTCGTCACCAATAAGATTTATCGCGCGGTTTTGTATTCTATCTAGCTGATGCAAAGTAGTCTTAGTCGCACCAGACTAGATATGGCAATTGTACTCAAGTTTAGGGCAAATAAAAGCCTTGTATATGGTAGCCAGATCAGAGGGAGTGAAATATTTCTTGCACCGGGCTAGAAAACCTAAACATTTTGCAGCATTTTTAGCGACAGTAAATATGTTGTCATTCCAACGAAGCTTGTCGTTAACGCACATACCGAGAATTGCGAGATTTTCAGTTTCCTCGATGCAAGTGCCATTCATGGATGGATGGCATGGGATTAAGGATTCGCTTGGACGACAGAAGACAGCATTAGGTTTTGGCAGCGTTAAATTCTACTCGATTGATTTCTCCCCATTGTATTATGCTGTCATGGTCAGAATTTAACGTGCTTAATATGCGTAGTTGTTTGAGTTCAACATGAGAAGTGGAGGGACGTTCCTCAAACTTATATGAGAAGCTGAGAGTGCTGTCGTCGGCGAAAGCGTGAATTGGATTAGAAGTCACAGATAAGAGATCATTAATAAAAATGAGGAAGAGAGTCGGGGACAAAACAGAGCATTGGGAAACGCCAGCGTTTAAGTAATGAACTTTAGACTTGAAACCGTCCAAAACAACTTGAATTGAGAGGTCCAAAAGATAGCTTCTAATCCAATGAAGCAGTTTTTCATCGACTCCATAAGCACAAATTTTAGACAAAAGAGCTTGATGCCAAACTCTGTCAAATGCCTTAGAAATATCGAGTGCAACAGCTTTGCTTTCTCCAAAATGATGCAAAGACCAGTGGAACCGGTTCGGTAAGATATACCATCAAATCACCAGTAGAACGTTGCCCACGAAATCCATACTGGTGGTCACTAAGGATTTCGTTGGTTTCAAGACATTTCTTAAGCTGATAATTGATAAGCTGTTCCATGACCTTGGAAAGACGGTACGAAGAAGGAGACGACGGCTCGCCTTTTTTGACTATGGGTTCGTCAAATGCTTTTTTCCAACTTCTCGGGAAGAGTCCAGAAGAATATGATAGATGGAAAAGCTTACGCAATGATAATGTCAGCTTGGAAGAACACCTCTTCAGAACTAATGAAGAAATACCATCTGGCCCAGCGGATTTGTGAGTGTTGAGATCGTTTAAAACTCTAGCAACTGCACGAGTACGAATGTCCCATAGATTCTTTAATACTCTGAGGTGCAGGAGGCAGCAATGCACAATCTAGAAGCGTTGTCTATAAAGCTGACAACTGGAATGTCATTATAAATGAGCGTTGGAATCGACGACGAGGCTGTATTTTTGATTCTTTTCACGAAAGACCAGAAATTTTTACTACCTTTGGGACACTGTAGTATTTTTTGCCTTAATTTTTGGTCGTAGGCGAATTTGACTCGCCGAAAATGGGCATTGCAATCATTTCTTGCCGTTTAAACTTTTTTCGGGTTTCCTCGGTAAGGTTTGCTTTGTAAAACCGAAAGCATACCTCTCTTATCCTAGAAACCTTGTTACAGCTCAAGTCATACCATCCATCTTCCTTTGATTTGATAGACTTATTCCTGAAAGGGATAAACTTTCTCATACCAATAAGAATGATGTTTGTGATTGCATCAGCGGCGGCTTCCACGTTGCTATCGTGAAAAAATAGCGACCAGTTAATTCTCCCAAAAAAGTTGCTAAGGCCGTCCCAATACTTTTTTTTTGGAGTTTTTTCTCTAACTACGTGGTATTAACGAGAAATTAGCTGATACTACTCAATGGTCAGACGAGCCTAGAGACGATAATACATTGACGGATTAATTATCAGGACGAGAGGTAAAGAACAAGTCAAGGGTATTCGCGGAATGATATGCAATGTCAGGTATTCGGGTAGGCTCATTTACAAGCTGAGTAAGGTGATTAAACTCAGCGAATAACTCAACACACGTTCCTTTGGGCTCTGTCTGGCCAGAATGGCGAAGCCACCGAGAATTGTGTACATTGAAATCGCCTGCAATAACGATTTCATGTTTTGTATCAATTCTTAAGATTGAATCAGACAGTGCATCAAACTCACTCTGGGTTGAAACATTGTCTAAGTGGGTGCTTCTGTAAAGGAAACAGTAGTAGATGTTGCGTTCTTGTACCTTAACTTTGAGCCAAATAAAATTGAATTCCAAACGCAACATCAGCGTTTCAGCGTTCTCTGGTTAAGATGTTCGTTAGAGATACGGTTAGGCCAGGGAACCCTTAAGATGTTCCGTAGTTACCTATTTACGAACGTTTGTAATCTTTTTGTGATAGTAGCGGTCACCTTCCAAGTGCTGCACCCATACAACAGCACAGATTCAACATTTGAACGGAACAGTCGTACCTTGGTGTTTAAGCTGATCGCATTGCTTCGCCATATCATTGATTTGGTTGAGAATGTCCTGTTCGGTTCCACCTTCGGTCGAGACAATACTCCCAAGATATTGGAAACTCTCTACTCTCTCTACTGGTTGTCCAGAAATGTTAACTTGAGTTACTGAGTTAGTGCCGAGGTTGATGATTTTGGTTTTATTATTATTTTAGCAGTATTAGTCTTCAAACCTGCAACATTTGCCTCCCTTTCCACATGTGTTGGCGAACCAGATAAACTGTCTGTTGACACCGTCAAACGCCTTCTCAAAATCGATAAAACAACCTTTTTAAGGGAGCTTGAAAGCATTCCCTTCTTGCACTCGTCAGGGATCTCCACATGCTAAAACAAAATAACAGAACTATTGAAGAATTTCATAGCGAAATTGCGGAAAAACAAACCACAATGAATAACAACTTATTAATCCATGAAATCGATCAAAACGTCATTAAGGAAAAAAAGTTCTCTTCGCCGAAATGTGTCTCAACACATTTCTCTCTGGTTTAAAATAACCAATAGGTTCCAGTATTAGAGCTATGAAACCAACATCCTTAGCTAGTGCTCTTGCTTTCTGTATCCAAGAACAAAACATGTATTATATGAAATATTACCACCGCATTTCAAACCAAATTTATCAACAATGACCTTTGGCCCACGGAAAAGACGCTTTTTGGATTTTGGAACATTCGCACGCGATATCCGATAGAATTATTATTATAATAATATTCGACGCAACAGATCATTGCGGTCCAAGGCCTTGCTTTTCGCGAGCATTTGTGTTGAGCATGTATATTTTTGCACACAAATGGAGGGGACCTACCCAATTTAATGCTGTATCCGAATGGCGAATTGAGAAGCTTTCCGTGACAAGTTATTATTCTCCAACGTTTTTCAGACATTCGCAAGAGGTGGGACACCGTGAAAAATACTTTTGGTGTTACTGGGATTCGAACCACGAACCTCCTGGTCAGAAGCCATGCTCTTATCTACTGAGCCACGACGCGACGGGGTAATATTGGATACATTGATTTAAATGTTCGGATGTGATGATTAAGTAATTGATCCCGAATCGATCTCGAATTCACATTTCGAGTTTCGAATAATTTCAAGATGGCTTGGCGAAGATGATCCGCATTTTAATCATGCATCAACCTTTAAAAATGATTTCGGACATATTAGCACGGCGGCTGTTTTTAACAAAGCGCATTCTGAGGGCCGATTTTTATTTATTTATTTATTTATTTATTTATTTATTTATTTATTTATTTATTTATTTATTTATTTATTTATTTATTTATTTATTTATTTATTTATTTATTTATTTATTTATTTATTTATTTATTTATTTATTTATTTATTTATTTATTTATTTATTTATTTATTTATTTATTTATTTATTTATTTATTTATTTATTTATTTATTTATTTATTTATTTATTTATTTATTTATTTATTTATTTATTTATTTATTTATTTATTTATTTATTTATTTATTTATTTATTTATTTATTTATTTATTTATTTATTTATTTATTTATTTATTTATTTATTTATTTATTTATTTATTTATTTATTTATTTATTTATTTATTTATTTATTTATTTATTTATTTATTTATTTATTTATTTATTTATTTATTTATTTATTTATTTATTTATTTATTTATTTATTTATTTATTTATTTATTTATTTATTTATTTATTTATTTATTTATTTATTTATTTATTTATTTATTTATTTATTTATTTATTTATTTATTTATTTATTTATTTATTTATTTATTTATTTATTTATTTATTTATTTATTTATTTATTTATTTATTTATTTATTTATTTATTTATTTATTTATTTATTTATTTATTTATTTATTTATTTATTTATTTATTTATTTATTTATTTATTTATTTATTTATTTATTTATTTATTTATTTATTTATTTATTTATTTATTTATTTATTTATTTATTTATTTATTTATTTATTTATTTATTTATTTATTTATTTATTTATTTATTTATTTATTTATTTATTTATTTATTTATTTTGTTAAGTAACACAAAACATAATAACGACAATTTCAAGTGCAAGAACATCAAGGCCAAACAGAACGTGCTTATGAAGATAAATCAACTATTCGTCATATCAAACAACGTACATTACAACATGGATATGCAGGAATGTTAGGATTCCTACGTTATCTATCATATAAGCATTAGATTTCTCAAACTCATAAGTTTGTATTAGATTATTAAGCATTCTTTAATTTTGTAAACTTTGCAAATCATTTGTATAAAAGACGGTTTCGGCCACTAAATAAATATCATTCTACTCAAAACCTTTGGTGTTCATGATCATTTTAAACTAATAAGATTTCGTTCAAGTGCCTACATCTTAATTTCGTCGCTCCTACTATTTGTACAGTCAGGAAACATATTTTACACTCAACATAATTTGGTGACCCCGGCGTCGGAGACCACTCATTATTTGGTAACACCGACAGTTTAATTTGTTTTAACGTGGTTCACCAGTGATCACAGTAAAGTTGTGCGTGAACTAGGCCTAAACATAGCTCTTTAATTCATCCCTGATGATTTCGTGCGTGAGCTAGGCCTTAACATAGCTCTGTAATTCATTCCCGTGATCATACACTGATCATTGGAAAAAATCTCGAGATCCCGCATTCAACACATCAACAAAACATACAACTTTACATACCATTATGGAGCAATTGACAGCAAGTCAAAAAGAACTAGGGAATGAAATCCTAAGAATAATCAACAATTTTAAAAAAGATTCTGCAGACCGCAAAACCACTACAGAATACTTCACCGCTGGACTAGAGCAGCTCGATGCTGCATGGGAGCAGTTTGAAGGTATCGATGGTAGGATTCGGGTTCTACCCGACGTACAAGCAGAGCATGAATACTTCACGTCTGACTTCTTTATCACCATCAAGCTAGTATATCTCAAGTACAAGCAAATCCTAAAAGAAGCGCTGGCGAAGCTAGAAAGCAGAAAGTTCATACCAATTCAAAAGGAGCAACAATCCGTATCGACAAACAAAGATAAAAATCAAGTCTTCGTCAAGACAACAACAGACCAATAGTCAGCTTGAAACATTATTCAGAAGGCAAAAGGCAATAAAGAATTCCATAGAACGAATCATCAATGGCAGGACCAAAGACGACGCTTTAGCTCAATGTCTACTGGCAATGGAGAAACTGTGGAACCAAATCGAAGAGGTTCATTACTCGGTTTGGAAAACGTGGGCAGATCCTATAGCTGAAGGATATGACATGGAGTCATACATTGATCTGGAGGCAAGAGTTCTGCAGAATCGTGCCTCTCTAGAGAAGGCAACTATACACGATCGACATAGCGAAACTTGAAAACGGGTAATGGATCAACCAGCAATCCAACTTCCCAAAATGTCAATACCAAAATTTGACGGTGATTATTTTAAATGGCAAACGTTTTCAGACATTTTCACAAAAATGATCCATGAGCAGCAAATACCACCAATTCAAAAAATGTAGTATTTGAAAACCAACGTATCGGGCGATGCAGAACAGTTGCTGCGACACCTCGAGCAAACCGAAGAAAACTACAGTATAGCTTGGAACATTCTACAGTATCGCTTCAGCAATAAAAGAGCATTAACTTCAGCACTGCTTCAACGGATTCGCAGCCTACCAATCCTAACGTCCGAGATGAAAGCAATCAGAGATTTTCATGACGCTATTCATGAATGTCTATCAGCGCTTAAAACTCTTGGGATAGAGACTAAAAATTGGGATCCTCTACTGATACATATTTTAATTAAAAAATTGGATCGACAAAGCCACCTGCTTTATGAACAGTCACTTCAAAATCCACGAGAACTACAATCAATAAATGAATTATTAGGATTTTTGAAGAATCGATTTGAGGCATTAGAAGCAGTCGGAGGAAAGGACAAAACCAAGGTAGTATCCTCCGTGGCGACATCCAAAACTAGTGAAGGCTGTAAGGTATGTGGGATAAAGGATCATCCACTTTACTACTGCGAAAAATTCCTTAAAATGTCCAAGGCTCAAATGGATCCAAAAACGAAACCTATGCGTAAATTGTTTTAAGGCAGACCACACTGCAAAATCATGCCCAGGACGATGTTGTACTAAATGTTCAGGAAAACATAATTCCTTATTGCATCTAGGAAAATCAATTACATCGTCGCAGGATAGGAAGTCTCCAGATGACCAACGAAAAACAGAGAGTTTAAATAAGAGTTCTCTACATGAGAGCACTCCACCGACAACTATTACTACCGTAAATCAACTAAGTATTCAGCAAGGATACGTCCTTCTGGCCACAGCAAAAGTTTTAATCAAAGCAAAAAACGGGAAAACATGTGATTTCATTCGACCCGAACAAATACAAATTGGCGACAAAATGCCAACTCTTTAAAAAACGGTATTTGGCTGGGTAGTGGCTGGAAAAATTGGAAATGCATCAAACAACTCGGCAACATATGGCATATTTTGCGAAGAACCTACAAACGAACTTATCGAAAGATTTTGGAGGATCGACAAATGTCCTCAGCAGAAAAATTCTGCGAGACCCACTTCGCTCAAAACGTGTCAAAAACTGATACGGGCCGTTTCATCGTCAGACTACCATTTCGCGAAAATAGCTCAGCATTAGGAGATTCCAGGCAATTAGCTATAATTCGTTTTTTAGCATTGGAAAGGCGTCTTTACAAGAATCCGAAACTGCGAGATGATTATGTAAAGTTTATGGCCGAATATGAATCTCTCAAGCACATGGAGGAGATAAAACTGGACACCATTGATGGCCCACACTTCTTCATTCCGCACCATTGCGTATTCAAGTCAGACAGTAGTACGACAAAACTAAGTGTGGTCTTCGATGCGTCTGCAAAGACATCATCCAGTTTATCGCTTAATGACATCCTGCACGTGGGACCCATGATACAAAGCGAATTATTCTCAATACTACTTCGATTCCGTCTACACAAGTACGTCTTCACAGCTGATATAGAGAAAATGTACATACAGGCAGATAATTATCCCTGAAGAAGACCAAGGGTATAAACTGATCATGTGGAGAGCACAGTCAACAGAGGAGATAAAATAATTCAAATTAAAAACCGTTACCTATGGAACATCGTCAGCCCCCTATTTAGCAACCAAATGCTTACAATGCTTACAATACCCAAAATAAGATCACACAGCCAGGTGGTGCTCTCATTCTTCAAAATTATTTCTATGTGGATGACTGCATTAGCGGAACGGATATCCTTCCTCTGGCAATTGAAGCTCAAAAACAAGTGACTTTACTGCTAAACGGTGCAGGATTCAAACTTCGAAAATTGTGTGCAAACCATCCATCATTGCTTAAAGATATTCCTGATGCGGACCAAGAGATCAGTCTTGACTTTAGCGAATCCATCAACTGCACAATTAAAACTTCAGGTCTGATTTTGCAACCAAAATCCGACCAATTGTGGAGAAGAGCCCAAATAGGCAACGTTGCCTTAATTACAAAACGATCAGTCAGTTCAGATCTTGCACGCATCTTTGACCCGCTAGGAATCTTTGTCCCAGTGGTCGTTAAGGCGAAAATATTTATGCAGCAGCTCTGGCACCTAAAACTTGATTGGGAGACGGGTTACCCAAACACCTAAGTGAGGAATGGAAAACATTTAGGAACAGCATATCAACACTGAATCATGCAAGTTTCTCTACACATGTCTTCAAACAAAATAACCCAACATCCGTACAAATTCACACCTTTGTGGACGCATCGGAACAAGCTTATGGGGCAGCGGTGTATCTACGGTCACCATATAAGGATCGAACGATAGTCGTAAGACTACTCTGCGCTAAATCACGCAAAGCTCCAGTAAAAAACTTTCTGCATTACGAAATCAAGAGCTCACAAAACTGCATAATGCGTTCCTTGTAAATAGTACACATCATCACATTATCAGTTATTTGGCTCTTATTCTATCAATAGCCTTGGGAATAATTGTCACTATCTGCAGATTCGCAGCCGAAAAAACCCTGCTTCCATCCCTGTTCCACAACCTCGACAACTAGGAGCATCATACGCAGTCAACGTAACATAAACTCTCAGTTGAACGGAACCCCGTTCAACGCGGGGAAGTATGTTAAGTAACACAAAACAAAATAACGACAATTTCAAGTGCAATAACATCAAGGCCAAACAGAACGTGCTTATGAAGATAATCAACTATTCGTCATATGAAACAACGTACATATGCAGCGACATCAACTGTTCGTCGTATTACAACGTGGGTATGCAGCAAAGAACATCAAGCAACGTGCATATGCAGTGACATCTCAGCGACTATTCATATTACAACATGGATATGCAGGAATGTTAGGATTCCTACGTTATCTATCATATAAGCATTAGATTTCTCAAACTCATAAGTTTGTATTAGATTATTAAGCATTCTTTAATTTTGTAAACTTTGCAAATCATTTGTATAAAAGACGGCTTCGGCCACTAAATAAATATCATTCTACTCAAAACCTTTGGTGTTCATGATCATTTTAAATTAATAAGATTTGGTTCAGGTGCCTATATCTTAATTTCGTCGCTCCTACTGTTTGTACAGTCAGGAAACATATTTTACACTCAACATATTTATTTATTTATTAATTTATTTATTTATTTATTTATTTATTTATTTATTTATTTATTTATTTATTTATTTATTTATTTATTTATTTATTTATTTATTTATTTATTTATTTATTTATTTATTTATTTATTTATTTATTTATTTATTTATTTATTTATTTATTTATTTATTTATTTATTTATTTATTTATTTATTTATTTATTTATTTATTTATTTATTTATTTATTTATTTATTTATTTATTTATTTATTTATTTATTTATTTATTTATTTATTTATTTATTTATTTATTTATTTATTTATTTATTTATTTATTTATTTATTTATTTATTTATTTATTTATTTATTTATTTATTTATTTATTTATTTATTTATTTATTTATTTATTTATTTATTTATTTATTTATTTATTTATTTATTTATTTATTTATTTATTTATTTATTTATTTATTTATTTATTTATTTATTTATTTATTTATTTATTTATTTATTTATTTATTTATTTATTTATTTATTTATTTATTTATTTATTTATTTATTTATTTATTTATTTATTTATTTATTTATTTATTTATTTATTTATTTATTTATTTATTTATTTATTTATTTATTTATTTATTTATTTATTTATTTATTTATTTATTTATTTATTTATTTATTTATTTATTTATTTATTTATTTATTTATTTATTTATTTATTTATTTATTTATTTATTTATTTATTTATTTATTTATTTATTTATTTATTTATTTATTTATTTATTTATTTATTTATTTATTTATTTATTTATTTATTTATTTATTTATTTATTTATTTATTTATTTATTTATTTATTTATTTATTTATTTATTTATTTATTTATTTATTTATTTATTTATTTATTTATTTATTTATTTATTTATTTATTTATTTATTTATTTATTTATTTATTTATTTATTTATTTATTTATTTATTTATTTATTTATTTATTTATTTATTTATTTATTTATTTATTTATTTATTTATTTATTTATTTATTTATTTATTTATTTATTTATTTATTTATTTATTTATTTATTTTTTTATTTATTTATTCTTTCTTTGTGCATTAAGATTAACGCAAAATATATCATTCATTACAAGGCCATTTTTTTAAAACTAAAAAAACTATAGGAACCATATTTAAAAGTTTTATAGGAAAAGAAATTCAAAAATAAAGATAGCAAAAAGAGTGAAAAAAATTAATTATGAAGAAGTTAAGATTAAATTAAAAACATAATGAAAAGAAATAGAGAAGACTTAGAGGTTCATAAGATTTAGAAGTTCCAAAGATTCCTAAGCATAAAACTGGTAAAGTGTTTTCTTGATGGGTTTGCTTCTTGTTTACCTAACATCAGAGGGTAGCAGATTCAAAACTTTAAAAGAATAGAAAAAGCAAAAAAGTGTCTTATTGTGTGTTTGCGCACAAAGTCGATAATAAATGGTTCCATGACATTTTCTAGAAAAACATTTGCTAGAAAAACATTTTCTCGAAAAACATTTGCTCGAAAACATTTTCTCGAAAAACATTTGCTCGAACGTAATTTTTTGGTAAAATAAATAACCGAAAAATTTTAAAAAAAACTCTCGTTTCGCGAACAAAAATTACTCGCGATAGTTTTTAGAAGGATGAAAACATAGACTATTTAGTTTTCGAGAAAATGTTTTTCGAGCAAATGTCGTTTTATACATTTTCTAGCAAATGTTCTTCGAGTAAATGTTTTTCGAGTAAATGTTTTTCGAGCAAATGTTTTTCGAGTAAGTGTCTGGGTACCATAATAAATATAAGCGCAAGCAACCGATTAACGGTTCGCTCGATCGGCCGATCATCAAGTGCAAATTGCAGTGTGTGGTGAACGTGTACCCCATCCTCAACAGCGCAGCTACAAAATTAGTGTAACATAACTGTCTATGTTTTGCATGCGGCAATTTGTTGATAATCTAACTCTTCAGCAATCGAATAACGGATTGTGAGTATTTGTTTCTTCTGGTGATTTGTATGTGCGTTAACATCAGGCTTCGTTGGAATGACCACATATTTACCGTCGCCAAAAATGCTGCGAAATGCTTAGGTTTTCTAGCCCGGTGCAATAAATATTTCACTTCCTCTGATCTGTCTACTCCATATCTGGCCATATCTGTCTGGGCCGCCTAAAACTACCTTGCATCAGCTAGATATAATACAAAACCGCGCGATAAGACTTATCAGTGGCGTAAATATAGCGAAATCAATAGATTCGCTTGAACACCGCAGGAACGTTTCCTCTACCAGCGGCCCTCAAGAGAAATAGCCAGCTGTATGCCACCTCTCCTTGAATTCAACCGCAATACTCGTGGCGCTCTAAATGCTCATCAGCTTACCCTCAAGCCCATCTTCGGACGTACAGTTAAGTTCAGGGATTCGTTTTTCAGCCGTACAACACGTATGTGGAATGCTCTGCCAAGCCCTGTCTTCCCATATCACTATAATACACAGGCATTCAAAACACAAGCTCATAGACATCTCCTCATTTCTCCTCCTCTTCCTTTACGCCCACGCTGTTCCAAGCATATAGCCGAGCATTTAAGCGTGCGTGAATTAAAAAAAATCTTGGAAAATCGAACTTTAAGTCAAAAGTTCATCCACATATCCAAACGACAATAGCCAAAAATATATTAACTCCTCCTACAAATATTACTTGCTTTTTATGCCAATAAATAATTAAAACAATATTTATAAATGAATTTTATTTTTTGAACCTAGTCTCTAAAACCGGTTTATTTGGTTCTCTGACCAGTTGTGACAAAAAAACAATACGAGTACTAGCTGTGCAAATTCTACTGAAACTTACATTATGTCGCCATTCTACTCTATAGATGATCGGATGTGCTGTCACCATACAATCAAAGTAAACATCGGTACCTTCTCGTAAAGAATTTGGATCAAGGGATGTACCTAAGCGCACGTGAGTTTCAGGAACATCTGCAAAAATGAAAATAAATAATTTATAAATACATTACGCAATTCAAATGTTGTACAAGTAACATGGCAGCTATAAATTAAAATTCAAATTTTAAATAAAATTATATTATTTTTTTTTTAAAATGCTTTTATTAAGGCATAACTAGCCCCCCTATAAGGTAGCAAATAAAATAGGTGGTCGATCCGAAGCAACTAGAACTGTTATAAAATAAATGAATATTGCTGGAATGTTTTTAATGGAAATCTGGAATATTTGTTGTTTAAAAAAACCACATAATTAAAAAATAATTTAAAACAACCTTGCTCTAAGCATTTTATGTTCTCTCAACCTCTCAAGAGCCACTTCAAGATTCCTTTAAGACTCATGACCCTCTCAAACCTTTATAAACCCCACTCAATATTCCCTTAAGACTCACGCAAAACCCTCGTCAAGATCCTCTTAAACCCCCCTTGAGACCACCACAAAAACCCCTCAATACCCCCCTCAAGACCCCACGAGAACACTAAAGACCTCAATAACTTCTAAAAACTTCGCCCACACTTACTGAACCCTCTCAAGACTACCTCAGGACTACGTTACGACCCCCTTCAGGACCCCACTCTTGATCCTCTCAAACTTTCCTCAAATCCCAAAAAAACCATCTAAAGACTCCCCTCAAACCGCCCTCAAGACTACCCTCAAGACCTTTTAAGAACCTCTTCAAGACCACCCTCAAAACCGCCTCAAGTAACACCTTTAATGCTGCCTTAACATCATCTCAAGACGCCTTCAAAACTACCTCAAAAGCCAATCAACATCCCACTGAAAACCCTCTTTTAACCCCCTCAAAACCTCCTCTAGACCCACCTGAAGGCACAATCATGACCTCATTACCCACCTGAAGACTACCAAAAGACCCCCCAAAAAGTCCTACCCAAAAAATTCGTATGAGACTTGCTCACAGATTTGTAATGAAAAAAGCGTGACAGAATGACATATAAACGGTCAGAAAGACAGAAAGACACACAGGCAAGTTTATATAAAAGCATTTAACAATAAAATAATATCATAAATTTAAAAGGTAGATTCATCGAAATGATAGTTATCCGTGGGATAAAAACTGTTTCACACTGTCCCTTTTCTGTCAAGATGGTCGCTTAGATTAAATTGCCCAGCATCTTTTTTACGCACAGTCTTGTGCCGTTGTAAAGTTTTGGCGAGTCAAGATTTCGTAGTAAAATAATTGGAGATCCCACCGCAAGTAAAAGATGATATGGTGGCAATCCAAACGAATCAAGTTAGTTTATGAACTATGTTAGATAATTAACTTCTTCAACAGCATCTACTACGGTATTGATAGCCTTATATTCAGTGACTACGCCTATTAACATGGCAAGTATTTGATTGTTTGTTTCGTGGGTGTCTCCATTTTTAGCAGCAAAAATGGCCCCTTCTTGCAACCAGTTCAAAATGTGATAGTTTTGAGAAACAGCTGGATAAATGGAATTTATTAGGTCTGCGGCAGATTTCAAAAATCAATTTCATCTATTCTATATTGCCATTAGACACGGCTACTAATCTACCTTTACCAGTTTGAAGTAGGAGCGACAATGTCCTCACCCCAAATCCAGCCGGTGACCGAGTACCATTCTAAGCACCACTATTCATCTCACCTACCCCGATAACTAAGGGATCGACACTAATATCGATCACCCTCCCTCCTCTGGGGATACAATTCACACATAGGAGTGTCCTACCATCACCATACACCTCAGCGACCGAAAGCTATAGAATCGATACTTATATCGGTCACCCCCCTCAGTTATCAAGTACATCCCCTTAGAGCAGTCTTACTATCACCATTAAACTCAACGACCCCGAAAACTATAGAGTCGAGACTAATATCGGTCACACCCCCTCTGTTATCGACCCCATCCCCCTAGAGCTATCTTCCCTTCACCATTTACTTCAGCGACCGAAAACTATAGAATCGACACTTATATCGGTCACCCCCCCTCAGTTATTGCGGACATCCCCCTAGAGCAGTCTTACCATCACCATTCAACTCAACGACCCCGAAAACGATAGAATCAACACTAATAGAGGACACCCCCCCCACACACACCCAGTTATCGACAACTTCCAGAGCGTTTTTACCATCACAATTAAACTCAACGACAACTCACTTACAACTGAAAGATCCTGAAAACTATAGAATCGACACTTGTATCGGTCACCACCCTGAGTTATCGACCACATCCCCTTAGAGCTGTCTTCCTTTCACCATTCACTTCAGCGACCGAAAACTATAGAATCGACACTGTAGTTATTGAGGACATCCCCCTAGAGCAGCCTTACCATCACCATTCAACTTAACGACCCCGAAAACTTTAGAATCAACGCTAATATAGGACACCCCCCCCACTCAGTTATCGACCACTTCCAGAGCGTTTTTACCATCACCATTAAACTCAACGACCCCGAAAGCTATAGAATGGACACTAATATCGGTCACACCCCTCAGTTATTAACCCCATCCCCCTCGAACTGTCTTACCTTCCCCGAAACTAATATTGGTCAGCCCCCACCCAGCTGGGATACTTAACTCATCCATAGGAGTGTACAAGTACTACCAACACTATTCATTACGGCGATACCGAAAACTGTGAGTACGACACTAATATCGGCTACCATCCCCCAGCCAAAAAACCTGCTACCCCAACACACAGTATTTGATTCCAGATTGTAATTTATATGTGTACCAAGTTTGGTTAAAATTTGTGAAGGCGTTACAGAAATAGTAAGGCACAAACAAACAAATACATTCTCTATTTTATATATATATATATATATAACTACCTTCCTAAAATGTAGAAAATAAAAAACAACCCTTAAAAAAAGCCCCCCGACCCCGCGGCACGATTTCACTCAAATTTAATAGAAAGTATTGTCACCGGAAATATACAATATGCAAAATTTCAATAAAATCGGTTTTTAGGAAGTATATTAAAAATTGATCACAATATTCTGCCTACCAGCCAGCCAGCCAGCCACGGGCACGTGAAGTTAATATAGAGAATTTAAAAATAGGTGGTAGATCTGGAGCAACTAGAACTGTTATAAAATAAATAAAAATTGCTGCAAGGTTTTTAATGGATATCTGGAATATTTGAGGCTCTAAGAAAGCACAAAAATTCAAAGCACCTTGCTAAGCACTTGAGGCTTAAAAGCAGGTTAAAAGAGACCCCCTCAAGAGTCCCTTAATACGCCCTCAAGACCCCCCAAAAACTTTCCAAAAAACCCCTTGAAGACCTCTCTTAAACCTAACTCAAGATTCCTGTAAGACCGCAAGATGTAAGACAAGATTCTTAAGACCTTCTCAATAACACACTAAACACCTATCAAAACCTCCTTAAGACCCCGATCAAGACCCCCTCAAGGGCCCATCAAGACCATCTCAATAACTCCTCACGACCCCTCATCAAGACCCTCTTAAAACCCCATTAAGACCACCTAAAGACCCCTTCAAGAAACCCTCAAGACTACCTCAAGACTTAAGTGGCTCTTAAGACCACATCAAAACCCCACCAAAGACCCTTTTAAAACAAGCTCAAGACCCCCCTCAAGACCACGTTAAGAACCCTTTGAGACCACCTCGAGACCCTCCTTTAGAACCGCAAAAAGAGCTCCCATAAAACCCATTAGAAACCCCTCAAAACTGTCTTAATATTTCCGCCTTCGAAAAGTCTTCCATAAAAACGCGTACAAGACCGTCAACTCACATTAGATTGAAAAAAGCGTGACAAAATGACATATAAACCGACAGAATGACAGAAAGATAGAAAAAAAACCCTCAAAACTCGCTTAAGATTTCCGCCTCCGAAAAGTCTTCCATAAAAACGTGTACAGGACCGTCAACTCACACTAGATTGAAAAAAGCGTGAAAAAATGACATATAAACCGACAGAGAGACAGAAAGACAGAAAGACAGAAAGGCAGAAAGACAGAAAGACAGAGGGACATGAAGACAGAAAGACAGAAAGGCAGAAAGACAGAAAGACAGAAAGACAGAAAGACAGAAAGACAGAAAGACAGAAAGACAGAAAGACAGAAAGACAGAAAGACAGAAAGACAGAAAGACAGAAAGACAGAAAGACAGAAAGACAGAAAAACAGAAAGACATAGGAAAGTTAATATAAAAGCATTTAATAAACCTATTGTAGGTAACAAGGGTGATGCGCCACTACAAACCAAGAAAAAAATTGTGTGAGTACGTATGTGAATTGATACGATCAACGCTGTGGATTCGTATAAAAGACAAACAACTCGCATATTTGTATGAATTATTCAGAATTTTTGAATAGTAGCGTTCTAAAATTTTACACACCTGTTTAGTATTTAAAGAAAACAAGAACCGCTGTATTTTTTTTCTTAATTTAGATTTTTTTTTAAATCTGATTTGTATAAATTGTTCAGAATTTTTATATCCTCCTCCAATTTTGCACACGAAAACGAGCCCATCATATTTTGGAACAGGTCAAACGCAGTTAAAGCGATTTTGCAAAAACCCGATGACAAGGCAATGTAATGTCAAATCTTTCAAATTTATTTAGAGACTGTAAATCAATCGAGTTGAAATTTCGCACACATGTGCAGTTTAGATGACAAAA
>OX352761.1:74439870-74622370 GCA_947095585.1 Nephrocerus scutellatus | reverse complement strand
TTGTTGGTTTGTTGGTTTGTTCGTTTGTTGGTTTGTTGGTTTGTTGGTTTGTTGGTTTGTTCGTTTGTTCGTTTGTTCGTTTGTTCGTTTGTTCGTTTGTTCGTTTGTTCGTTTGTTCGTTTGTTCGTTTGTTCGTTTGTTCGTTTGTTCGTTTGTTCGTTTGTTCGTTTGTTCGTTTGTTCGTTTGTTCGTTTGTTCGTTTGTTCGTTTGTTCGTTTGTTCGTTTGTTCGTTTGTTCGTTTGTTCGTTTGTTCGTTTGTTCGTTTGTTCGTTTGTTCGTTTGTTCGTTTGTTCGTTTGTTCGTTTGTTCGTTTGTTCGTTTGTTCGTTTGTTCGTTTGTTCGTTTGTTCGTTTGTTCGTTTGTTCGTTTGTTCGTTTGTTCGTTTGTTCGTTTGTTCGTTTGTTCGTTTGTTCGTTTGTTCGTTTGTTCGTTTGTTCGTTTGTTCGTTTGTTCGTTTGTTCGTTTGTTCGTTTGTTCGTTTGTTCGTTTGTTCGTTTGTTCGTTTGTTCGTTTGTTCGTTTGTTCGTTTGTTCGTTTGTTCGTTTGTTCGTTTGTTCGTTTGTTCGTTTGTTCGTTTGTTCGTTTGTTCGTTTGTTCGTTTGTTCGTTTGTTCGTTTGTTCGTTTGTTCGTTTGTTCGTTTGTTCGTTTGTTCGTTTGTTCGTTTGTTCGTTTGTTCGTTTGTTCGTTTGTTCGTTTGTTCGTTTGTTCGTTTGTTCGTTTGTTCGTTTGTTCGTTTGTTCGTTTGTTCGTTTGTTCGTTTGTTCGTTTGTTCGTTTGTTCGTTTGTTCGTTTGTTCGTTTGTTCGTTTGTTCGTTTGTTCGTTTGTTCGTTTGTTCGTTTGTTCGTTTGTTCGTTTGTTCGTTTGTTCGTTTGTTCGTTTGTTCGTTTGTTCGTTTGTTCGTTTGTTCGTTTGTTCGTTTGTTCGTTTGTTCGTTTGTTCGTTTGTTCGTTTGTTCGTTTGTTCGTTTGTTCGTTTGTTCGTTTGTTCGTTTGTTCGTTTGTTCGTTTGTTCGTTTGTTCGTTTGTTCGTTTGTTCGTTTGTTCGTTTGTTCGTTTGTTCGTTTGTTCGTTTGTTCGTTTGTTCGTTTGTTCGTTTGTTCGTTTGTTCGTTTGTTCGTTTGTTCGTTTGTTCGTTTGTTCGTTTGTTCGTTTGTTCGTTTGTTCGTTTGTTCGTTTGTTCGTTTGTTCGTTTGTTCGTTTGTTCGTTTGTTCGTTTGTTTGTTTGTTTGTTTGTTTGTTTGTTTGTTTGTTTGTTTGTTTGTTTGTTTGTTTGTTTGTTTGTTTGTTTGTTTGTTTGTTTGTTTGTTTGTTTGTTTGTTTGTTTGTTTGTTTGTTTGTTTGTTTGTTTGTTTGTTTGTTTGTTTGTTTGTTTGTTTGTTTGTTTGTTTGTTTGTTTGTTTGTTTGTTTGTTTGTTTGTTTGTTTGTTTGTTTGTTTGTTTGTTTGTTTGTTTGTTTGTTTGTTTGTTTGTTTGTTTGTTTGTTTGTTTGTTTGTTTGTTTGTTTGTTTGTTTGTTTGTTTGTTTGTTTGTTTGTTTGTTTGTTTGTTTGTTTGTTTGTTTGTTTGTTTGTTTGTTTGTTTGTTTGTTTGTTTGTTTGTTTGTTTGTTTGTTTGTTTGTTTGTTTGTTTGTTTGTTTGTTTGTTTGTTTGTTTGTTTGTTTGTTTGTTTGTTTGTTTGTTTGTTTGTTTGTTTGTTTGTTTGTTTGTTTGTTTGTTTGTTTGTTTGTTTGTTTGTTTGTTTGTTTGTTTGTTTGTTTGTTTGTTTGTTTGTTTGTTTGTTTGTTTGTTTGTTTGTTTGTTTGTTTGTTTGTTTGTTTGTTTGTTTGTTTGTTTGTTTGTTTGTTTGTTTGTTTGTTTGTTTGTTTGTTTGTTTGTTTGTTTGTTTGTTTGTTTGTTTGTTTGTTTGTTTGTTTGTTTGTTTGTTTGTTTGTTTGTTTGTTTGTTTGTTTGTTTGTTTGTTTGTTTGTTTGTTTGTTTGTTTGTTTGTTTGTTTGTTTGTTTGTTTGTTTGTTTGTTTGTTTGTTTGTTTGTTTGTTTGTTTGTTTGTTTGTTTGTTTGTTTGTTTGTTTGTTTGTTTGTTTGTTTGTTTGTTTGTTTGTTTGTTTGTTTGTTTGTTTGTTTGTTTGTTTGTTTGTTTGTTTGTTTGTTTGTTTGTTTGTTTGTTTGTTTGTTTGTTTGTTTGTTTGTTTGTTTGTTTGTTTGTTTGTTTGTTTGTTTGTTTGTTTGTTTGTTTGTTTGTTTGTTTGTTTGTTTGTTTGTTTGTTTGTTTGTTTGTTTGTTTGTTTGTTTGTTTGTTTGTTTGTTTGTTTGTTTGTTTGTTTGTTTGTTTGTTTGTTTGTTTGTTTGTTTGTTTGTTTGTTTGTTTGTTTGTTTGTTTGTTTGTTTGTTTGTTTGTTTGTTTGTTTGTTTGTTTGTTTGTTTGTTTGTTTGTTTGTTTGTTTGTTTGTTTGTTTGTTTGTTTGTTTGTTTGTTTGTTTGTTTGTTTGTTTGTTTGTTTGTTTGTTTGTTTGTTTGTTTGTTTGTTTGTTTGTTTGTTTGTTTGTTTGTTTGTTTGTTTGTTTGTTTGTTTGTTTGTTTGTTTGTTTGTTTGTTTGTTTGTTTCTTTGTCAAAAAAAATCAATTAAAAAAGTTTTAAGTAAATAAAGGTAAATGGTTCGAATTCAAATTTCTTAAACATAATAATGTTAAATGTTTTTAATAAGATTGAACTTGATGGTGAACTTAAACGATTGGCATCCACTGTGTAACAGTGTTTACTGATGCTCGCCGGTCAACCCAGGGTCCGTTCTCCTCTTGCTTTCGTTACAAATTAAAAGATTTTGCTGGTTTTCGGTGTTTATAAATTACAATAGGTTCTTTATTCATTATTTATTATTCTCGGTTATATTATACTATTATTTGCATATAGTTATGATACTCTTACTTATAAATAAGCTGGTTTGTACGCATGATATGCGGGGGAACCAGCGGGGCTTGGTTGCGGTCGAGGCTATTACCGCGTCACACGACGATGGTAGTTCGTTTCGACTGCGGAAGGGGGTTGGTGGGCGACTTCTGCTCTTAGGTTCGTTGCTACTGGAGCACATGAGCAGCGTTCAGGTGAATGGCCCAGCACAGTATGGTAAATTACTTGGTCACACGACGTTGGTAATTCACCGTACTGGCAATAAAAACGCGAGGTCCGCGGGGATGGCTGCCAAGATGGGAGCATGCGGACAGCCAGTGTCTAATAAATCAATTATTAGTACTGCGTCATACCGGTAATGCTAAATAATTGATTTGGTACAATATAGCAAAACTGCCGGGTTTTACAACGTTAGCAGTTTGCTATATTGATATTGACAAAGTGAGTGCACTAGTCTAAGCACCACTGCTTGACTGCGTGACTCGTTTTGTCATTCAAAAGGGCTGTTCGTGTAGAACAGAGGTCAGCGAAAAGCTTTCCTTCTGGGAGTACAACGTATTCGTCCCCTCGAGTAGATATAGCTGCCTTGCCGCAGTGTGTTCTACTCTGATTTTGTTGTGTTATCTTAGCCTATAAGTGTGTTTAATTATTTTTCACGCGCCCATAGCCGAAAGTGACTGTTTCGTACGCTATAAACTAGACTCGAAAGTAGCCCATAGCAACACTAGTTATGTTATGATATAAACGTCTTTTGTTATTTACTACAATCTCAGCGAACACATTGCGCATGAGCAAGAATTCTCTTTTGTTTGTCGTTTGTGATTTCTGCTTCTCTCTCGATTTATCAGAAAAACCGGTTTGGACGCGTGAAAAATTCATTTCTTTGTTATTTACTGCAGTCACAGCGAACACACATTCTCACATTTCTGCTTCTCTCTCGATTTAGCAAAAAAAAAACCGGTTTTGACGCGTGAAAAATAGCGTACATGACTTGCAGAAAAGTGCTCATCGTGCTCGTTAGATTGCCGAACTCGGGTACCGCCTCGTTCGTCAAGCTTCGACCTCGCGCGAAAAACTCCACTTTCCTTGCTCGTTCTGTAATATACTACATATGGCCTAAGAATTATATTTTGCCACCCGTTTAGAAAAATAGTGGATTTTCATATATTGCTTTCTACAAGAATTCTTACTAATATTTCATAATTATCTTCTTATAAGTTTTGTTCATTGTTAAATTTATAGTATTAATCGGGTGGCAAACCTTTTCCCAGAAGAAAAAAATAATTTAATTGGTTCAACCGCCAGATTGAACCTCGCACCCACTGAATACCAGCCGAATACACTCGCATAGTGCCAATGTGATATATAGACAATATTGGTCGGTTATGCAATATGTATCGAGTGACTGCGTGTTTTGTACGGTGAGTGATTTTAGACATATGGTTTGTAGCGAAGTAGATTTTACTCAACTTCGTTTCAACTGTAGCGTTAGGAAAATTTAAAGTAAAATATGTGAAATTGCTTATCGACCATAGTCGATCTGTAGATTAAGTTGATGAATGTCGGAGTTTATTAGTCCAGCAGTACATTTAATTTTGACTTAGTTTGCCCTTTTTATTTTATATAACAAATTCACATTTGGTCAGCAGAGACCAGCAAAAAAAAATTTTTTTGTTCGGCGCACTTTAAAAATTAGTCGCACTTTGCTTACATGAGTTAACACCATACATTGTGGCAACTTGTCAGAGTCAACGGCGCACATCTTTTTATCTTCAAATTGCAAACAAAAAAATATCCACTACTTGTGCGCACGAGAAACATTTCGCTGACGCATCTATGTCTGCGATCTCATCTGGGTTTTTCAAGGGAAACAAAAATGAAAAACCCATTGGTAAATTTGGTGCGCTGAGTAATATTCCGCTGCATGTGCGCAGATAGATATTTCTGCAGACGCAGTCTCATCCCTATTTCACAATGGAAAATTCTGTATAAATATCCGTTCATGTCTTAATACAATGTTCAGTTTAATTTAGAACTCATCAAGTTCAGTTCTTGTTCGTAGTTCTAAGTTTGATATCTTAAAATAAAGATCAGAGCTCCGCTCTGAAGAGTATTTTTTAAAAAGTGATTTAATAATTTAACTGGCGCCCGAGCAGGGACCGAAAATAAAGTAGAAGTGCATTAAGTGAATGTGAAAAAACCTGAAGCAGCTATCACTGAGGACCTCAAGGAGCTCCGCCTGCATTTAGAAGATTTAGGCTCAAATAAAATACATTAAGTGATTGCAACGACCTCAAGAAGCTCAAGTACATCACCGAGGACCTCAAAGAGCTCCGCCTGTATTTTATAAATTTTTGTTTGCAAGGATTCCACTAACAGATGCAGCCTGCAGTGGTTGCTCAACAATAAGTTTGGTAATCGGACCCCCAGTAGCAGAAGCAAAAAGGACAACCCAGCAGAAGAAAGATGAAGATAATCATCGTCTTTGCGTAAGATTTAAGTTTTATATTATTAAGAAAATATAATTACAATTCAAATCAATTCAATTTTTCTTAAAAGAATACAAGAAATACAAAATTGAAATTAAATAAAAATAAAAATTATACAAAGAAAAAGATAGTTTAAATATTTTGAACTAGTGCTAAGAAAGAATCAATTTAAATTTATTTAAAAGAGAGAGAAAATTAAATTAAGATTAAAACTTGAAATAAAACAAGAAAAGAATTGAAATTAAATTGAATAAATTCCAAAATAAAATAAGAAAATAATTGGAATTAAATTGCATGAATTTTATATTAGAATAAGAAATTTGAAAAATTTATTAAGTATTTTTATTATTTTTACAAAAAATTTAATTTTTTCATTAAAAAATAATTATTTGCAAAAATGACTAACGAAAATTTATTGCGACCAGCTGTCCTTAATACAGCCCAAAACCAACCCCAAGCTCAATACCAAATTAATGATCCTACTGCAACTCGTAGTTTAGAAATATTATAAGGAAGAATAGCTAGAGATATTTTTACCAATCAAGGCAGGTCATTAGTTGAGGAAATTTTAAATCCAGACAGTAAAACTGGACAGACCAGACTATTGATGCATCTATCTCTAATCAAATGCAAGTACCACCAAAAATCCAAAGAAATTACTATCAGCCACTACAACAAGACCCCCCACTCTATCAGACACAAAACCACTATACAGCAATCGAAGAAGATTTATCAGGACTGGACATAAACGACTCTAATGAAACAGATGAAAATTGTCAAGACCAGAACTTTACAGAACTTCATGACGTTCATTTTTTAGAATGAACTCCTCTTCACTTCCGTATTTTAAATGCAAGGTGAAGAGTGGACAAATATTAAAATTTTTAATTGACACTGGTTCGAATAAGAACTATTTACAACCCTCACTTGCCGTTAAAACCATTCCCAATGAAAACAGCTTCTACGCAAAATCCATCGGAGGAAATATTAAAATCACACACCACACATTTGTAAACCTTTTCGGAATTAATACGTTAAAAATTAAATTCTTTTTATTACCCTAATTAGAAACCTTCAACGGTATCCTAGGTAACAAATGCCTAAAAGATTATCCGCAATAATACACACAAAAAAAATTATAGGTCATTCAAAATGGTAGAAAAATTCCAATAAAACAGTTCCTTACAGACTCCGTTAATTCCATAAATATACGAACCGATCATTTAGCCACCAACCAAAAACAGGAACAGGATCTTGTTAAAAATGTTCCTAACTTATTCACGGACCTCGATGAAAAACTCACTTATACAACAACAGTAAAAGGAGAAATCAGAACCACGACAGATGACCCTATATATTCGAAACACTATCCATATCCCATGTCTCTTAAAGACTATGTAACGAATGAAATTCAAACCCTAATTGATAACAAAATTATCCGACCATCTAAATCTCCTTACAATTCACCTGTGTGGATTGTACCCAAAAAACTGGATATTGGTCATAGACTACAGAAAACTAAACAGTGTGACAATTCCCGACAGATATCCCATTCCAGAGATAAATGAAGTTATAGCTCAACTAGGAGGAAACTTGTACTTGACTTAAAAGGCGGATTTCATCAAATTCAATTAAAGGAATCTGACATTGAAAAAACTGCATTTTCTGTTAATAACGCCAAATTCGAGTTCACACGACTTCCAATCAGTCTGAAGAACGCTCCGGCAATTTTTCAGCGTGCTCTCGACGACATATTCCGTGAACATATCGGAACGATATGCTACGTATATATAGATGACATTATTATTTTCGGAAAAGACGAAAAGTCACATTTACAAAACTTAGAAAAAGTTTTCAAAACCCTTTGTGACGCAAACATGAAAGTTCAACTCGATAAATGCTAATTTTTGAAAACAGAATTATCGAGAATTAGATTAGGTTTTATAATCTCATGCACAGGAATAAGAACAAACCCAAAAAAAGTAGAGGCCATTACAAATTTCCCACTTCCTAAAATACTTAAAGATTTGAGATCGTACCTCGGTCTGTCAGGATACTAAAGAAGACTTATAAAAGACTATGCGAAACTCGCAAAACCCCTGACAGCCCTTTTAAGAGTGGAGGACGTGTCTCCAAACACTCAATTAAAAAACTCATAAAACTTACCCCCGAAGCAATAACCGCATTTGAAAAAATAAAAAAAATCATTGACTTCAGACGATATTATCCTTTCATACCCATCTTTCGATAAAAAATTTCACCTCACAACAGAAGCTTCGAACTTCGCTATAGGCGCAGTCCTTGAACTGGCAGGAAAGCTGATAACATTCATCTCTCGTACTATTTCACAAACCGAAGAAAATTATGATACTTATGAACGAGAATTGTTAGCCATACTTTGGGCATTAAATAGCCTTCGAACATATTTATATGGAACTTCAAAAGTAATAATTTTCACAGACCACCAACCACTGACTTACAGGCTCAGTAATAAAAATACAAGCAGTAAAATGAAAAGATGTAAATGTGCACTAGAAGAATATAATTACGAAATTAGGTACAAACCAGGCAAATCAAACGTAGTCCATGATGCACTCTCTAGACCCCCATTACATCAAGAAATTAATTACGCACTCTCTAGACCCCCATTATATGAAGAAGTTAATTCCCTAACAGGTACATGCCACAGTGATGAAAGTTCATCACATCTCCTTATTCCATCAACCGAAACCCCAATCAACGTGTTTAAAAATCAAATCTTTATTTTAACAAGCAAAACAAATGAAAGTACTTTTGAAATACCATTCCCTACTTACCACAGACACACCATAAAAATACCACACTACTCAGACGAAGACTTAATTTCTATACTTTAAGCACACATTAATCCCGCATTGATCAATGGACTCTTAACCTCAGAAACCATCATGGGTAGAATTCAAAACATATACCCACAACATTTCGCAAACATCAAAATTCGGTTCACTCGAAAACAAGTAATTGACATAAGCACTGAATCAGAACAAGAAGAAATTATGACCAAAGAACACAGAAGATCACATAGAGAAGCTAGGGAAAATAAGAATCAAATCCTGGAGAAATTCTAATTCCCGAAAATGCATTCAAAAATGTCCTAAATTGTAAAACAGTGTACAACTTGCAAAGAACAAAAATATGCCCAGCATTCTTTATTCCTCTTACTCAACCCACTCCTATACCCGAATATCCAGGATATACCGCTCACATAGATTTTAACTCAACGGAAAAGAATCTTGTTTTGACTTGTATCGACAAATTTTCAAAATATGCACAGGTCAAAATAATCAACTCAAAAGCAATAGAACATGTCAAGCAACCCCTTAGAGAACTACTCATAGCATTCGAAATACCTAAGCATTAGTAATCGATAACGAAAAATCATTAAATTCCTCGACAATTTTCTTTCTTCTAAAAGATCAAAATAAAATAAGAAAATAATTGGAATTAAATTGCATGAATTTTATATTAGAATAAGAAATTTGAAAAATTTATTAAGTATTTTTATTATTTTTACAAAAAATTTAATTTTTTCATTAAAAAATAATTATTTGCAAAAATGACTAACGAAAATTTATTGCGACCAGCTGTCCTTAATACAGCCCAAAACCAACCCCAAGCTCAATACCAAATTAATGATCCTACTGCAACTCGTAGTTTAGAAATATTATAAGGAAGAATAGCTAGAGATATTTTTACCAATCAAGGCAGGTCATTAGTTGAGGAAATTTTAAATCCAGACAGTAAAACTGGACAGACCAGACTATTGATGCATCTATCTCTAATCAAATGCAAGTACCACCAAAAATCCAAAGAAATTACTATCAGCCACTACAACAAGACCCCCCACTCTATCAGACACAAAACCACTATACAGCAATCGAAGAAGATTTATCAGGACTGGACATAAACGACTCTAATGAAACAGATGAAAATTGTCAAGACCAGAACTTTACAGAACTTCATGACGTTCATTTTTTAGAATGAACTCCTCTTCACTTCCGTATTTTAAATGCAAGGTGAAGAGTGGACAAATATTAAAATTTTTAATTGACACTGGTTCGAATAAGAACTATTTACAACCCTCACTTGCCGTTAAAACCATTCCCAATGAAAACAGCTTCTACGCAAAATCCATCGGAGGAAATATTAAAATCACACACCACACATTTGTAAACCTTTTCGGAATTAATACGTTAAAAATTAAATTCTTTTTATTACCCTAATTAGAAACCTTCAACGGTATCCTAGGTAACAAATGCCTAAAAGATTATCCGCAATAATACACACAAAAAAAATTATAGGTCATTCAAAATGGTAGAAAAATTCCAATAAAACAGTTCCTTACAGACTCCGTTAATTCCATAAATATACGAACCGATCATTTAGCCACCAACCAAAAACAGGAACAGGATCTTGTTAAAAATGTTCCTAACTTATTCACGGACCTCGATGAAAAACTCACTTATACAACAACAGTAAAAGGAGAAATCAGAACCACGACAGATGACCCTATATATTCGAAACACTATCCATATCCCATGTCTCTTAAAGACTATGTAACGAATGAAATTCAAACCCTAATTGATAACAAAATTATCCGACCATCTAAATCTCCTTACAATTCACCTGTGTGGATTGTACCCAAAAAACTGGATATTGGTCATAGACTACAGAAAACTAAACAGTGTGACAATTCCCGACAGATATCCCATTCCAGAGATAAATGAAGTTATAGCTCAACTAGGAGGAAACTTGTACTTGACTTAAAAGGCGGATTTCATCAAATTCAATTAAAGGAATCTGACATTGAAAAAACTGCATTTTCTGTTAATAACGCCAAATTCGAGTTCACACGACTTCCAATCAGTCTGAAGAACGCTCCGGCAATTTTTCAGCGTGCTCTCGACGACATATTCCGTGAACATATCGGAACGATATGCTACGTATATATAGATGACATTATTATTTTCGGAAAAGACGAAAAGTCACATTTACAAAACTTAGAAAAAGTTTTCAAAACCCTTTGTGACGCAAACATGAAAGTTCAACTCGATAAATGCTAATTTTTGAAAACAGAATTATCGAGAATTAGATTAGGTTTTATAATCTCATGCACAGGAATAAGAACAAACCCAAAAAAAGTAGAGGCCATTACAAATTTCCCACTTCCTAAAATACTTAAAGATTTGAGATCGTACCTCGGTCTGTCAGGATACTAAAGAAGACTTATAAAAGACTATGCGAAACTCGCAAAACCCCTGACAGCCCTTTTAAGAGTGGAGGACGTGTCTCCAAACACTCAATTAAAAAACTCATAAAACTTACCCCCGAAGCAATAACCGCATTTGAAAAAATAAAAAAAATCATTGACTTCAGACGATATTATCCTTTCATACCCATCTTTCGATAAAAAATTTCACCTCACAACAGAAGCTTCGAACTTCGCTATAGGCGCAGTCCTTGAACTGGCAGGAAAGCTGATAACATTCATCTCTCGTACTATTTCACAAACCGAAGAAAATTATGATACTTATGAACGAGAATTGTTAGCCATACTTTGGGCATTAAATAGCCTTCGAACATATTTATATGGAACTTCAAAAGTAATAATTTTCACAGACCACCAACCACTGACTTACAGGCTCAGTAATAAAAATACAAGCAGTAAAATGAAAAGATGTAAATGTGCACTAGAAGAATATAATTACGAAATTAGGTACAAACCAGGCAAATCAAACGTAGTCCATGATGCACTCTCTAGACCCCCATTACATCAAGAAATTAATTACGCACTCTCTAGACCCCCATTATATGAAGAAGTTAATTCCCTAACAGGTACATGCCACAGTGATGAAAGTTCATCACATCTCCTTATTCCATCAACCGAAACCCCAATCAACGTGTTTAAAAATCAAATCTTTATTTTAACAAGCAAAACAAATGAAAGTACTTTTGAAATACCATTCCCTACTTACCACAGACACACCATAAAAATACCACACTACTCAGACGAAGACTTAATTTCTATACTTTAAGCACACATTAATCCCGCATTGATCAATGGACTCTTAACCTCAGAAACCATCATGGGTAGAATTCAAAACATATACCCACAACATTTCGCAAACATCAAAATTCGGTTCACTCGAAAACAAGTAATTGACATAAGCACTGAATCAGAACAAGAAGAAATTATGACCAAAGAACACAGAAGATCACATAGAGAAGCTAGGGAAAATAAGAATCAAATCCTGGAGAAATTCTAATTCCCGAAAATGCATTCAAAAATGTCCTAAATTGTAAAACAGTGTACAACTTGCAAAGAACAAAAATATGCCCAGCATTCTTTATTCCTCTTACTCAACCCACTCCTATACCCGAATATCCAGGATATACCGCTCACATAGATTTTAACTCAACGGAAAAGAATCTTGTTTTGACTTGTATCGACAAATTTTCAAAATATGCACAGGTCAAAATAATCAACTCAAAAGCAATAGAACATGTCAAGCAACCCCTTAGAGAACTACTCATAGCATTCGAAATACCTAAGCATTAGTAATCGATAACGAAAAATCATTAAATTCCTCGACAATTTTCTTTCTTCTAAAAGATCAACTCGGAATTGAAGTATATAGATCACCCCCTTATACCTCAGCAGTAAACGTTCAAATCGAAAGATTTCACTCCACACTTTCAGAAATAATGCGTTGCCTAAAAACAGAAAATAGCCATACTAGTTTTGACGACCTTCTTTTTAAATCAGTCCATGAATATAATACAACAATTCATTCAACAATAAAAAAAAACCTGTAGAAGTATTTTTCGGAAGAACAGTTTCCAGCGATCCCCAATTATTAGAAGCTAGTAGAAGAGAAAACATAGCTAGACTTGAAGAAACAACAACAACAACAGAACGACATAGGTTACCATAATAAACGCAGACAGTCAATAATAAACTACTCACCAGGCAAAACTATTTACGTTAGAATAGATAAACGCTTAGGAACAAAACTTTCACATAGGTTTAGGAAAGGGACAGTAAAAGAAAACTTTAAAACAACAATAAAAACAATATCTGGCAAAATTGTTCATAAATCTAACATCAAAAAATAATCTTTACAGATTTTACATTACAACATGTTTGGCAAAAACCCAAATATTAGACTACACAAATTCCCGCCTTATAACACTGAAAATAGGATTAGCAAGTAGACAGCTAGGAACATTTAAAATCATACACCTGATTGACTTAGAAAAATATGAAGAAGTTGCAAATATTATAGAAGCAGCAGTTGAAAATCCCATCATCCTCTTCATCCTTACCTTTTCTCACGAAATATCCCAAATAAAGGACTACCTACTTAGACTTAGACCGAAACAACAATACAAACGATCTTTAGATTTTCTTGGAACAGCCTGGAAATGGTTAGCCGGTAGCCCCGACCACCATGACTTGCAGATAATTAATAATAGAATGAATGAACAAATTAATAACAATAACAAACCATTAATAATAAACAAATTATCTTTAGAGCGTATAAATATGATATATGATAAAGAATAATGAAGAATTTGAAGAAGAAGAAATATCTATATTAAAGTATAAAATTCAAGTAATTAAAGAAGAATTGGTAAATGTAATTCATGCTATTAATTGAGCAAAACGCTTTTGTCTTATCAAATCTAGAATTAAGAATGATTAAAAGAATTTAAAAAAATGAATGTATTCCATTTATAAATGTTGAAGAACTGTTGGAATTTGCTAAACAAAAAATCGCTTCCAATAAAAATAAATTAATTTTTATTATCAGCATACCAACAATTTATTAAGAAACGTGCGAAATATTATTAATTAAACCAGTTAAAAGAAAGAACATTATTCATAAAATAAATTTTGAGAATATTTTAAAATGTAACAATAAAATAAAATGTAAATATTTGGAGTAAACAATTCCTGTGAATCGCACAATAAAATAACTATATGTAATGATAAGAATATTATAGATCTAAGAAATAATTCTTGTATACCAAATTTAATAAAAAGCCAACTAGCAGATTGCCCCATCATAAATAACAAGTACATCTCCGATATCGAAGAACTCGCACCAGGAAATATATTCTTAAATGATTTTAAGGATACCATCTCAGTTGACAATAAAAGCATTTCACTTACTGGATCCTACATAATTCAATTCTACAATTCCACAATTAAAATCAGAAATAAAATATTTTCATCAATAAAAATTCATGGAATAAACCTCTCCCTGCAATAATTCAACCTACAGCATCTCAAAGCATAGTAGAGGAAATACTTTCATTACAAATTATGAAAGAATTAAACATCAATAATACCAACCGAATCGAACTAATTGACCAAAACGATAACATCGGTACTTCAATAAATTTCAGCCTTTCTATATTATTATTATTATTGATCCTGATATTCATAACCTGGAACCTATTGAAGAATAAAAAACAGATAAATACACTACTGGTCATGGAAAAAATAGAAGTCCCAGAAGTTAACAAACAAAAAATTTTCTATATCGCTTCCGAGGTCGTCAGCATTTAAGACAGGAGGAGTTAGCACCATACATTGAGGCAACTTGTCAGAATCAACGATACACATCTTATCTTCAAATTGCAAACAACAAGATATCCACTGCGCAACAAGATATCCACTACTTCTGCGCACGAGAAACATTTCGCTGACGCATCAATGTCTGCGATCTCATCAGGGTTTTTCAAGGGAAAAACCCATTGGTAAATGTAGTGCGCTGAGTAATATTCCGCTGCATGTGCGCAGATAGATATTTCTGCAGACGCAGTCTCTTCCCTATTTCACAATGGCAAATTCTGTATAAATATCCGTTCATGTCTTAATACAATGTTCAGTTTAAATAAGAACTCATCCAGTTCAGTTCTTGTTCGTAGTTCTAAATTGTTAGTTCTAAGTTTGATATCTAAAAATAAAGATCAGAGCTCCGCTCTGAAAAGTATTTTTTAAAAAGTGATTTAATAATTTAACTCATGTCTTCTGACCTCACTTTTAGATTTATGGTTTGCGTAAAAGTTCAAAAAAAAACTGGTTAGCACGAACTTAAACAAAACTTTTAATTCTCAAAAGTTTTGGGATATTCTTCCGTTTACTTTAACCGTCTATACTCTATAGGGCACTTTTTTGGCGGATTATCGATTGACTCTATCCTTTCTTATCGTCGGCTAAAAAAATCACCCCCATAACTCCGAATATTCTGGAAGGATTTTTTTGCGTGAAAGTCTTTTTTCCTTTTTTTTAATTTCTCTGTTTGGCCTTATATAAAAATACTTAATATCCAATCCAATTTTTTCATTCCGTCCCTTTTTATTAAAAGTTAAAAGTCATAGTTACTAATGAACATGAAACATGAATAACAAACATACACACCCCTACAACGTCCACTTATTAATGATTGTTCAATAAACGAACCAAAATTTTCACAAAACTGCAATTATTTCTTATTGCACTTTTATCTATATGTTCCAATTATCTTTCCTAGTTTATGTGTCAAAGGAAAACATCTGATTTAGTAAATGTCAAGTTCAGTAAAAGCAAATGTACAATTACAATGTACGTCTAATAATATTGTCAATGTGGTGCGTGTTTTTAAATTCTCTATATTACCTTCGCGTGCACGTGGCTGGCTGGCTGGCTGGCTGGTCAGATTTTCTGATCAATTTTTAACCCACTTCCCATAGCCCGATTTTATTGAAATTTTGCGCACATGTATATTTCCGGTGAGGATTCTTTCTCTTCTATTTCAGAGAGATCGGGCTGCGGGATCGGGGGGCTCCCATACAAATTCAAATACAAAAATCATATCATACTATAATGACTGTGTTCTGTGTGCGCTAATGAGTGATACGATATGGGCAGCGCTGCCTGCTTTATGATTGGGGTTGTTTTGTTGTTGCGTTACAGCAGAGAGCAAAACCATTTGTATAGAGAAGTTTGTGGCAGAGAGTATAGAGATATCAAGAGGAAGCAGAACAAATATTTTTATACAAAACTTAATGGTGCAGCAATTGAAATGTGTTGTACACTCAGAAGTCAAAACGCGAAATAATTATGGATATGTTATATGCATGTGACATGTGAATACAGAGTAGAAGAGATAAGCAGAAGCATTATGTATCTCACACTGGACAACACTTTTTGTAAAAATTTTGGAGACCCCGGGTCGTGGACCCCATACAATTTTTTTTTTAAAAAATTAACCCGACTTTCTTCAATTTTTACACACGGCTGTACCTCCGATGGACTAAAATTTTTGTAAATATTTTGGAGTCCCCGGGCCCCGGGGTCGTGTGGCACCATACAAATTTTCTAAAAAAATTAACCCGACTTTCTTCAAATTTCATACACGTGTGTATCTCCGATGGACAACACTTATTGTAAAAATTTTACAGACGCCGGGCCCTGGGGCCTCATACAAATCTATATATATAAAATAGAGAATTTGTTTGTATATCTGTATATATATTTGTGCCTAACTAGCTCTGGAACGCCTTGAACAATTTCAACCAAACTTGGTATCCATATTAGTAACTATGTGGAATCAAACATAAGTGGTGGGGGTAGCACGTTTTTTGGCTGGGTGAGGCGTGGCAGGCGATTTTAGTGTCGGAACCACCGTTTTCGGTATCACCGAGACGAATAGTGCTGGTAGTACACTCCTATGGGTGAGTTATATTCCCGCAGGGGGGTGGGTGATCGATATTAAAGTTGATTCTATGGTTTTCGAGGTGCTGAGTTGAATAGTGATGGTATGACAGCTCTAGGGGGATGGGGTCGATAATTGAGAGGGGGGGGGGGGGTGACCGATATTAGTGTCGATTCTATGGTTTTCGGGGTCGCTGAGTTGAACGGTGACGGTAAGACAGCTCTAAGTGGATGGGGTCGATAATTGATGGGCGGGGTGACCGATATTAGTGTCGATTCTATGGTTTTCGGGGTCGCTGAGTTGAATGGTGATGGTAGGACAGCTCTTGCTGGTAGCGGTCGATTGAGGGGGGGGGGGTTGACCGATATTAGTGTCGCTTTTATAGTTTTCGGGGTCGCTGAGTTGAACGGTGATGGTAAGATAGTATTAGTATTAGAGTCGATTCTAAAGTTTTCGGGGTGCTGAAATGAATAGTGGTGGTTAGAAGGCATTGCCAATACTCCTTCACTTTCATATTTCTAAAGATCAATTGAAACGTTGTATAAAGATTACATTACAAACGTGTTTAATGCGTGTCTTATCTTTTTAAATTCTCTATATTAACTTCACTTGCCCGTGTGTTTGTGGGTTTGTGGGCTTGTGGGTTTGTGGATTTGTGGTGGATTCTTGCGATCAATTTTTAACCCACTTCCTACAGCCCGATTTTATTGAAATTTTGACACACATGTGTATTTCCGGAGACAACACTTTCTATTAAATTTTGAGGCCCCTCGGGCTTTACACACATGTGTATACCTAATAAACAATACTTTTTCGAAAATTTGGTAGTGATCGGGTCCCGGGTTCGGCCGCAAGGCCCTTATACATTTTTTAAATATCTATACTGGCATCAGATATTCGTCGCCCTATATGGACTTTGTGCGGTGTGTGCTGCGCAGTCGGCTGCGCTGCATGGTTTTGGTGGTGGAGAGAGAGAGAGAAATCTTAGCTCACGCACAAATGAACCCAGCAAATGAAACGAGACATACATGTATTATGCTTACTTCAACTTACATTTTTATTTACTGAATTGTATTTTTATTGATGTCGTTTTTTTTGTTGTCGATATCAACTTACAGATAGAACAACAAGTTTTCACAATATTCTGTCATTTGGCGTTTTCATAAATTAGTTCAGAGCAGTCAAAGAGTTCTCAAGACAAATGTTCGTGTTTCTTATTTGCTCAGAGTATGAGCTTGCTCTAAGTGCTCAGAATAAAATGATCTGAGCTTATTCAATTTTAACATCTGATGTCAAATGTCTGTTTCGATGATTTTCCCCTACAATAAAAAAAAAAGGCCCAGGATCGAGGGGCTCCCATATCAATTTCTGCGATTAGAGAATTTAGGTGAAAAATTTTAATTTTTATGGGTTGTTTTTTTTTAATTCTGTGAAGAGTTTTTATATTTCTACACAGATGACAGTTGACACACATAGACTACTCACAGTATGAAAGTGTTACCATCGGAAAAATGAAAACGGTTTGTAGTTACTGTCAAGCACGAAAGTTTAAATCAGAGTCACCTGGTATTTGCTGCAAAAGTGGAAAAGTGAAACTCTTTCCATTAGAATCACCACCACAAGAACTTTTGAGTTACACATCAGGAGCCACGTCGGAGTCAAAGCATTTTCTTAGTAACATCAGAAAATACAATTCATGCTTCCAAATGACATCGTTCGGCGCCACAACAGTTATTCATCAGCCCGGATTACCATCAACATTTACGGTGCAAGGACAGATTTACCATTAGGCGGGATCGCTGCTTCCGCTACCAGATCAACCACCAAGATTTCTACAATTATATTTTATTGGAAACGAACAAGTGGAAGCTGACCAGAGGTGTACCTATATCTCTGGAACAAGACATCCGATAGTGTCAAACTTACAGAAAATGTTTCATGAGCACAATGATCTGATTAAAACTTTTAAAACATCATTGGAACGTATGCCAACGGATGAATATAAAGTTGTCATAAGAGTAGACCGAAGACCAGCAGACGAACACGAACGTCGCTTCAATGCTCCTCAGGTAGATGAAGTCGCGGTGGTTATACCAGGAGATGAGTTTGATCAACGGAATATCGTAATTCAACGAAGAAGCGTATCATTGTAGCGCATTTCAGAAACACATCGATCTTATGATGGTCTCCAGTACCCAGTGATGTTTCCCCGTGGTGAAGATGAATATCATTTTAATCTGAGGCAGGTCAGCCCAAGGACAGGTAACACAACTAGCCAAAAAGATTCAGCGATGGATTTCTATGCATACAGACTTATGGTTCGAGAGGAACAGAACCACATATTAAACTGCAGACAATTGTTTCATCAATTCATCGTTGATATGTATGCAAAAATCGAAAGTGAGCGTCTTCTTTACATTCGTATAAATCAACGTAAACTAAGAGTGGAAAAATATATTCACCTGAGAGATGCTGTGGTAAATGACGTTAATGTTGAAAATCTTGGTGCCTTTGTCATACTACTAGCTACGTTTACAGGCAGTCCCAGACACATGCACGAATACACGCAAGATGCTATGACGTACGTAAGGACGTACGGAAGACCAGATTTATTTATCACCTTCACGTGTAATCCGTCTTGGAAAGAGATCAAGGAGATGCTTACCAATGGTCAATTACCGAATGAGCACCACGACTTGATTGCGAGAGTATTTAAACAGAAGCAGTTGAAACTAATTGAAATTATAACAAAAAGTCATGTCTTTGGAGTGCCAAGATGCTCGATGTACACGATTGAATGGCAAAAGCGAGGACTGCCACACTCAGACAATTTAATCTGGTTAGCGGAAAAAATTCAACCCACAAAAATCGATGACGTTGTATCGGCTGAGTTGCCTGACCCAACAAAAGATCCTGAACTTTTTGAAGTGATTAAGAAAAACATGATTCATGGACCATGTGGAAATCTAAATCCCAATTCGCCGTGTATGAAGGATGGAAAGTATACCAAAAAGTACACAAGAAAACTGCTTAAAGAGACACAAACAGGAAATGATAGTTATCCTTTATATAGACGGCGTGCTCCAGAGCATGGAGGGATCACGACGAAAGTAAAGAAAGGAAAAAATACAGAAATAGAAATCGATAATAGGTGGGTTGTCCCATTTTCACCGTTGCTGTCAAAAATGTTGCAGGCACACATTAACGTAGAGTATTGTAACAGTGTGAAGTCGATTAAATACGTGTGCAAGTATGTCAACAAAGGTAGTGATATGGCTGTTTTCGGCATAAGCAACGAGAGAGCAAACGATGAAGTGATGCGTTATCAGTTGGGAAGGTACATTAGTAGCAACGAAGCAGTTTGGCGAATCATTGGATTTACGATTCGCGAAAGACACCCTACTGTTGTTCATCTCAGCGTCCGTTTAGAAAATGGTAAGAGAGTTTATTTCACAACAGAGATTGCCCGTGCAGTGGTTGATCAGCCACCAAACACAACATTAACAGCATTTTTTCAACTCTGTCAGCAGGATCCTTTCGCAAAGACTTTGTTGTATCCTGAGAAACCTCGATATTACACATGGAGTCAATCGAGAAAAGTTTTCTATAGAAGAAAAGTTGGACAGCCCGTTCCTGGACATGATGCAGTCGCGAGTGACGCTTTGGGTCGAGTGTTCACAGTTCACCCCAATAACGCCGAATGTTATTTCTTAAGGATGCTTCTTCACACAATTCGAGGACCAAGATCTTTCGCAGAGCTAAGAACAGTAAACGGAGAAGTATGCCAGACATTTAGAGAAGCCTGTCAGAAATTGGGTTTACTGGAAGGAGACCAGCACTAGGATCTTACATTGCGAGAAGCCGAAATGATCTCTCTTCCAGAACAAATAAGAAATTTGTTTGCTATAATATTAACTACATGCAGTCCAACGAATCCAAATACTTTATGGGAAAAATATAAGGAAGCCCTAAGTGAAGATATACTTGCAAAAGTCCGGAGAGATAATCCGACATTGGAAATCATGTTTGGTCCGGACATTTACAACAAAACTTTGATTATCCTTGAGGACAAATGTATGTCGATGATCAGCAAAACATTACTGCAGCTCGGCCTACCTGCACCAAAACGAGACCGCCAAGACGTACTTCACGCAGATTACATACGTGAAAAGAACTACAACACCGAAGAGCTAAGTGCATACGTTGCGGAAAAGAAGCCACTTTTAAATCAAGATAAAAAAAGCATATCAAATTATCATTGATCAGGAAGCAAAACAACAAGGTGGTATAATTTTTCTAGATGCTTCTGGCGGCACAGGAAAAATATTTTTAACCAATTTAATTCTTCAGGGATTGCATCGACATTATTGGAAGGAGGAAGGACAGCCCATTCTGCACTTAAGTTGCCACTTGGCATCGCCAGGCAGGAAAACGCTACCTGCAACATTAGCAAAACAAGTGGTCGGGCGCAAGTGCTCAGGGAATGTAAAATAATCGTATGGGATGAATGCACTATGGCTCATAAGAAAGCTCTCGAGGCACTTGACGCCACTCTGAGAGACCTAAGGAGAAACGATAACCTGATGGGAGGAGCTTTGGTACTCCTTTGTGGAGACTTTCGTCAAACTCTGCACGTCATTCCAAAATCAACACCGGCCGATGAAATCCACGCATGTTTAAAACATTCATTTTTGTGGAAACATGTGCGAAAGACCAGTTTAAATAAGGACATGAGAGTAAATATGGAGGACGACAGCGCTCAAATTTTCTCAAACAAACTAGTGGAGATCGGAGAAGGTAGATTAATAGTCGAGTCTTCTGGCAAGATAAAATTACCATCCGATTTTTGTAATTTGGTGTCGTCTGTCGCAGAATTGATAGATGCCATCTATCCATGATGCCATGAAGACGTCAACGAAATAAATAACCAAATACTTGCCATGTTACCAGGCGTAGTCACTGAATACAAGTCTATCGATAATGTAGTAGATGCCGATGAGGTCGATAATTTCCCACCCGAATTCCCAAA
This sequence comes from Nephrocerus scutellatus, assembly GCA_947095585.1. Classification (NCBI taxonomy): domain Eukaryota; kingdom Metazoa; phylum Arthropoda; class Insecta; order Diptera; family Pipunculidae; genus Nephrocerus; species Nephrocerus scutellatus. The sequence goes on along the minus strand of OX352761.1, from coordinate 74,601,201 downwards.
CTCACTTGATTTGGCTGGATTGCCACCACATCGTCTTTTACTCAAAGTGGGATCTTCAATTTTTTTACTACGTAATCTTGATTCGCCAAAACTGTGCAACGGAACAAGGTTGTGCGTAAAAAGATGCTGGGCAATGTAATTGAAGCTACTATAATAACAGGAAAGGGAGAGGGCGAAACAGTTTTTATCCCACGGATACCACTCATTACGACGGATCTACCTTTTAACTTTAAAAGATTGCAATTTCCAGTAAGACTTGCGTTCTCGATTACGATTAACAAATCATAGGGTCAGTCTATTAAATAATGCGGTGTGGACTTGAGATCGCCATGTTTCTCCCATGGACAACTTTATGTTGCTTGCTCTAGGGTGGGTTCACCTAAAAATTTATTTATTCTTGCTCCTGGAGGTGAAACTAGAAATGTTGTTTATAATCAAGTGTTATGTATTGTTTGAAATGATATTCGCTTTAAATGTTGTTTTTTCTTATCTTTATTAATTGGTTTTTTTTTAATTTATATGATATGATATGATTAATCCTATTTGGGACTGCTGTTGCTAATGTAGTCGATATCAAAAATAAAAATGGATGTTTTGTTCATCTCGACTACCAACTAACAAGTGACCAAACGTCGTCGTTCGCCCACCCAAGTAACCTCGGATCATATACTTGAGCGGGAGAAGGAGACAAGATCAGCTTAACTCGTTGTCAGAATGAACACTGGCATTAGGATACAGCGTTCGATAATTAATACTACATTCAAAACACCTTTCCCCTCGGAAAGATAAACCATGTAATGGTTTATAAACCAAACAATACTAGAACAAATTTTTTTTTCCATAGCATGATATAAGCTATTCTATAAATTTCAAAGTAACGATCTGAGTGTAACTTAATTCTAAAGTATAGAAAATGTTATATATTATAAAAAGATAAGTTATTTCATGATTTCATATGAGAATATTATATTTAGAATAATTAAAATAAATAGTTTACGCGGAATTAACCCAAAAGGAACATATGAAAGAATAAAATAATTTAGCTTAGCGATAGATTCGTCTATACTTGATCCGAAATATAAGTATGTACATGTCAAGAATCAATAAACTTCTTCAACCGATTGTTGTGAACAGTAACATTTTTTCTGTTTATTTTAATCGTAGAATTTTCAGGTGAGTCGATATTAACAATTCTATAAGGACCTAACAAAAGGGCTTCGAGTTTACTTCTATTTTAATTTTTTAGTAAAACGAGATCGTCCACTTGCAATTTTGTGACATTTAATACTTGATCGTACCTTTCCTTAGCCTTTTGCTTTGATCTCAATAAATGTTCTTTGGCTAATTGCCACGAATGCCGTAACCGATACTTTAACTCTTCACAATAATCCTCGTAATTATATAGTGGTTGTTGGGGACGTTTAATAGTACTGGGAATATTCGGCCTAAACCCATACACTAACTCAAATGGCATAAACCCAGTGGCAGAATGAGGAGTGGAGTGATACGTAAAAGCAGCAAAGTGAACCCACTGATCCCAATTTAACGGATCGGTTTGGGTATAATTCCTAAAGTACTCGCCCAAGGTTCTATGTGAACGCTCCAAAGCTCCATTGGATTGCGGGTGGTAGGCTGTAGTATTAAGTTTTTTAATATCTAACATTTTACAAACCTTTTTGAACATGTCACTCATAAAGTTGGTGCCTTGGTCGGTAAGAATACTACTAGGACAACCAAACAAATGTCTCACACAAAAGCTTTTGCAACTGTCGTAGCATCTTGTGATGCAAGGGGTACCGCAATGGAAAATTTCGACAAATCATCCATCATAGTTAATATGTATCGACTTCCAGTGTGTGTAATGAGTAGGGGTCCAACAATATCAAGAAAAAATTTCGAAAACACTGAATCTGAAGTAGTCGTTATTTTTAACGGACATTTAGTTAATTGAGAATGTTTATTTTTCTGACATAGCTCGCACTTTCGGATAAATTGTTTAATTATACTCATCATTTTCGGAAAATAATAATATGGTTTTAATCTTTTGTACGTGCGCATAACTCCCTAATGGCCGCCAAGAGGACTCGTATGGAATTCCTTAAGGATACGAGTTATCTCCTTTTCGTCCGAGATTTCGGTTATGTGATTATCGTTTGAATTATCCTTTGTAGATAAAATGACGTGTGTAGTGTTTGTTGAACTGTTAAAATCTACTGAACCAGAATTAGATGGGATAATGACTGAGTGACAGTTTTTGCTTGAGAACGTGTAACTACTGAAATCTCATTACATTTGGAGAGATCTTCACACGAGGGCAGTGAACGACTAAGTGCATCTGCTAAGACATTAGTTTTACAAGATTTGTACATAATCTTATAATCGTACTCATCCATGATTACTCTCCAACGAATCAAACGTGAAGTAGGGTTTGAGCTTTTGTGTAACCAAATTAGAGGTTTGTGGTCCGTTTGTATAACGAAACGTCTTCCATATAGGTATGGTCTGAATCGTTGCACGGCCCAAACAATGGCTAATAGCTCTTTTTCAACTGTTGCATAGTTACGTTCGGCACTATTTAGTATACGACTAGCAAATGAAATAGGACAATCAAACGATTCAAATTCCTGAGATAGAACCGCTCCTATTGCATTGTTTCTTGCGTCGGTAGTTACAATAAATTCCTTAGTAAATTCTGGATATCTCAAAATTGGAGGACTGATTAAAAGACCTTTTAAGGTTTTAAAATAATCTTCTGTAAAAGCATCCCATTTAAATTTAACATTCTTCCTTAGTAAAGCATTTAATGGTTCGGATACTTTTGAAAAATCTTTAATAAATCTTCGGTAGTACCCGCAAAGACCTAAAAAGGCTTTTATTTGTTTCGCGCTTGTTGGTTTAGCGTACTTTTCAATTGCTGAAATTTTGGACGGGTCAGGCTTGATGCCATTGTTGGTTATAATATGCCCTAAATATGATATTTCTCGTCTCAGAAAATGACATTTTGCCGGTTGTCACTTTAAATTGAATTGACGGAAACGTGAAAGAACATCTGTTAATTTTTTATTGTGATCATTCAAATTTATCCCGTAAATTACGACATCGTCCAAATACACGAAACATCGAATCCCATTCAGACCTGACAGAACGGTGTCCATAAGCCTCTAGAAAGTCAAAGGAGCTCCCTTGAGACCGAAAGGCATTCGCAAGAAAAGGAACGGTGAGTTCCACGGACTGACTGAATTTTCAATTATGCCATCATCTAGCATTTGTTGGACTTGGTTGTTAATTTCTACGTTTGTAGAGTGAGGTAAGGCTTTATTTTTACTGGTCGCGAATTTGGAACTAAACGTATCTCATGATGTGTGGCGGTTGTTGTTGATAGTTTATCGCCCGGTAGGTGAAAAACATCATTAAAATTCCGGCAAATTTCTAGAATTGAATTCAGTTCCTCCTCGTTGAGATTATCTGTGTCTAATAAACAATTCAACAATTTGAAACGATCCTCAAGCACGTTTTCATTTGATAATTGATTGGTGTGATAGATATCGTAATTTTTAATTGATTTAGGGTTTACCGAAAAACCTTTAATAGTAATATCCGAGTCATTAGTATTTAGAATAGCTACTTAGCCATTACGATTCCGAATGCTGACTATTGACCCAGCCAAGAAAACACCCCTTTCAATTTCTTGAGATTCACAAACGTAGTCCCCATCATGAAGGACATTAAACGGTACTTTAAACATTTTTTCGACTCGTGCTGGGACTGTTATCGCCGGTGAAGGATTTCCTTAGAATTTTAAAATTATTTGACTTTCTGGGTCATTAAAAATTTCTATTTGTCTTTTAGCATAATCGATTTTGCAATTGTTGACTTTGAGAAAATCTGTTCCTATAATGCCTACACACTCCAATGAAAAGCAATCTGGCACAATGTGAAAAGAATGCGACATAGGCTCAGCATTTTTATGCGATTGGTATGTGTTACCAATAATATATTTTTTCTTAATTATGCTTATATCAGCACCTGTATCTATTAAGAATTTAGCAGGATTTAATTTGAGAATGTCTAAATTGATTAAAACATATTTCGAATCTACCATATTTAAAACATGTTGAAGTACGAGTGAATTGGCATTAAGAACAGTACTAAAATCAGTCAATTCACTATTATTAGTAAAAGAAACTTGTGAACTTGAACGATCTGAATGAGAACTAGTATTTAGAACTAAGTTGTTGGTATTAGCTTCGAAAGTATTAAAAGAGCACGGTTTTAAAGTTGGTCTACTCGACCAGACGCGCTTGGGTCCTGGTGGAGTACACTTAAGTTTTCCGAATCCAAATTGTTGTTATTTTAGATTCGAACGTAATTGGTACCATATTTATTAAACTAGAGGTTTTATTATTTCGCTTAAAACAATCGTCGATAAGATGACCTCTTTTACGACAATATCTACAGTATAAGGATACTTGTCGGACGGATTGGTTAATTGTAGAATTATTCGTAAAGGATTTAGCTGTATTGGTACTGAAATTAGTTGGGTGTTGCCTCAATTTAACATTTTGATTTTGGTTATTATTTGAATTATAACTCGCTCTGTTACTTAACGAGTAACATTTGTTGGCACTATGTCCTCGCTTGTTACATAGTTGGCATGTCACAGTTTTTGGGGAATTGTCCGACGAAAAATGGTTTGATGTTTCACATCTATTAAATAATTCCTCTTCAACCGCTTTAGTAATAGCATCTGCTATTGTTGAAAACTTCCCTGCTCTTAGAATAATTTTTATAGGGTCTCTTAACCCTTTGACAAATGAATTCAGAGCTGTTTGACCATTTAAATTTTTAATACAAGTAGCAGCATCCTCCCCTTCTTTAGTTATGCATGCATCATTTAAATCAGAGAGGATACGCTCAGCCCTACTACCATATGCACGAACATTCTCTTTAGGATATTGACGAATTCTAAACAATTCACTTTGTAAAATTTCTATTGAAATTTTTTTAGAAAACTCGTTATTAAGAGCTGCTTTTAACTCTATCCACGTTTCAAAATTGCGGTACTTTACGATATCATAAGCTGCGCCCGTTAATCTAGTTTTCACTAAATTCAAAAATAATAATTTATCATCTTCACTACAAAGAGGTTTAAACATTAACTCACAGCTAGAGAAAAATTTATGAATTTCCTGTTGATTACAATCAAATTCTGGCACTATTTTTAGGAATACCGAAGTATTTAATAACGAAATTTGCTTTGTATCCGGCATTATATTGTCGTACGAAAAAATATTGGTTCGCGAAGAAACAGACTTGTTCACTTTACTGTTACTTGAAATATTTATTGACTCTTCGACATCGAATCCATCACTTACCAAATTATCTTCACATTCGCTTTTTGGAATGTTTTCCATTGACTTCGATCTCCTTTTTAAATTCTCTATATTAACTTCACTTGCCCGTGGCTGGCTGGCTGGCTGGCCAAATCTTGTGATCAATTTTTAACCCACTTCCTACAGCTCGATTTTATTGAAATTTTGCACACATGTATATCTCCCAAGACAACACTTTCTATTAAAATTTGAGGCCCCTCGGGCCGCGGGGTCGGGGGGCTCTCATACAAATATTTTACAAAATTTACCCGATTTTCTTTAAATTTTGTACACATGTGTGTCTTCGATGGAAAACACTTTTTGTAAAAATTTGGAGCGCTCGGCCCCTTGGGGACCCCAATATACAATTTTTAAATATCGCTATATCGCATCAGATCACGGCAAAGTCTGAGCTCTGTGTTTTGTGAGCAGCGCTGTTCGCTGCCGCTGCGTCATTTGGTGGATGATTTTGTCACAAGACGATCACGCAGTGTGTGTGTATGTTTGTGTGTATCTCCGATTAGAGAATTTACAAGAAAAAGTTTAAATTTTATGGGTTGTTTTTTTATTACTCTACTCCGTAATTTCATTTAGAGTATTTTAATCATTCTTTACATCATTCTTTATATGATTCCTGATGTGGATTACTAAAACAAAATTATTTTTATTAGTATTATTTTTGTAAATGTAACAGTAAAATATACAATTAGTAAATAAAAAAATATATATACACAAGAACAAGGAACGAGAAAAAATATATATATGTAATTTACTGCCGATTAGCAGCTCTGCCAGCTAATGCCAATGAACAGCAATGCCAACAAAATAACTGCTTCCTCCATGCATTCCAATTCCAATGTAATGTATTTAGCCCAATGCTTGTATGTATGAATTTTATTAATTGGCTTCATGTACTTTGTAATGTAGGTTTTTTTAATAATTTGCCACTCCAAATATGCAATATGAAATTGATGTATTTGTATGTAGGTTTTTTTAATAATTTGCCACTCCAAATATGCAATATGAAATTGATGTATTTGTAAAGTAGGTTTTTTATTAATTTGCCTCTCCAAATATTCAATATGAAATTGATGTACTTTGTAATGTAGGTGTTTTAATAATTTGCCTCTCCAGATATTAAATATGAAATTGATGTACTTCACCTTAATTTTCTATTTTACTTTTTTTTTTTTTCGCTGTATTGTTTGTATTGTTATGTATTGTTTGAAATGATATTCTCTTTAAATGTTGTTTTTTCTTATCTATATTAATTGGTTTTTTTAAATCTATATGATATGATATGATTAATCCTATTTGGGACTGCTGTTGCTAATGTAGTCGATATCAAAAATAAAAATGGATGTTTTGTTCATCTCGACTACCAACTAACAAGTGACCAAACGTCGTCGTTCGCCCACCTAAGCAACCTCGGATCATATACTTTAACGCCGCTGCGCACAGTCGTGCTGCACTCCAGCACACGCGAAGTAAAAGAAACAACGTCGTATATTGTGCTTGTGCAAAAACAAAAAAAAAACAAAAAAAACCAAAATTAAAGTGCTCGCAAAACAATCAACGGTTCGCGTGATCGGCGCCGATCAACAAGTGCAAAGTGCAGTGTGAGTGTCCGTGTTCCCCATCCCCATCATCGCAGCTAAAGAAATTGGTGAAATATAACTGTCGTGTATTTTGTATGCGGCAGTCTGTTGATGATCTATTTCTTTAGCTATTAGAATAACGGATTGTGAGTGTTTGTTTCTTCTGGTGATTTAACTCATTTTGTCGTGAAGGCATAACACTGGCGACAATTTAAGGTTGATAATCCATTTTGAGACATTCTCTTCTCAATTCGGTAAAAAGAAGCGGTAAGTTGTGTTTTGTGTGTTTGTTTGTTGTAGTTATGTGTGTTTTCAGAGTGGATCTCAGCAACATACGTGGGCTGAGAACGAATTCGTTCGCTGTGTTTAACCATGTACATGTCCACAGGCCAGCAATTCTGGCACTGAGTGAAACTCAGGTATTTGATAATTCTGATGCATCGGAATTTAATCTACCTGGGTTTAGCTTGGTGCCATTATTTTTCCCTCGACGCGGACTCGCAATCTATGTTCGTAGAGATGTTGCATTTCAGCTTTTGCCTCATTTTAGCCAAAGTTCCAATCCGGAATTCAATTTCATTTGGCTCAAAGTAAAGGTACATGAGCGCAACATCTACTACTGTTTCCTTTACAGAAGCCCCCACTTAGACAGTGTTTCAACTCAGAGCGAGTTTGATGCACTGTCTGATTCCATCTTAAGAATTGGAAATCGTAAAAATGAAATCGTTATTGCGGGCGATTTCAATGTACACAATTCTGGGTGACTTCGCCATTCTGGCCAGACAACACTCGAAGGAAGGTGTGTTGAGTTATTCGCTGAGTTTAATCACCTTACTCAGCTTGTAAATGAGCCTACACGAATACCTGACATTGCAAATCATTCCGCAAAACCCTAGACTTGTTCCTTACCTCTCGTCCTGATAAATACTCCGTCAATGTATCATCGACCCTAGGCTCATCAGACCATTGTTAGAGAAAAACTCCCAAAAAAATAGTATGGCAATACGAGAAAGCCAATTGGGACGGCCTTAACAACTTCTTTGGGAGTTATAACTGGTCGCTATTGTTTCGCGATAGCAACGTGGATGCCGCCGCTGATGCAATAACAAACATCATTCTTATTGGTATAAGAAAGTTTATCCCTTTTAGGAATAAATCTATCAAATCAAAGGAAGATGGATGGTATGACTTGAGCTGTAAAGAGGCTTCTAGGATTAGAGAGGTATGCTTTCGGTTTTACAAAGAAAACCCTTCCGAGGAAAACCGAAAAAAGTTTAAACGAGCAAGAAATGATTGCAATGCCCATCTTCGGCGAGTCAAATTCGCCTACGACCGAAAATTAAGGCAAAAAATACTACAATGTCCCATAGGTAGTAAAAATTTTTGGTCTTTCGTGAAAAGAATCAAAAATTCAGCCTCGTCGTCGATTCCAACGCTCATTTATAATGACATTCCAGTTGTCAGCTCTATGGACAAACCCAATCTGTTTGCTGCGCATTTCGCAGCTAGCTCTACGCTTCCAGATTGTGCATTGCCGCCTCCTGCACCTCAGAGTATTGAACACTCTATGGGACAGATATTTTTTCGTACTCGTGCAGTTGCTAGAGTTTTAAATGATCTTAACACATACAAATCCGCTGGTCCAGATGGTATTTCTCCATTAGTTCTGAAGAGGTGTTCTTCAAAGCTGGCATTACCATTGCGTAAGCTTTTCCATCTATCCTACTCTTCTGGACTCTTCCCGAGAAGTTGGAAAACAGCATTTGTCCAGCCCATACCCAAAAAAGGCGAACCGTCGTCTCCTTCTTCGTACCGACCCATAGCACTTACATCCATTCTTTCCAAGGTCATGGAAACGCTGATCAATTATCAGCTTAAGAAATATCTTGAAACCAACGTAATCCTTAGTGACCGGCAGTATGGGTTTCGTGGGCAACGTTCTACTGGTGATTTGATGGTTTATCTCACCGAACAGTGGAACCGATCTTTGCATCATTTTGGAGAAAGCAAAGCTGTTGCACTCGATATTTCAAAGGCATTTGACAGAGTTTGGCATCAAGCTCTTTTGTCTAAAATGCGTGCTTATGGTGTCGATGATAAACTGCTTCAATGGATTAGAAGCTATCTTTTGGACCGCTCAATTCAAGTTGTTTTAGACGGTTTCAAATCTGAAATACACCACATAAATGCTGGCGTTCCCCAGGGCTCTGTTCTGTCCCCGACACTCTTTCTCATTTTTATTAATGATCTCTTATCTGTGACTTCTAATCCAATTCACTCTTTCGCTGACGACAGCACTCTCAGCTTCTCATATAAGTTTGAGGAACGTCCCTCCACCTCTGATGTGGAACTCAAACAACATCGTATGTTAAGCAGGTTAAATTCTGACCTTGACAGCATAATACAATGGGGAGAAAACAATCGAGTAGACTTTAACGCTTCCAAAACCCAATGCTGTCTCCTGTCGTCCAAGCGAATCCTAAGCCCCATGCCATTATCCATGAATGGCACTTGCATCGAGGAAACTGAAAAACTCGCAATTCTCGGTATGTGCGTTAACGACAAGCTTCGTTGGAATGACCACATATTTACCGTCGCTAAAAATGCTGCGAAATGTTTAGGTTTTCTAGCCCGGTGCAAGAAATATTTCACTCCCTCTGATCTGGCTACCATTTACAAGGCTTTTATTCGCCCAAAACTTGAGTACAATTGCCATATCTGGTCTGGTGCGCCTAAGACTACTTTGCATCAGCTAGATAGAATACAAAACCGCGCGATAAAACTTATCGGTGACGAAAATATAGCGAAATCGATTGATTCGCTTGAACACCGCAGGAACGTTTCTTGCTTGTCACTATTTTATCGCTTCTTCTACCAGCGGTGCTCAAGAGAAATAGCCAGCTGCATGCCACCTCTCCTTGAATTCAACCGCAATACTCGTGGCGCTCTAAATGCTCATCAGTTTACCCTTAAGCCCATCTTCGGACGTACAGTTAAATTCAGGGATTCGTTCTTCAGCCGTACAACTCGTATGTGGAATGCTCTGCCAAGCTCTGTCTTCCCACATCACTATGATCCACAGGCATTCAAAACACAAGCTCATAGACATCTCCTCTTTTCTCCTCCTCTTCCTTAACGCCCACGCTGTGCCAAGCATATAGCCGAGCATTATAAGGGTGCGAACCCCTTGAAGCGTGCGCGAATTATAAAAAAAAAAAAAAAAAATATACTTGAGCGGGAGAAGGAGACAAGATCAGCTTAACTCGTTGTCAGAATGAACACTGGCATTAGGATGCAGTGTTCGATAATTACTACTACATTCACAACACAAGTTTTGTGTTAAACGTATATTTTAGTAGATTTGTAAAAAAAATGTTTTTGTATAATTTTTATAGTGTTCTTTTACCTTAACATATTTATTTTGTGAATAAAAAATTACATTGATTTTACTTTTTAAATATAGTTATTTCTTTTCATACCAATGCCTAAGATAATCTTGTGATAAATAAATTCCTGGGCAAAGCCGGGTAATCAGCTAGTTTGACTGGCAATTGTTAATACGTTGATCGCTAGAAGTTCATACTGGCATGGTCGCCATGTAATAAAGTTAAAAGCTGAGTAATGGCAGGTCGCCATGTAATAAAGTTAAAATTTACTGTGAGTGGAACAACACCCTAACAGAACAGATATAGAGTTTTGAATTTGGGACTGCACCCTTATTCAACACTGCGTGTATTGCTTAAGCAACAGGCAGTGTTTTGTTAATGAGAAGACCTTCACCTTTTTAGTTTGAAAAATACAAATATACAAATTTCGAAATAAGAAAATCTTAGATTAATGTCGGCATAAGATGTTATGCCAGGTGCATCATGCAATCGATTTGCAAATAAATTCGACTTAAGATATTAGTTCACTACAGTGCACACGATAGTTAGAGTTGTTCCTATATTACTATAATGTCTAATGCTTGATTTACATTTGGGCCGTGCGAGAAAAAATGAGCAGGACGACTGTTATATATAAATTGTGGTTAGCCAGACGAGGAAAGTTACCATAATGCAGATATAAAATAACTATAACATTCTATATATATATAGTCTAAGTCTAGACTTTAAAAGTTTTTGTGAGACCAGAGCAAAGGGGCAAATTTTGCGTTGTGGAGAACAGTTATTTTTTACGGGTAGCACTTGGTGAATTGTCTAGTCTGTTGTCTGTGAGGAACATTTTCTAACAAAAGTGTTTGTTAGTCTATCTCTCCGTCCACCCGACCAAGCAGCCCAATTAGACATTCCGAATTTTGCGTTTTTTTGTGCATCAAATTTGAATCAGGTAAGGAATATTGTAGGAATAATAATAATTTTCAACGATGATATAGGAGATCCAAACTACAGTCCATCTTCTACCGAAAGTTCCTCTGAAAATTAAGATAATGATCCAAGCTTGTGTTTGAGGAGCCAGGAGATTAAAAACGGCTTAGCAATCAAATTGAATCATCTGAACTTGAGATACGCGCGTAACCATCATCAACGAACGCACAAAAAATAGACACACCTACATCTAGAAAAAGGAAAAGAAATTTTGGTAAGGAATATATAACTCAAAGTGCGAAAATGGTTAGCGAAAAATTGTGTAAGGAAAATTGCCGAAAAAAGTGTAAAAAAAGAGTCACGTAAGCCCCAACATACTATTTTTAATGCGTACTGGGCACTTGGAAGCCATAAGATAAGAGCTCAATATTTAAGTGAGTTAATAGGATCAATACCTAAAAAGTCTGAGTGCTTGCAAAAAAAAGAAACTAATAATCGGAAGAGGACCCATTCAAATATTTACAAAATGAGGTCCGTGAACACATCGATAGCGTTCCTTTATACGAAAGTCACTATACTCGTGCCTGCTCTTCGCTTGCAATGCGACTTAAACGTAAAAAAAAACAACCCATAAAAATTAAAATTTTTCTTGTAAATTCTCTAATCGGGGATACACACACACACACACAAACACACTGCGTGCTCGTTTTGTGGCAAAATCATCCACCAAATGACGCAGCGGCAGCGAACAGCGCTGCTCACAAAGCACAGAGCTCAGACTTTGCCGTGATCTGATGCGATATAGCGATATTTAATTGTAATTGTATATTGGGGTCCCCAAGGGGCCGATCGCTCCAAATTTTTACAAAAAGTGTTTTCCATCGAAGACACACATGTGTACAAAATTTAAAGAAAATCGGGTAAATTTTTTAAAATATTTGTATGGGAGCCCCCCGACCCCGTGTAATGGTGATTTTTGAAAGCCCATCTGAACCGCATACACTTTACACTTAGGCCCCTCGTTGGGCGCCAATTTATGTAATGGTTATTCTTTTGTTAAGAGCTCACAAACGTTGAAGCAGCTGCGACTTAGGCCTGGTGTGCACGCCTAGCATACACTCTAACTAGCTCGCCGGAATGGGGTGGGGTCTTGGCCCGTCACCTGCTTCCACCATCATAAATATATTTAATGCGTGCACCAGGCCCCGTTGACCTGTATCTTAATTAATGGGGGCGACGAGATCTGAACAAAAAAAAAAACTCCTTTTAATTCATTTTACGTTATAATTCAAAGGCTATTTATTTCTACATTAAGTGTTATATTAAGTACGATATTACCACAATATTAATTCTACAACATTTCCTTAGGTGTTGAAAAGGTAAGCGAATTGAATAATTCTTATAATCTATAATAATTAGACAAGGGTAATAATCTATAACAACTAGAAAAATGTAATAAGGTAAGTATAGAATAATTCTTATAATCTCTAATAGTTAGGAAAAGTGTAATCAGGTAAGTATAGAATAATTCTTGTAATCTAAATATAATTAAAAGTGTAAAAAGGTAAGTGTCTGAATGATTCTTATAATCTATAATAATTAGGCAAGGATAATAAGGTAAGTAATGACTAATTCTTGTAATCTAAATATAATTAAAAGTGTAAAAAGGTAAGTGTCTGAATGATTCTTATAATCTATAATAATTAGAAAAAGTGTAATAAGGTAAGTAATGAATGATTCTTATAATCTATAATAGTTGAAAAGTGTAAAAAGGTAAGTGTCTGAATGATTCTTATAATCTATAATAATTAGGCAAGGTTAATAAGGTAAGTAATGAATAATTCTTGTAATCTAAATATAATTAAAAGTGTAAAAAGTGTAAAAAATTAAAAAGTAAAAAGTGTTGTAGGGAATAATTCTTATAATCTATAATAATTAGAAAAAGTGTAATAAGGTAAGTAATGAATGATTCTTATAATCTATAATAGTTGAAAAGTGTAAAAAGGTAAGTTTCTGAATGATTCTTATAATCTATAATAATTAGGCAAGGTAAGGTAAGTAATGAATAATTCTTGTAATCTAAATATAATTAAAAGTGTAAAAAAAGGTAAGTGTTGTAGGGAATAATTCTTATAATCTATAATAATTAGAAAAAGTGTAATAAGGTAAGTAATGAATGATTCTTATAATCTATAATAGTTGAAAAGTGTAAAAAGGTAAGTGTCTGAATGATTCTTATAATCTATAATAATTAATAAGGTAAGTAATAATATTTAATTGTAGGTTGTCAAAGCCTGCGCTTTGTAGTGCGGTGTTTCCGGACGCCTTAACATTTGTGATACGATATCTAATAACATGGAGCCGAGATCCTTTTCCTCTTGGATGGAAGCAAGGTAGTTTTGTAAAGTTTTAGCGATAAAAATGATTTCAATAGGATCCCGAAATTTTCGCAGATTATCCTGTGATTGCGTTAAGTTATGCATTCGCTTAGCACTCTCCAATACGCTGCCTTTTGCTATTGATGAATTTACTTTAGCAAACTGCTCAAGAATGCGTGTTGCTTCGCTGATGTAGGGACATTGATCCGTGTTTAGATTCCTCCATTCACCATTGTCATTGCACTGATAGGTAGTAAACGCTTCCGCTAGCGATTCGCCTGCGCCTTGTTGCCAAACTTCTTTGCCGCGAATGGTACGTGGCCAGTAATAATTCCCCTTATTATTATGGACGCTGACTGCAAGGCAGTCTGTGGTTTTTTCTGACACGACCATGACGGAAATTGTTTGCGATAAGTTCGCTTGCTGAGATCTTAAACGGAAGTCCCACATACCAGTGTGCTTTATATGGACTTTGGAATTTTAAGTATTGAATCCAGAAGACCAGATTCAGAAGGATATTTTGCATCGATTTGAATGGGAGGAAAATATCTAATTGGATCACGGTAACAATTTTATCGGACCGACCCCAGAAGACATGCGCTCGAGAAGATGGGCCTTCTGAATCTCTAGGTGCACCAACGGCCACTCTGGGCGCCCCAAAAGCAGAATAATATAACAGCAGTACTTACGTGAGGGAAAAGGGCGATTTCTGTTGGAACTTGGCTCGCGTGGTGGCCTCTTCTCCTCAATCGTCAGCTGCGATTCGGCCATTTTTGGTTAGGAATATTTATTCCTTGGTGTAGCGGACTTCTTCTTGTTGACAAATTTCGCCCTTTTCCATCCGCTTTCTTTTTTTTCTTTTGGATCGTCTTGTTCCTCTTCCTAGCGTTCCTTTTCTTAGTATTTTCCGTTTTTTTTTTCTGGATGTCCAATTCCCAATTCTTTTTCCTTCCACTTCTTTATTTTTTTTTTTCAAATTTTAATTTTCCTTAACGGAGCGATTTCTTTGACGTGCTGTCTCTTCGCCAACTCTCATGAAAAACAATTCCTTTTGACAATGTTTTCTGCAACAAGTCGTTTTGGCCCCTTGATGGGTGTTAGAGCGAGACGACGGTCATTTCCGCATTTCGACTTGTCTCTGTACAGAATCATTCACAATGGCTGATTTGTGCAGCAATTTATGTTTTCTTAAATGCATAGCTTTTGACATTCTTTCGCTTAATGCAAGTGTACCATTATAAAGGTTTATATTTCACTAGATGCATTGCTGGCTGGCTGGCCAAATCTTGTGATCAATTTTTAACTCACTTCCTACGGCCCGGTTTTTTTGAAATTTTGCACACATGTATATCTCCCAAGACAACACTTTCTATTAAAATTTGAGGCCCCTCGGTCCGCGGGGTCGGGGGGCTCTCATACAAATATTTTACAAAATTTACCCGATTTTCTTTAAATTTTGTACACATGTGTGTCTTCGATGGAAAACACTTTTTGTAAAAATTTGGAGCGATCGGCCCCTTGGGGACCCCAATATACAATTTTTAAATATCGCTATATCGCATCAGATCACGGCAAAGTCTGAGCTCTGTATATATATATACACAAGAACAAGGAACGAGAAAAAATATATATATGTAATTTACTGCCGATTAGCAGCTCTGCCAGCTAATGCCAATGAACAGCAATGCCAACAAAATAACTGCTTCCTCCATGCATTCCAATTCCAATGTAATGTATTTAGCCCAATGCTTGTATGTATGAATTTTATTAATTTGTTTCATGTACTTTGTAATGTAGGTTTTTTAATAATTTGCCACTCCAAATATGCAATATGAAATTGATGTATTTGTAATGTAGGTTTTTTTAATAATTTGCCACTCCAAATATGCAATATGAAATTGATGTATTTGTAAAGTAGGTTTTTTAATAATTTGCCTCTCCAAATATTCAATATGAAATTGATGTTCTTTGTAATGTAGGTGTTTTAATAATTTGCCTCTCCAGATATTTAATATGAAATTGATGTACTTCACCTTAATTTTATATTTTACTTTTTTTTTTCGCTGTATTGTTATGTATTGTTTGAAATGATATTCGCTTTAAATGTTGTTTTTTCTTATCTTTATTAATTGGTTTTTTTAAATCTATATGATATGATATGATTAATCCTATTTGGGACTGCTGTTGCTAATGTAGTCGATATCAAAAATAAAAATGGATGTTTTGTCCATCTCGACTACCAACTAACAAGTGACCAAACGTCGTCGTTCGCCCACCCAAGCAACCTCGGATCATATACTTGAGCGGGAGAAGGAGACAAGATCAGCTTAACTCGTTGTCAGAATGAACACTGGCATTAGGATGCAGTGTTCGATAATTACTACTGCATTCACAACACAAGTTTTGTGTTAAACTTATATTTTAGTAGATTTGTAAAAAAAATGTTTTTGTATAATTTTTATAGTGTTCTTTTACCTTAACATATTTATTTTGTGAATAAAAAATTACATTGATTTTACTTTTTAAATATAGTTATTTCTTTTCATACCAATGCCTAAGATAATCTTGGGATAAATAAATTCCTGGGCAAAGCCGGGTAATCAGCTAGTTTGACTGGCAATTGTTAATACGTTGATCGCTAGAAGTTCATACTGGCATGGTCGCCATGTAATAAAGTTAAAAGCTGAGTAATGGCAGGTCGCCATGTAATAAAGTTAAAATTTACTGTGAGTGGAACAACACCCTAACAGAACAGATATAGAGTTTTGAATTTGGGACTGCACCCTTATTCAACACTGCGTGTATTGCTTAAGCAACAGGCAGTGTTTTGTTAATGAGAAGACCTTCACCTTTTTAGTTTGAAAAATACAAATATACAAATTTCGAAATAAGAAAATCTTAGATTAATGTCGGCATAAGATGTTATGCCAGGTGCATCATGCAATCGATTTGCAAATAAATTCGACTTAAGATATTAGTTCACTACAGTGCACACGATAGTTAGAGTTGTTCCTATATTACTATAATGTCTAATGCTTGATTTACATTTGGGCCGTGCGAGAAAAAATGAGCAGGACGACTGTTATATATAAATTGTGGTTAGCCAGACGAGGAAAGTTACCATAATGCAGATATAAAATAACTATAACATTCTATATATATATAGTCTAAGTCTAGACTTTAAAAGTTTTTGTGAGACCAGATCAAAGGGGCAAATTTTGCGTTGTGAAGAACAGTTATTTTTTACGGGTAGCGCTTGGTGAATTGTCTAGTCTGTTGTCTGTGAGGAACATTTTCTAACAAAAGTGTTTGTTAGTCTATCTCTCCGTCCACCCGACCAAGCAGCCCAATTAGACATTCCGAATTTTGCGTTTTTTTGTGCATCAAATTTGAATCAGGTAAGGAATATTGTAGGAATAATAATAATTTTCAACATTGATATAGGAGATCCAAACTACAGTCCATCTTCTACCGAAAGTTCCTCTGAAAATTAAGATAATGATCCAAGCTTGTGTTTGAGGAGCCAGGAGATTAAAAACGGCTTAGCAATCAAATTGAATCATCTGAACTTGAGATACGCGCGTAACCATCATCAACGAACGCACAAAAAATAGACACACCTACATCTAGAAAAAGGAAAAGAAATTTTGGTAAGGAATATATAACTCAAAGTGCGAAAATGGTTAGCGAAAAATTGTGTAAGGAAAATTGCCGAAAAAAGTGTAAAAAAAGAGTCACGTAAACCCCAACATACTATTTTTAATGCGTACTGGGCACTTGGAAGCCATAAGATAAGAGCTCAATATTTAAGTGAGTTAATAGGATCAATACCTAAAAAGTCTGAGTGCTTGCAAAAAAAAGAAACTAATAATCGAAAGAGGACCCATTCAAATATTTACAAAATGAGGTCCGTGAACACATCGATAGCGTTCCTTAATACGAAAGTCACTATACTCGTGCCTGCTCTTCGCTTGCAATGCGACTTAAACGTAAAAAAAACAACCCATAAAAATTAAAATTTTTCTTGTAAATTCTCTAATCGGGGATACACACACACACACACAAACACACTGCGTGCTCGTTTTGTGGCAAAATCATCCACCAAATGACGCAGCGGCAGCGAACAGCGCTGCTCACAAAGCACAGAGCTCAGACTTTGCCGTGATCTGATGCGATATAGCGATATTTAATTGTAATTGTATATTGGGGTCCCCAAGGGGCCGATCGCTCCAAATTTTTACAAAAAGTGTTTTCCATCGAAGACACACATGTGTACAAAATTTAAAGAAAATCGGGTAAATTTTTTAAAATATTTGTATGGGAGCCCCCCGACCCCGTGTAATGGTGATTTTTGAAAGCCCATCTGAACCGCATACACTTTACACTTAGGCTCCTCGTTGGGCGCCAATTTATGTAATGGTTATTCTTTTGTTAAGAGCTCACAAACGTTGAAGCAGCTGCGACTTAGGCCTGGTGTGCACGCCTAGCATACGCTCTAACTAGCTCGCCGGAATGGGGTGGGGTCTTGGCCCGTCACCTGCTTCCACCATCATAAATATATTTAATGCGTGCACCAGGCCCCGTTAACCTGTATCTTAATTAATGGGGGCGACGAGATCTGAACAAAAAAAAACTCCTTTTAATTCATTTTAAGTTATAATTCAAAGGCTATTTATTTCTACATTAAGTGTTATATTAAGTACGATATTACCACAATATTAATTCTACAACATTTCCTTAGGTGTTGAAAAGGTAAGCGAATTGAATAATTCTTATAATCTATAATAATTAGACAAGGGTAATAATCTATAACAACTAGAAAAATGTAATAAGGTAAGTATAGAATAATTCTTATAATCTCTAATAGTTAGGAAAAGTGTAATCAGGTAAGTATAGAATAATTCTTGTAATCTAAATATAATTAAAAGTGTAAAAAGGTAAGTGTCTGAATGATTCTTATAATCTATAATAATTAGGCAAGGATAATAAGGTAAGTAATGACTAATTCTTGTAATCTAAATATAATTAAAAGTGTAAAAAGGTAAGTGTCTGAATGATTCTTATAATCTATAATAATTAGAAAAAGTGTAATAAGGTAAGTAATGAATGATTCTTATAATCTATAATAGTTGAAAAGTGTAAAAAGGTAAGTGTCTGAATGATTCTTATAATCTATAATAATTAGGAAAGGTTAATAAGGTAAGTAATGAATAATTCTTGTAATCTAAATATAATTAAAAGTGTAAAAAGTGTACAAAATTAAAAAGTAAAAAGTGTTGTAGGGAATAATTCTTATAATCTATAATAATTAGAAAAAGTGTAATAAGGTAAGTAATGAATGATTCTTGTAATCTAAATATAATTAAAAGTGTAAAAAGGTAAGTGTCTGAATGATTCTTATAATCTATAATAATTAGAAAAAGTGTAATAAGGTAAGTAATGAATGATTCTTATAATCTATAATAGTTGAAAAGTGTAAAAAGGTATGTTTCTGAATGATTCTTATAATCTATAATAATTAGGCAAGGTTAATAAGGTAAGTAATGAATAATTCTTGTAATCTAAATATAATTAAAAGTGTAAAAAAAGGTAAGTGTTGTAGGGAATAATTCTTATAATCTATAATAATTAGAAAAAGTGTAATAAGGTAAGTAATGAATGATTCTTATAATCTATAATAGTTGAAAAGTGTAAAAAGGTAAGTGTCTGAATGATTCTTATAATCTATAATAATTAATAAGGTAAGTAATAATATTTAATTGTAGGTTGTCAAAGCCTGCGCTTTGTAGTGCGGTGTTTCCGGACGCCTTAACATTTGTGATACGATATCTAATAACATGGAGCCGAGATCCTTTTCCTCTTGGATGGAAGCAAGGTAGTTTTGTAAAGTTTTAGCGATAAAAATTATTTCAATAGGATCCCGAAATTTTCGCAGATTATCCTGTGATTGCGTCAAGTTATGCATTCGCTTAGCACTCTCCAATACGCTGCCTTTTGCTATTGATGAATTTACTTTAGCAAACTGCTCAAGAATGCGTGTTGCTTCGCTGATGTAGGGACATTGATCCGTGTTTAGATTCCTCCATTCACCATTGTCATTGCACTGATAGGTAGTAAACGCTTCCGCTAGCGATTCGCCTGCGCATTGTTGCCAAACTTCTTTCCCGCGAATGGTACGTGGCCAGTAATAATTCCCCTTATTATTATGGACGCTGACTGCAAGGCAGTCTGTGGTTTTTTCTGACAAGACCATGACGGAAATTGTTTGGAAAAGGGCGATTTCTGTTGGAACTCGGCTCGCGTGGTGGCCTCTTCTCCTCAATCGTCAGCTGCGATTCGGCCATTTTTGGTTAGGAATATTTATTCCTTGGTGTAGCGGACTTCTTCTTGTTGACAAATTTCGCCCTTTTCCATCCGCTTTCCTTTTTTTTCTTTTGGATCGTCTTGTTCCTCTTCCTAGCGTTCCTTTTCTTAGTATTTTCCGTTTTTTTTTCTGGATGTCCAATTCCCAATTCTGTTTCCTTCCACTTCTTTATTTTTTTTTCAAATTTTAATTTTCCTTAACGGAGCGATTTCTTTGACGTGCTGTCTCCTCGCCAACTCTCATGAAAAACAATTCCTTTTGACAGTGTTTTCTG
Source organism: Nephrocerus scutellatus (assembly GCA_947095585.1). Classification (NCBI taxonomy): domain Eukaryota; kingdom Metazoa; phylum Arthropoda; class Insecta; order Diptera; family Pipunculidae; genus Nephrocerus; species Nephrocerus scutellatus. Next base: position 74,580,908 of record OX352761.1, on the reverse strand, counting down.
CAACAAGTCGTTTTGGTCCCTTGATGGGTGTTAGAGCGAGACGACGGTCATTTCCGCATTTCGACTTGTCTCTGTACAGAATCATTCACAATGGCTTATTTGTGCAGCAATTTATGTTTTCTTAAATGCATAGCTTTTGACATTCTTTCGCTTAATGCAAGTGTACCATTATAAAGGTTTATATTTCATTAGATGCATTGCTGGCTGGCTGGCTGGCTGGCCAAATCTTGTGATCAATTTTTAACCCACTTCCTACAGCCCGATTTTATTGAAATTTTGCACACATGTATATCTCCCAAGACAACACTTTCTGTTAAAATTTGAGGCCCCTCGGTCCGCGGGGTCGGGGGGCTCTCATACAAATATTTTACAAAATTTACCCGATTTTCTTTAAATTTTGTACACATGTGTGTCTTCGATGGAAAACACTTTTTGTAAAAATTTGGAGCGATCGGCCCCTTGGGGACCCCAATATACAATTTTTAAATATCGCTATATCGCATCAGATCACGGCAAAGTCTGAGCTCTGTATATATATACACAAGAACAAGGAACGAGAAAAAATATATATATGTAATTTACTGCCGATTAGCAGCTCTGCCAGCTAATGCCAATGAACAGCAATGCCAACAAAATAACTGCTTCCTCCATGCATTCCAATTCCAATGTAATGTATTTAGCCCAATGCTTGTATGTATGAATTTTATTAATTTGCTTCATGTACTTTGTAATGTAGGTTTTTTAATAATTTGCCACTCCAAATATGCAATATGAAATTGATGTATTTTTAATGTAGGTTTTTTTAATAATTTGCCACTCCAAATATGCAATATGAAATTGATGTATTTGTAAAGTAGTGTAAAGGACCAATGGTGATGGTTGTGGTATTAGTATGTTAGTCTGTCCGCATCACATAAAGCTACCTAAACTGCCATAATAGCTAATGGCATATGCCCACCTCGGGCGGTAATCTAGGCAATGTTGATGGGATCAGGATACTATCCGCCAATACAGTAAAGTACCCTATTGGTGGATCCCACCTTATATATATATAGGAGCGCTGCACCCCTGGTTTGCACGCGTGGATACCATTTGCTAAGCTCGTCGCAATCGGGGGTGGGTTCTTGGGATGCAACGACCTCCATATCCCAAATACACAAATAAAGATTACGTGCAATAAGTGATCAAAAAGGAAAGAAAATCAAACAAAAGAAAGGGAAAACAAATAAGGGAATAGTTGTACTCTCGATGATGTATTATCCTTGTTCCGGATGTTTGGGGGAGTGGGTTCGGGTTTAGGTTTGATACTTCAACCTTAACCTTTCCCACCGTGTCTTAACCCTCCCTGCCTTGGGACCCCGATGTCTTCGGGTCCCCCATGTTTGTATGATTGGGTCTTGCCTAACCCATGTCACCCAAGGCTGGACCACCTATGCCAGAGAGCAAAAGTTTACTAATAACGACTCATTTAAATTTTACACAATTACATATATATATATTTTCATTAAAGCAACGGGGCATGATAATTCATGGGGTTGAGCTATACTCAAAACTAAACAAAATATGGAAAAATAATTAAGCCTTTCTCTACCTTTACATTTCATTTCATTTATTGGTAGTATAAATATAGGCGTCCATCACAGAAAACCTAAATAGGCGTGACACAATATAAATCTATTTTTATATTTAATTTAATTGAATTCAAATTAAGCCTGAATTCACTATTCAAGCGAGTGTTTTCAAAACAAATAAAATCGATATAATGTTAAAATATCGCTCAAGTGAGCTTTCCTTATAATTTAACTGAATAATTTGTATTCTATATATATATATATATATATAAGTACTTTAAACAAATACTTTTCTTGTTTTTTTTTTTCTTCATTTAATACTTTTCTAAACGAGGTCATCCATAATCTCTGTGGAACCCATTGTACGCCTAGAGCGGTACTGTACGAATAAAAAAAAATTTCGAAACCCAATATGGCCTACATATAAATGTATTGGCCTGCAATAACTGTACGAGACCGAGTTAAAGAGCAATAGGGGAAAAAAGAAACACCAACAACATACTCGCAACTTACGGTTGCCTATGGCGAAAGACGGCTTCCCGTACACCTTAAGTATAACGCGTATAAGCTTAAGAAAAAATATTTAATTTACACTTACTTGTACTTATCCATCCGACTTCGGCAGCGCTGTCGATGACGATGTCTACCCAATATAGGGTGCTGAAACGATAGTTATTCAAATCTATGATAGGGTTCCAGGAAAACATCTTGATGCCAGAAAAATTGTTGGTAATGTTCTTTCTTTCCCCTTTTCTTTAGGAAAAGAAAAAGAAATGAATTAATTTAAATATACCGTCGGATGACACACGTTTCACAAACTATTTATAATAGATACACTATAATTTAAAACAGGAACAAATCCAATCGGGTTTATTTAGTCCTCGTATCCTGGTGTGGTCGTCGTCGGTGTCGATGTCTTCGGGAGCAGTACTAAGTCTGGTCCAAAGTAGCAGCCTCTGGTCATGCGAAACAAGGTCATCCTTCGAAGAATTCAACGGAATTCCCAACTGGAGTAGGACCCCCTTTGGACGACTTTCGCTGCTTATGCGCCACGAAATGAGCCACGTTCCAATGATTAGGAGAAGAAGGGTACTAGCAACCCTGGTCGCTTTTGCACAGTTAGCCCACAAAATCTTCAATTACAGGCTATTTTCGTACAGGAGGCGGAGGTTTCTCCGATGTCACTAAATTTAGGTGGTTCCCATATGATTGTTGGGAACAGTTATCCGGACGGGAATCTACGAATTGTCCTTTAATACAATTGTTCGACAATAAACCCACTTGGGTCTTTAGACCAACATTTGGCAATAAAAAAAATTTAATTATTCCGACCGCAAATCGCGTCTCTAGGCCAACATTGGGCACAATTTATTTCGAAAAAAAAAAAACAATCTATTTCGGCAGGATTTATTTTTACTTTAACCAAAAAAAAACGGCACTATAGGCAACCATTTTGCAAAAAAAAAACTGGCTTGAAATATAATTTATTTTTGTTCGTTCTGTCGGAGCTGACGAGCATCACGACCGTTGTCGTTCGCCGGTTGAAAACAAACCCTCCAGCCAAAAAAACGTTTTCTGGCCGGCTATACATTGCCATCACTCAATAATTTCCCATTCGATTCCTTCATTCTCCTTTTCGAACGGTCGACGTGGCAAAAGCGCATTCGTCTGCATCATCTTGTTACACATGTGCGTGTGTGTAAGTTACCGAATTTAAGTAACAAAGACAAATACCAAGTCTAATGTGGAGTATCGAATGTTTCTCCAGTAGTTTTACAGATCGGTGTACTCTTCTATATTAGGCTATGTTCAAGATATCCAAGTACAAGGAGAAGAGCGATATGCTGCATTTCAACAAATCATACGAGTAGACACGGAATTTGTTGTTGCATCATTAACAAAATAGGGTGATGCAGACTGCTATTCTTGTGGTCCATTTTGGTCGAAAGAGAATGCAAGGAAATAATTTAAGTGGGTAATAAATTGCAGGGATGTCCCAAATAACTTTACAGGGTGATTATCGCCGGGAAGTAAGGTGACGCATGATGCATCGACCATTACAGTAGGTTTTTTAATAATTTGCCTCTCCAAATATTCAATATGAAATTGATGTTCTTTGTAATGTAGGTGTTTTAATAATTTGCCTCTCCAGATATTTAATATGAAATTGATGTACTTCACCTTAATTTTCTATTTTACTTTTTTTTTTTTTCGCTGTATTGTTTGTATTGTTATGTATTGTTTGAAATGATATTCGCTTTAAATGTTGTTTTTTCTTATCTTTATTAATTGGTTTTTTTAAATCTATATGATATGATATGATTAATCCTATTTGGGACTGCTGTTGCTAATGTAGTCGATATCAAAAATAAAAATGGATGTTTTGTTCATCTCGACTACCAACTAACAAGTGACCAAACGTCGTCGTTCGCCCACCCAAGCAACCTCGGATCATATACTTGAGCGGGAGAAGGAGACAAGATCAGCTTAACTCGTTGTCAGAATGAACACTGGCATTAGGATGCAGTGTTCGATAATTACTACTGCATTCACAACACAAGTTTTGTGTTAAACTTATATTTTAGTAGATTTGTAAAAAAAATGTTTTTGTATAATTTTTATAGTGTTCTTTTACCTTAACATATTTATTTTGTGAATAAAAAATTACATTGATTTTACTTTTTAAATATAGTTATTTCTTTTCATACCAATGCCTAAGATAATCTTGGGATAAATAAATTCCTGGGCAAAGCCGGGTAATCAGCTAGTTTGACTGGCAATTGTTAATACGTTGATCGCTAGAAGTTCATACTGGCATGGTCGCCATGTAATAAAGTTAAAAGCTGAGTAATGGCAGGTCGCCATGTAATAAAGTTAAAATTTACTGTGAGTGGAACAACACCCTAACAGAACAGATATAGAGTTTTGAATTTGGGACTGCACCCTTATTCAACACTGCGTGTATTGCTTAAGCAACAGGCAGTGTTTTGTTAATGAGAAGACCTTCACCTTTTTAGTTTGAAAAATACAAATATACAAATTTCGAAATAAGAAAATCTTAGATTAATGTCGGCATAAGATGTTATGCCAGGTGCATCATGCAATCGATTTGCAAATAAATTCGACTTAAGATATTAGTTCACTACAGTGCACACGATAGTTAGAGTTGTTCCTATATTACTATAATGTCTAATGCTTGATTTACATTTGGGCCGTGCGAGAAAAAATGAGCAGGACGACTGTTATATATAAATTGTGGTTAGCCAGACGAGGAAAGTTACCATAATGCAGATATAAAATAACTATAACATTCTATATATATATAGTCTAAGTCTAGACTTTAAAAGTTTTTGTGAGACCAGAGCAAAGGGGCAAATTTTGCGTTGTGGAGAACGGTTATTTTTTACGGGTAGCGCTTGGTGAATTGTCTAGTCTGTTGTCTGTGAGGAACATTTTCTAACAAAAGTGTTTGTTAGTCTATCTCTCCGTCCACCCGACCAAGCAGCCCAATTAGACATTCCGAATTTTGCGTTTTTTTGTGCATCAAATTTGAATCAGGTAAGGAATATTGTAGGAATAATAATAATTTTCAACGATGATATAGGAGATACAAACTACAGTCCATCTTCTACCGAAAGTTCCTCTGAAAATTAAGATAATGATCCAAGCTTGTGTTTGAGGAGCCAGGAGATTAAAAACGGCTTAGCAATCAAATTGAATCATCTGAACTTGAGATACGCGCGTAACCATCATCAACGAACGCACAAAAAATAGACACACCTACATCTAGAAAAAGGAAAAGAAATTTTGGTAAGGAATATATAACTCAAAGTGCGAAAATGGTTAGCGAAAAATTGTGTAAGGAAAATTGCCGAAAAAAGTGTAAAAAAAGAGTCACGTAAGCCCCAACATACTATTTTTAATGCGTACTGGGCACTTGGAAGCCATAAGATAAGAGCTCAATATTTAAGTGAGTTAATAGGATCAATACCTAAAAAGTCTGAGTGCTTGCAAAAAAAAGAAACTAATAATCGGAAGAGGACCCATTCAAATATTTACAAAATGAGGTCCGTGAACACATCGATAACGTTCCTTTATACGAAAGTCACTATACTCGTGCCTGCTCTTCGCTTGCAATGCGACTTAAACGTAAAAAAAACAACCCATAAAAATTAAAATTTTTCTTGTAAATTCTCTAATCGGGGATACACACACACACACAAACACACTGCGTGCTCGTTTTGTGGCAAAATCATCCACCAAATGACGCAGCGGCAGCGAACAGCGCTGCTCACAAAGCACAGAGCTCAGACTTTGCCGTGATCTGATGCGATATAGCGATATTTAATTGTAATTGTATATTGGGGTCCCCAAGGGGCCGATCGCTCCAAAGTGTTTTCCATCGAAGACACACATGTGTACAAAATTTAAAGAAAATCGGGTAAATTTTTTAAAATATTTGTATGGGAGCCCCCCGACCCCGTGTAATGGTGATTTTTGAAAGCCCATCTGAACCGCATACACTTTACACTTAGGCCCCTCGTTGGGCGCCAATTTATGTAATGGTTATTCTTTTGTTAAGAGCTCACAAACGTTGAAGCAGCTGCGACTTAAGCCTGGTGTGCACGCCTAGCATACGCTCTAACTAGCTCGCCGGAATGGGGTGGGGTCTTGGCCCGTCACCTGCTTCCACCATCATAAATATATTTAATGCGTGCACCAGGCCCCGTTGACCTGTATCTTAATTAATGGGGGCGACGAGATCTGAACAAAAAAAACTCCTTTTAATTCATTTTACGTTATAATTCAAAGGCTATTTATTTCTACATTAAGTGTTATATTAAGTACGATATTACCACAATATTAATTCTACAACATTTCCTTAGGTGTTGAAAAGGTAAGCGAATTGAATAATTCTTATAATCTATAATAATTAGACAAGGGTAATAATCTATAACAACTAGAAAAATGTAATAAGGTAAGTATAGAATAATTCTTATAATCTCTAATAGTTAGGAAAAGTGTAATCAGGTAAGTATAGAATAATTCTTGTAATCTAAATATAATTAAAAGTGTAAAAAGGTAAGTGTCTGAATGATTCTTATAATCTATAATAATTAGGCAAGGATAATAAGGTAAGTAATGACTAATTCTTGTAATCTAAATATAATTAAAAGTGTAAAAAGGTAAGTGTCTGAATGATTCTTATAATCTATAATAATTAGAAAAAGTGTAATAAGGTAAGTAATGAATGATTCTTATAATCTATAATAGTTGAAAAGTGTAAAAAGGTAAGTGTCTGAATGATTCTTATAATCTATAATAATTAGGCAAGGTTAATAAGGTAAGTAATGAATAATTCTTGTAATCTAAATATAATTAAAAGTGTAAAAAGTGTAAAAAATTAAAAAGTAAAAAGTGTTGTAGGGAATAATTCTTATAATCTATAATAATTAGAAAAAGTGTAATAAGGTAAGTAATGAATGATTCTTATAATCTATAATAGTTGAAAAGTGTAAAAAGGTAAGTTTCTGAATGATTCTTATAATCTATAATAATTAGGCAAGGTTAATAAGGTAAGTAATGAATAATTCTTGTAATCTAAATATAATTAAAAGTGTAAAAAAAGGTAAGTGTTGTAGGGAATAATTCTTATAATCTATAATAATTAGAAAAAGTGTAATAAGGTAAGTAATGAATGATTCTTATAATCTATTATAGTTGAAAAGTGTAAAAAGGTAAGTGTCTGAATGATTCTTATAATCTATAATAATTAATAAGGTAAGTAATAATATTTAATTGTAGGTTGTCAAAGCCTGCGCTTTGTAGTGCGGTGTTTCCGGACGCCTTAACATTTGTGATACGATATCTAATAACATGGAGCCGAGATCCTTTTCCTCTTGGATGGAAGCAAGGTAGTTTTGTAAAGTTTTAGCGATAAAAATGATTTCAATAGGATCCCGAAATTTTCGCAGATTATCCTGTGATTGCGTCAAGTTATGCATTCGCTTAGCACTCTCCAATACGCTGCCTTTTGCTATTGATGAATTTACTTTAGCAAACTGCTCAAGAATGCGTGTTGCTTCGCTGATATAGGGACATTGATCCGTGTTTAGATTCCTCCATTCACCATTGTCATTGCACTGATAGGTAGTAAACGCTTCCGCTTGCGATTCGCCTGCGCCTTGTTGCCAAACTTCTTTGCCGCGAATGGTACGTGGCCAGTAATAATTCCCCTTATTATTATGGACGCTGACTGCAAGGCAGTCTGTGGTTTTTTCTGACACGACCATGACGGAAATTGTTTGCGATAAGTTCGCTTGCTGAGATCTTAAACGGAAGTCCCACATACCAGTGTGCTTTATAGGGACTTTGGAATTTTAAGTATTGAATCCAGAAGACCAGATTCAGAAGGATATTTTGCATCGATTTGAATGGGAGGAAAATATCTAATTGGATCACGGTAACAATTTTATCGGACCGACCCCAGAAGACATGAGCTCGAGCAGATGGGCCTTCTGAATCTCTAGGTGCACCAACGGCCACTCTGGGCGCCCCAAAAGCAGAATAATATAACAGCAGTACTTACGTGAGGGAAAAGGGCGATTTCTGTTGGAACTCGGCTCGCGTGGTGGCCTCTTCTCCTCAATCGTCAGCTGCGATTCGGCCATTTTTGGTTAGGAATATTTATTCCTTGGTGTAGCGGACTTCTTCTTGTTGACAAATTTCGCCCTTTTCCATCCGCTTTCCTTTTTTTTTCTTTTGGATCGTCTTGTTCCTCTTCCTAGCGTTCCTTTTCTTAGTATTTTCCGTTTTTTTTCTGGATGTCCAATTCCCAATTCTTTTTCCTTCCACTTCTTTATTTTTTTTTTCAAATTTTAATTTTCCTTAACGGAGCGATTTCTTTGACGTGCTGTCTCCTCGCCAACTCTCATGAAAAACAATTCCTTTTGACAATGTTTTCTGCAACAAGTCGTTTTGGCCCCTTGATGGGTGTTAGAGCGAGACGACGGTCATTTCCGCATTTCGACTTGTCTCTGTACAGAATCATTCACAATGGCTTATTTGTGCAGCAATTTATGTTTTCTTAAATGCATAGCTTTTGACATTCTTTCGCTAAATGCAAGTGTACCATTATAAAGGTTTATATTTCATTAGATGCATTGCTGGCTGGCTGGCTGGCTGGCCAAATCTTGTGATCAATTTTTAACCCACTTCCTACAGCCCGATTTTATTGAAATTTTGCACACATGTATATCTCCCAAGACAACACTTTCTATTAAAATTTGAGGCCCCTCGGTCCGCGGGGTCGGGGGGCTCTCATACAAATATTTTACAAAATTTACCCGATTTTCTTTAAATTTTGTACACATGTGTGTCTTCGATGGAAAACACTTTTTGTAAAAATTTGGAGCGATCGGCCCCTTGGGGACCCCAATATACAATTTTTAAATATCGCTATATCGCATCAGATCACGGCAAAGTCTGAGCTCTGTATATATATACACAAGAACAAGGAACGAGAAAAAATATATATATGTAATTTACTGCCGATTAGCAGCTCTGCCAGCTAATGCCAATGAACAGCAATGCCAACAAAATAACTGCTTCCTCCATGCATTCCAATTCCAATGTAATGTATTTAGCCCAATGCTTGTATGTATGAATTTTATTAATTTGCTTCATGTACTTTGTAATGTAGGTTTTTTAATAATTTGCCACTCCAAATATGCAATATGAAATTGATGTATTTGTAAAGTAGGTTTTTTAATAATTTGCCTCTCCAAATATTCAATATGAAACTGATGTTCTTTGTAATGTAGGTGTTTTAATAATTTGCCTCTCCAGATATTTAATATGAAATTGATGTACTTCACCTTAATTTTCTATTTTACTTTTTTTTTTTCGCTGTATTGTTTGTATTGTTATGTATTGTTTGAAATGATATTCGCTTTAAATGTTGTTTTTTCTTATCTTTATTAATTGGTTTTTTTAAATCTATATGATATGATATGATTAATCCTATTTGGGACTGCTGTTGCTAATGTAGTCGATATCAAAAATAAAAATGGATGTTTTGTTCATCTCGACTACCAACTAACAAGTGACCAAACGTCGTCGTTCGCCCACCCAAGCAACCTCGGATCATATACTTGAGCGGGAGAAGGAGACAAGATCAGCTTAACTCGTTGTCAGAATGAACACTGGCATTAGGATGCAGTGTTCGATAATTACTACTGCATTCACAACACAAGTTTTGTGTTAAACTTATATTTTAGTAGATTTGTAAAAAAAATGTTTTTGTATTTTTTTATAGTGTTCTTTTACCTTAACATATTTATTTTGTGAATAAAAAATTACATTGATTTTACTTTTTAAATATAGTTATTTCTTTTCATACCAATGCCTAAGATAATCTTGGGATAAATAAATTCCTGGGCAAAGCCGGGTAATCAGCTAGTTTGACTGGCAATTGTTAATACGTTGATCGCTAGAAGTTCATACTGGCATGGTCGCCATGTAATAAAGTTAAAAGCTGAGTAATGGCAGGTCGCCATGTAATAAAGTTAAAATTTACTGTGAGTGGAACAACACCCTAACAGAACAGATATAGAGTTTTGAATTTGGGACTGCACCCTTATTCAACACTGCGTGTATTGCTTAAGCAACAGGCAGTGTTTTGTTAATGAGAAGACCTTCACCTTTTTAGTTTGAAAAATACAAATATACAAATTTCGAAATAAGAAAATCTTAGATTAATGTCGGCATAAGATGTTATGCCAGGTGCATCATGCAATCGATTTGCAAATAAATTCGACTTAAGATATTAGTTCACTACAGTGCACACGATAGTTAGAGTTGTTCCTATATTACTATAATGTCTAATGCTTGATTTACATTTGGGCCGTGCGAGAAAAAATGAGCAGGACGACTGTTATATATAAATTGTGGTTAGCCAGACGAGGAAAGTTACCATAATGCAGATATAAAATAACTATAACATTCTATATATATATAGTCTAAGTCTAGACTTTAAAAGTTTTTGTGAGACCAGAGCAAAGGGGCAAATTTTGCGTTGTGGAGAACAGTTATTTTTTACGGGTAGCGCTTGGTGAATTGTCTAGTCTGTTGTCTGTGAGGAACATTTTCTAACAAAAGTGTTTGTTAGTCTATCTCTCCGTCCACCCGACCAAGCAGCCCAATTAGACATTCCGAATTTTGCGTTTTTTGTGCATCAAATTTGAATCAGGTAAGGAATATTGTAGGAATAATAATAATTTTCAACGATGATATAGGAGATCCAAACTACAGTCCATCTTCTACCGAAAGTTCCTCTGAAAATTAAGATAATGATCCAAGCTTGTGTTTGAAATAGATAAAAATAGACACACCTACATCTAGAAAAAGGAAAAGAAATTTTGGTAAGGAATATATAACTCAAAGTGCGAAAATGGTTAGCGAAAAATTGTGTAAGGAAAATTGCCGAAAAAAGTGTAAAAAAAGAGTCACGTAAGCCCCAACATACTATTTTTAATGCGTACTGGGCACTTGGAAGCCATAAGATAAGAGCTCAATATTTAAGTGAGTTAATAGGATCAATATCTAAAAAGTCTGAGTGCTTGCAAAAAAAAGAAACTAATAATCGGAAGAGGACCCATTCAAATATTTACAAAATGAGGTCCGTGAACACATCGATAGCGTTCCTTTATACGAAAGTCACTATACTCGTGCCTGCTCTTCGCTTGCAATGCGACTTAAACGTAAAAAAAAACAACCCATAAAAATTAAAATTTTTCTTGTAAATTCTCTAATCGGGGATACACACACACACACACAAACACACTGCGTGCTCGTTTTGTGGCAAAATCATCCACCAAATGACGCAGCGGCAGCGAACAGCGCTGCTCACAAAGCACAGAGCTCAGACTTTGCCGTGATCTGATGCGATATAGCGATATTTAATTGTAATTGTATATTGGGGTCCCCAAGGGGCCGATCGCTCCAAATTTTTACAAAAAGTGTTTTCCATCGAAGACACACATGTGTACAAAATTTAAAGAAAATCGGGTAAATTTTTTAAAATATTTGTATGGGAGCCCCCCGACCCCGTGTAATGGTGATTTTTGAAAGCCCATCTGAACCGCATACACTTTACACTTAGGCCCCTCGTTGGGCGCCAATTTATGTAATGGTTATTCTTTTGTTAAGAGCTCACAAACGTTGAAGCAGCTGCGACTTAGGCCTGGTGTGCATGCCTAGCAAACGCTCTAACTAGCTCGCCGGAATGGGGTGGGGTCTTGGCCCGTCACCTGGTTCCACCATCATAAATATATTTAATGCGTGCACCAGGCCCCGTTGACCTGTATCTTAATTAATGGGGGCGACGAGATCTGAACAAAAAAAAAACTCCTTTTAATTCATTTTACGTTTTAATTCAAAGGCTATTTATTTCTACATTAAGTGTTATATTAAGTACGATATTACCACAATATTAATTCTACAACATTTCCTTAGGTGTTGAAAAGGTAAGCGAATTGAATAATTCTTATAATCTATAATAATTAGACAAGGGTAATAATCTATAACAACTAGAAAAATGTAATAAGGTAAGTATAGAATAATTCTTATAATCTCTAATAGTTAGGAAAAGTGTAATCAGGTAAGTATAGAATAATTCTTGTAATCTAAATATAATTAAAAGTGTAAAAAGGTAAGTGTCTGAATGATTCTTATAATCTATAATAATTAGGCAAGGATAATAAGGTAAGTAATGACTAATTCTTGTAATCTAAATATAATTAAAAGTGTAAAAAGGTAAGTGTCTGAATGAATCTTATAATCTATAATAATTAGAAAAAGTGTAATAAGGTAAGTAATGAATGATTCTTATAATCTATAATAGTTGAAAAGTGTAAAAAGGTAAGTGTCTGAATGATTCTTATAATCTATAATAATTAGGCAAGGTTAATAAGGTAAGTAATGAATAATTCTTGTAATCTAAATATAATTAAAAGTGTAAAAAGTGTAAAAAATTAAAAAGTAAAAAGTGTTGTAGGGAATAATTCTTATAATCTATAATAATTAGAAAAAGTGTAATAAGGTAAGTAATGAATGATTCTTATAATCTATAATAGTTGAAAAGTGTAAAAAGGTAAGTTTCTGAATGATTCTTATAATCTATAATAATTAGGCAAGGTTAATAAGGTAAGTAATGAATAATTCTTGTAATCTAAATATAATTAAAAGTGTAAAAAAAGGTAAGTGTTGTAGGGAATAATTCTTATAATCTATAATAATTAGAAAAAGTGTAATAAGGTAAGTAATGAATGATTCTTATAATCTATTATAGTTGAAAAGTGTAAAAAGGTAAGTGTCTGAATGATTCTTATAATCTATAATAATTAATAAGGTAAGTAATAATATTTAATTGTAGGTTGTCAAAGCCTGCGCTTTGTAGTGCGGTGTTTCCGGACGCCTTAACATTTGTGATACGATATCTAATAACATGGAGCCGAGATCCTTTTCCTCTTGGATGGAAGCAAGGTAGTTTTGTAAAGTTTTAGCGATAAAAATGATTTCAATAGGATCCCGAAATTTTCGCAGATTATCCTGTGATTGCGTCAAGTTATGCATTCGCTTAGCACTCTCCAATACGCTGCCTTTTGCTATTGATGAATTTACTTTAGCAAACTGCTCAAGAATGCATTGCTGGCTGGCTGGCTGGCTGGCCAAATCTTGTGATCAATTTTTAACCCACTTCCTACAGCCCGATTTTATTGAAATTTTGCACACATGTATATCTCCCAAGACAACACTTTCTATTAAAATTTGAGGCCCCTCGGTCCGCGGGGTCGGGGGGCTCTCATACAAATATTTTACAAAATTTACCCGATTTTCTTTAAATTTTGTACACATGTGTGTCTTCGATGGAAAACACTTTTTGTAAAAATTTGGAGCGATCGGCCCCTTGGGGACCCCAATATACAATTTTTAAATATCGCTATATCGCATCAGATCACGGCAAAGTCTGAGCTCTGTATATATATATACACAAGAACAAGGAACGAGAAAAAATATATATATGTAATTTACTGCCGATTAGCAGCTCTGCCAGCTAATGCCAATGAACAGCAATGCCAACAAAATAACTGCTTCCTCCATGCATTCCAATTCCAATGTAATGTATTTAGCCCAATGCTTGTATGTATGAATTTTATTAATTTGCTTCATGTACTTTGTAATGTAGGTTTTTTAATAATTTGCCACTCCAAATATGCAATATGAAATTGATGTATTTGTAATGTAGGTTTTTTTAATAATTTGCCACTCCAAATATGCAATATGAAATTGATGTATTTGTAAAGTAGGTTTTTTAATAATTTGCCTCTCCAAATATTCAATATGAAACTGATGTTCTTTGTAATGTAGGTGTTTTAATAATTTGCCTCTCCAGATATTTAATATGAAATTGATGTACTTCACCTTAATTTTCTATTTTACTTTTTTTTTTTCGCTGTATTGTTTGTATTGTTATGTATTGTTTGAAATGATATTCGCTTTAAATGTTGTTTTTTCTTATCTTTATTAATTGGTTTTTTTAAATCTATTCTATATGATATGATTAATCCTATTTGGGACTGCTGTTGCTAATGTAGTCGATATCAAAAATAAAAATGGATGTTTTGTTCATCTCGACTACCAACTAACAAGTGACCAAACGTCGTCGTTCGCCCACCCAAGCAACCTCGGATCATATACTTGAGCGGGAGAAGGAGACAAGATCAGCTTAACTCGTTGTCAGAATGAACACTGGCATTAGGATGCAGTGTTCGATAATTACTACTGCATTCACAACACAAGTTTTGTGTTAAACTTATATTTTAGTAGATTTGTAAAAAAAATGTTTTTGTATTTTTTTATAGTGTTCTTTTACCTTAACATATTTATTTTGTGAATAAAAAATTACATTGATTTTACTTTTTAAATATAGTTATTTCTTTTCATACCAATGCCTAAGATAATCTTGGGATAAATAAATTCCTGGGCAAAGCCGGGTAATCAGCTAGTTTGACTGGCAATTGTTAATACGTTGATCGCTAGAAGTTCATACTGGCATGGTCGCCATGTAATAAAGTTAAAAGCTGAGTAATGGCAGGTCGCCATGTAATAAAGTTAAAATTTACTGTGAGTGGAACAACACCCTAACAGAACAGATATAGAGTTTTGAATTTGGGACTGCACCCTTATTCAACACTGCGTGTATTGCTTAAGCAACAGGCAGTGTTTTGTTAATGAGAAGACCTTCACCTTTTTAGTTTGAAAAATACAAATATACAAATTTCGAAATAAGAAAATCTTAGATTAATGTCGGCATAAGATGTTATGCCAGGTGCATCATGCAATCGATTTGCAAATAAATTCGACTTAAGATATTAGTTCACTACAGTGCACACGATAGTTAGAGTTGTTCCTATATTACTATAATGTCTAATGCTTGATTTACATTTGGGCCGTGCGAGAAAAAATGAGCAGGACGACTGTTATATATAAATTGTGGTTAGCCAGACGAGGAAAGTTACCATAATGCAGATATAAAATAACTATAACATTCTATATATATATAGTCTAAGTCTAGACTTTAAAAGTTTTTGTGAGACCAGAGCAAAGGGGCAAATTTTGCGTTGTGGAGAACAGTTATTTTTTACGGGTAGCGCTTGGTGAATTGTCTAGTCTGTTGTCTGTGAGGAACATTTTCTAACAAAAGTGTTTGTTAGTCTATCTCTCCGTCCACCCGACCAAGCAGCCCAATTAGACATTCCGAATTTTGCGTTTTTTGTGCATCAAATTTGAATCAGGTAAGGAATATTGTAGGAATAATAATAATTTTCAACGATGATATAGGAGATCCAAACTACAGTCCATCTTCTACCGAAAGTTCCTCTGAAAATTAAGATAATGATCCAAGCTTGTGTTTGAAATAGATAAAAATAGACACACCTACATCTAGAAAAAGGAAAAGAAATTTTGGTAAGGAATATATAACTCAAAGTGCGAAAATGGTTAGCGAAAAATTGTGTAAGGAAAATTGCCGAAAAAAGTGTAAAAAAAGAGTCACGTAAGCCCCAACATACTATTTTTAATGCGTACTGGGCACTTGGAAGCCATAAGATAAGAGCTCAATATTTAAGTGAGTTAATAGGATCAATATCTAAAAAGTCTGAGTGCTTGCAAAAAAAAGAAACTAATAATCGGAAGAGGACCCATTCAAATATTTACAAAATGAGGTCCGTGAACACATCGATAGCGTTCCTTTATACGAAAGTCACTATACTCGTGCCTGCTCTTCGCTTGCAATGCGACTTAAACGTAAAAAAAACAACCCATAAAAATTAAAATTTTTCTTGTAAATTCTCTAATCGGGGATACACACACACACACAAACACACTGCGTGCTCGTTTTGTGGCAAAATCATCCACCAAATGACGCAGCGGCAGCGAACAGCGCTGCTCACAAAGCACAGAGCTCAGACTTTGCCGTGATCTGATGCGATATAGCGATATTTAATTGTAATTGTATATTGGGGTCCCCAAGGGGCCGATCGCTCCAAATTTTTACAAAAAGTGTTTTCCATCGAAGACACACATGTGTACAAAATTTAAAGAAAATCGGGTAAATTTTTTAAAATATTTGTATGGGAGCCCCCCGACCCCGTGTAATGGTGATTTTTGAAAGCCCATCTGAACCGCATACACTTTACACTTAGGCCCCTCGTTGGGCGCCAATTTATGTAATGGTTATTCTTTTGTTAAGAGCTCACAAACGTTGAAGCAGCTGCGACTTAGGCCTGGTGTGCATGCCTAGCATACGCTCTAACTAGCTCGCCGGAATGGGGTGGGGTCTTGGCCCGTCACCTGCTTCCACCATCATAAATATATTTAATGCGTGCACCAGGCCCCGTTGACCTGTATCTTAATTAATGGGGGCGACGAGATCTGACCAAAAAAAAACTCCTTTTAATTCATTTTACGTTATAATTCAAAGGCTATTTATTTCTACATTAAGTGTTATATTAAGTACGATATTACCACAATATTAATTCTACAACATTTCCTTAGGTGTTGAAAAGGTAAGCGAATTTAATAATTCTTATAATCTATAATAATTAGACAAGGGTAATAATCTATAACAACTAGAAAAATGTAATAAGGTAAGTATAGAATAATTCTTATAATCTCTAATAGTTAGGAAAAGTGTAATCAGGTAAGTATAGAATAATTCTTGTAATCTAAATATAATTAAAAGTGTAAAAAGGTAAGTGTCTGAATGATTCTTATAATCTATAATAATTAGGCAAGGATAATAAGGTAAGTAATGACTAATTCTTGTAATCTAAATATAATTAAAAGTGTAAAAAGGTAAGTGTCTGAATGATTCTTATAATCTATAATAATTAGAAAAAGTGTAATAAGGTAAGTAATGAATGATTCTTATAATCTATAATAGTTGAAAAGTGTAAAAAGGTAAGTGTCTGAATGATTCTTATAATCTATAATAATTAGGCAAGGTTAATAAGGTAAGTAATGAATAATTCTTGTAATCTAAATATAATTAAAAGTGTAAAAAGTGTAAAAAATTAAAAAGTAAAAAGTGTTGTAGGGAATAATTCTTATAATCTATAATAATTAGAAAAAGTGTAATAAGGTAAGTAATGAATGATTCTTATAATCTATAATAGTTGAAAAGTGTAAAAAGGTAAGTTTCTGAATGATTCTTATAATCTATAATAATTAGGCAAGGTTAATAAGGTAAGTAATGAATAATTCTTGTAATCTAAATATAATTAAAAGTGTAAAAAAAGGTAAGTGTTGTAGGGAATAATTCTTATAATCTATAATAATTAGAAAAAGTGTAATAAGGTAAGTAATGAATGATTCTTATAATCTATTATAGTTGAAAAGTGTAAAAAGGTAAGTGTCTGAATGATTCTTATAATCTATAATAATTAATAAGGTAAGTAATAATATTTAATTGTAGGTTGTCAAAGCCTGCGCTTTGTAGTGCGGTGTTTCCGGACGCCTTAACATTTGTGATACGATATCTAATAACATGGAGCCGAGATCCTTTTCCTCTTGGATGGAAGCAAGGTAGTTTTGTAAAGTTTTAGCGATAAAAATGATTTCAATAGGATCCCGAAATTTTCGCAGATTATCCTGTGATTGCGTCAAGTTATGCATTCGCTTAGCACTCTCCAATACGCTGCCTTTTGCTATTGATGAATTTACTTTAGCAAACTGCTCAAGAATGCGTGTTGCTTCGCTGATGTAGGGACATTGATCCGTGTTTAGATTCCTCCATTCACCATTGTCATTGCACTGGTAGGTAGTAAACGCTTCCGCTAGCGATTCGCCTGCGCCTTGTTGCCAAACTTCTTTGCCGCGAATGGTACGTGGCCAGTAATAATTCCCCTTATTATTATGGACGCTGACTGCAAGGCAGTCTGTGGTTTTTTCTGACACGACCATGACGGAAATTGTTTGCGATAAGTTCGCTTGCTGAGATCTTAAACGGAAGTCCCACATACCAGTGTGCTTTATATGGACTTTGGAATTTTAAGTATTGAATCCAGAAGACCAGATTCAGAAGGATATTTTGCATCGATTTGAATGGGAGGAAAATATCTAATTGGATCACGGTAACAATTTTATCGGACCGACCCCAGAAGACATGCGCTCGAGCAGATGGGCCTTCTGAATCTCTAGGTGCACCAACGGCCACTCTGGGCGCCCCAAAAGCAGAATAATATAACAGCAGTACTTACGTGAGGGAAAAGGGCGATTTCTGTTGGAACTCGGCTCGCGTGGTGGCCTCTTCTCCTCAATCGTCAGCTGCGATTCGGCCATTTTTGGTTAGGAATATTTATTCCTTGGTGTAGCGGACTTCTTCTTGTTGACAAATTTCGCCCTTTTCCATCCGCTTTCTTTTTTTTCTTTTGGATCGTCTTGTTCCTCTTCCTAGCGTTCCTTTTCTTAGTATTTTCCGTTTTTTTTTTCTGGATGTCCAATTCCCAATTCTTTTTCCTTCCACTTCTTTATTTTTTTTTTTTCAAATTTTAATTTTCCTTAACGGAGCGATTTCTTTGACGTGCTGTCTCCTCGCCAACTCTCATGAAAAACAATTCCTTTTGACAATGTTTTCTGCAACAAGTCGTTTTGGCCCCTTGATGGGTGTTAGAGCGAGACGACGGTCATTTCCGCATTTCGACTTGTCTCTGTACAGAATCATTCACAATGGCTTATTTGTGCAGCAATTTATGTTTTCTTAAATGCATAGCTTTTGACATTCTTTCGCTTAATGCAAGTGTACCATTATAAAGGTTTATATTTCATTAGATGCATTGCTGGCTGGCTGGCCAAATCTTGTGATCAATTTTTAACCCACTTCCTACAGCCCGATTTTATTGAAATTTTGCACACATGTATATCTCCCAAGACAACACTTTCTATTAATTTGAGGCCCCTCGGTCCGCGGGGTCGGGGGGCTCTCATACAAATATTTTACAAAATTTACCCGATTTTCTTTAATGTCTTCGATGGAAAACACTTTTTGTAAAAATTTGGAGCGATCGGCCCCTTGGGGACCCCAATATACAATTTTTAAATATCGCTATATCGCATCAGATCACGGCAAAGTCTGAGCTCTGTATATATATATACACAAGAACAAGGAACGAGAAAAAATATATATATGTAATTTACTGCCGATTAGCAGCTCTGCCAGCTAATGCCAATGAACAGCAATGCCAACAAAATAACTGCTTCCTCCATGCATTCCAATTCCAATGTAATGTATTTAGCCCAATGCTTGTATGTATGAATTTTATTAATTTGCTTCATGTACTTTGTAATGTAGGTTTTTTAATAATTTGCCACTCCAAATATGCAATATGAAATTGATGTATTTGTAATGTAGGTTTTTTTAATAATTTGCCACTCCAAATATGCAATATGAAATTGATGTATTTGTAATGTAGGTTTTATTAATAATTTGCCACTCCAAATATGCAATATGAAATTGATGTGTTTGTAAAGTAGGTGTTTTAATAATTTGCCTCTCCAGATATTTAATATGAAATTGATGTACTTCACCTTAATTTTCTATTTTACTTTTTTTTTTCGCTGTATTGCTTGTATTGTTATGTATTGTTTGAAATGATATTCGCTTTAAATGTTGTTTTTTCTTATCTTTATTAATTGGTTTTTTTAAATCTATATGATATGATATGATTAATCCTATTTGGGACTGCTGTTGCTAATGTAGTCGATATCAAAAATAAAAATGGATGTTTTGTTCATCTCGACTACCAACTAACAAGTGACCAAACGTCGTCGTTCGCCCACCCAAGCAACCTCGGATCATATACTTGAGCGGGAGAAGGAGACAAGATCAGCTTAACTCGTTGTCAGAATGAACACTGGCATTAGGATGCAGTGTTCGATAATTACTACTGCATTCACAACACAAGTTTTGTGTTAAACTTATATTTTAGTAGATTTGTAAAAAAAATGTTTTTGTATTTTTTTATAGTGTTCTTTTACCTTAACATATTTATTTTGTGAATAAAAAATTACATTGATTTTACTTTTTAAATATAGTTATTTCTTTTCATACCAATGCCTAAGATAATCTTGGGATAAATAAATTCCTGGGCAAAGCCGGGTAATCAGCTAGTTTGACTGGCAATTGTTAATACGTTGATCGCTAGAAGTTCATACTGGCATGGTCGCCATGTAATAAAGTTAAAAGCTGAGTAATGGCAGGTCGCCATGTAATAAAGTTAAAATTTACTGTGAGTGGAACAACACCCTAACAGAACAGATATAGAGTTTTGAATTTGGGACTGCACCCTTATTCAACACTGCGTGTATTGCTTAAGCAACAGGCAGTGTTTTGTTAATGAGAAGACCTTCACCTTTTTAGTTTGAAAAATACAAATATACAAATTTCGAAATAAGAAAATCTTAGATTAATGTCGGCATAAGATGTTATGCCAGGTGCATCATGCAATCGATTTGCAAATAAATTCGACTTAAGATATTAGTTCACTACAGTGCACACGATAGTTAGAGTTGTTCCTATATTACTATAATGTCTAATGCTTGATTTACATTTGGGCCGTGCGAGAAAAAATGAGCAGGACGACTGTTATATAAAAATTGTGGTTAGCCAGACGAGGAAAGTTACCATAATACAGATATAAAATAACTATAACATTCTATATATATATAGTCTAAGTCTAGACTTTAAAAGTTTTTGTGAGACCAGAGCAAAGGGGCAAATTTTGCGTTGTGGAGAACAGTTATTTTTTACGGGTAGCGCTTGGTGAATTGTCTAGTCTGTTGTCTGTGAGGAACATTTTCTAACAAAAGTGTTTGTTAGTCTATCTCTCCGTCCACCCGACCAAGCAGCCCAATTAGACATTCCGAATTTTGCGTTTTTTTGTGCATCAAATTTGAATCAGGTAAGGAATATTGTAGGAATAATAATAATTTTCAACGATGATATAGGAGATCCAAACTACAGTCCATCTTCTACCGAAAGTTCCTCTGAAAATTAAGATAATGATCCAAGCTTGTGTTTGAGGAGCCAGGAGATTAAAAACGGCTTAGCAATCAAATTGAATCATCTGAACTTGAGATACGCGCGTAACCATCATCAACGAACGCACAAAAAATAGACACACCTACATCTAGAAAAAGGAAAAGAAATTTTGGTAAGGAATATATAACTCAAAGTGCGAAATTGGTTAGCGAAAAATTGTGTAAGGAAAATTGCCGAAAAAAGTGTAAAAAAAGAGTCACGTAAGCCCCAACATACTATTTTTAATGCGTACTGGGCACTTGGAAGCCATAAGATAAGAGCTCAATATTTAAGTGAGTTAATAGGATCAATACCTAAAAAGTCTGAGTGCTTGCAAAAAAAAAGAAACTAATAATCGGAAGAGGACCCATTCAAATATTTACAAAATGAGGTCCGTGAACACATCGATAGCGTTCCTTTATACGAAAGTCACTATACTCGTGCCTGCTCTTCGCTTGCAATGCGACTTAAACGTAAAAAAAACAACCCATAAAAATTAAAATTTTTCTTGTAAATTCTCTAATCGGGGATACACACACACACACAAACACACTGCGTGCTCGTTTTGTGGCAAAATCATCCACCAAATGACGCAGCGGCAGCGAACAGCGCTGCTCACAAAGCACAGAGCTCAGACTTTGCCGTGATCTGATGCGATATAGCGATATTTAATTGTAATTGTTTATTGGGGTCCCCAAGGGGCCGATCGCTCCAAATTTTTACAAAAAGTGTTTTCCATCGAAGACACACATGTGTACAAAATTTAAAGAAAATCGGGTAAATTTTTTAAAATATTTGTATGGGAGCCCCCCGACCCCGTGTAATGGTGATTTTTGAAAGCCAATTTATGTAATGGTTATTCTTTTGTTAAGAGCTCACAAACGTTGAAGCAGCTGCGACTTAAGCCTGGTGTGCACGCCTAGCATACGCTCTAACTAGCTCGCCGGAATGGGGTGGGGTCTTGGCCCGTCACCTGCTTCCACCATCATAAATATATTTAATGCGTGCACCAGGCCCCGTTGACCTGTATCTTAATTAATGGGGGCGACGAGATCTGAACAAAAAAAAACTCCTTTTAATTCATTTTACGTTATAATTCAAAGGCTATTTATTTCTACATTAAGTGTTATATTAAGTACGATATTACCACAATATTAATTCTACAACATTTCCTTAGGTGTTGAAAAGGTAAGCGAATTGAATAATTCTTATAATCTATAATAATTAGACAAGGGTAATAATCTATAACAACTAGAAAAATGTAATAAGGTAAGTATAGAATAATTCTTATAGGTTAGGAAAAGTGTAATCAGGTAAGTATAGAATAATTCTTGTAATCTAAATATAATTAAAAGTGTAAAAAGGTAAGTGTCTGAATGATTCTTATAATCTATAATAATTAGGCAAGGATAATAAGGTAAGTAATGACTAATTCTTGTAATCTAAATATAATTAAAAGTGTAAAAAGGTAAGTGTCTGAATGATTCTTATAATCTATAATAATTAGAAAAAGTGTAATAAGGTAAGTAATGAATGATTCTTATAATCTATAATAGTTGAAAAGTGTAAAAAGGTAAGTGTCTGAATGATTCTTATAATCTATAATAATTAGGCAAGGTTAATAAGGTAAGTAATGAATAATTCTTGTAATCTAAATATAATTAAAAGTGTAAAAAGTGTAAAAAATTAAAAAGTAAAAAGTGTTGTAGGGAATAATTCTTATAATCTATAATAATTAGAAAAAGTGTAATAAGGTAAGTAATGAATGATTCTTATAATCTATAATAGTTGAAAAGTGTAAAAAGGTAAGTTTCTGAATGATTCTTATAATCTATAATAATTAGGCAAGGTTAATAAGGTAAGTAATGAATAATTCTTGTAATCTAAATATAATTAAAAGTGTAAAAAAAGGTAAGTGTTGTAGGGAATAATTCTTATAATCTATAATAATTAGAAAAAGTGTAATAAGGTAAGTAATGAATGATTCTTATAATCTATTATAGTTGAAAAGTGTAAAAAGGTAAGTGTCTGAATGATTCTTATAATCTATAATAATTAATAAGGTAAGTAATAATATTTAATTGTAGGTTGTCAAAGCCTGCGCTTTGTAGTGCGGTGTTTCCGGACGCCTTAACATTTGTGATACGATATCTAATAACATGGAGCCGAGATCCTTTTCCTCTTGGATGGAAGCAAGGTAGTTTTGTAAAGTTTTAGCGATAAAAATGATTTCAATAGGATCCCGAAATTTTCGCAGATTATCCTGTGATTGCGTCAAGTTATGCATTCGCTTAGCACTCTCCAATACGCTGCCTTTTGCTATTGATGAATTTACTTTAGCAAACTGCTCAAGAATGCGTGTTGCTTCGCTGATGTAGGGACATTGATCCGTGTTTAGATTCCTCCATTCACCATTGTCATTGCACTGATAGGTAGTAAACGCTTCCGCTAGCGATTCGCCTGCGCCTTGTTGCCAAACTTCTTTGCCGCGAATGGTACGTGGCCAGTAATAATTCCCCTTATTATTATGGACGCTGACTGCAAGGCAGTCTGTGGTTTTTTCTGACACGACCATGACGGAAATTGTTTGCGATAAGTTCGCTTGCTGAGATCTTAAACGGAAGTCCCACATACCAGTGTGCTTAATATGGACTTTGGAATTTTAAGTTTTGAATCCAGAAGACCATCGATTTTTTTTTTTTTTTTTTTTTTTTTTATAGAGACTTATTGCCAAGGGATGACTCCCTGAATGACTTACGTCACGGCAATAAGTTGGGCTAAGCCCTTTATTAAATTCAAAATAAAATAAAAATCGAAAGAATGTGATTTACAATATATCACATTCCTCACGTTTGTAGCCGGTTTCAATTTATTTTCTCAGAATTCTCCCTGATTCATTGGAAAAGCAATACGAAAAACGAACACGAATTTAGAACGACGCGAGTCCAAATACTTTTATCAATGAATCATGGTCAGGGAAAACTACAAAAACCTTGACCAAGAAAATATTACAAATTATAAAAATAATTTAAAAAATACTGATAAACAATTTTTTTTTTTTTTTTTTTTTATATATTAAGAAACAACTTATGAATACTTTAACCATCATCCTTCAAGAACTTGTTAACGGCTAATTTGAACGCCTGCAGATTATAAGATTCTGGAAACACGTGTTCGGCCAATTGATTCCACATCGAAGATACTCTAGGAAAAAAGGAGGATTTAAAGTGTTGGGTTCTACATGAAAAAAGTTTTAAGGCAAATCTATGTTGATTGCACCTTAAACGAGTGTTTACGTTACTGAGAAAAGGCCCAGGAACTAGAGAACGGGTTTCTAAAGAACATTTACCGTTGTAAAATTTATAGAAAACAGATAAAGCTCCTACATTTCGTCTGTGCTCCAAAGTATCAAGAGACGAAGTAATGGTTACATCGTTTATCAAACGGATAACTCTATTCTGAACACCATCAAGATGAACCAAATGCGATCTTGGAGCACCACCCCACACATATGAATTAAATTCTAAAATTGGTCTAACATAAGATTTATATAATCTTAACACTTCAGAGGGAGTGAAGTAGAAGTTACAACGTCTTATGAAGCCTAAACATTGGCTAGCTCTTTTTGAAATTTCATAAATATGTTCTTTCCAAGAAAGATCACTTGATACTTTTAAACCTAACAACTTAAGTGAATCAGATCTCGCAATAGAGGTACCATTAATAACAGGAGGAACATAATGTTGAGTTGTCTTCTGAGAAAAAAGGCAAGACTGGAATTTATATGGGTTAAATTCTACTCTGTTAGAAATGCCCCAATCAAGAATGATTTGAATATTAGACAGAATAGTCAAATTCATTAATTCACGCGAACCATTCAAGCGAGAATTGCATTCTTTTTGATTGTCAAACTCAATGGAGGCCGATAGTGTTGTATCATCAGCAAATGAATGGATATCACAGGTTGTAGAAGACAATAGGTCGTTGATATATATCAAGAAGAGCGTGGGAGACAAGGATGATCCTTGAGGCACGCCAGCATTGATCCCATGTGAATCTGAAGATATACCATTTAATACAACTTTTATTTTACGGTTCCATAAATAATTCTCAATCCATGTAATGAGAGAGGAGTGTAAATTCAGCGCACGAATCTTATTAATAAGACAATCATGCCATACTCTATCAAAAAATGGGAGGAAAATATCTAATTGGATCACGGTAACAATTTTATCGGACCGACCCCAGAAGACATGTGCTCGAGCAGATGGGCCTTCTGAATCTCTAGGTGCACCAACGGCCACTCTGGGCGCCCCAAAAGCAGAATAATATAACAGCAGTACTTACGTGAGGGAAAAGGGCGATTTCTGTTGGAACTCGGCTCGCGTGGTGGCCTCTTCTCCTCAATCGTCAGCTGCGATTCGGCCATTTTTGGTTAGGAATATTTATTCCTTGGTGTAGCGGACTTCTTCTTGTTGACAAATTTCGCCCTTTTCCATCCGCTTTCCTTTTTTTTTTCTTTTGGATCGTCTTGTTCCTCTTCCTAGCGTTCCTTTTCTTAGTATTTTCAGTTTTTTTTTCTGGATGTCCAATTCCCAATTCTTTTTCCTTCCACTTCTTTATTTTTTTTTTCAAATTTTAATTTTCCTTAACGGAGCGATTTCTTTGACGTGCTGTCTCCTCGCCAACTCTCATGAAAAACAATTCCTTTTGACAATGTTTTCTGCAACAAGTCGTTTTGGCCCCTTGATGGGTGTTAGAGCGAGACGACGGTCATTTCCGCATTTCGACTTGTCTCTGTACAGAATCATTCACAATGGCTTATTTGTGCAGCAATTTATGTTTTCTTAAATGCATAGCTTTTGACATTCTTTCGCTTAATGCAAGTGTACCATTATAAAGGTTTATATTTCATTAGATGCATTGCTGGCTGGCTGGCTGGCTGGCCAAATCTTGTGATCAATTTTTAACCCACTTCCTACAGCCCGATTTTATTGAAATTTTGCACACATGTATATCTCCCAAGACAACACTTTCTATTAATTTGAGGCCCCTCGGTCCGCGGGGTCGGGGGGCTCTCATACAAATATTTTACAAAATTTACCCGATTTTCTTTAATGTCTTCGATGGAAAACACTTTTTGTAAAAATTTGGAGCGATCGGCCCCTTGGGGACCCCAATATACAATTTTTAAATATCGCTATATCGCATCAGATCACGGCAAAGTCTGAGCTCTGTATATATATATACACAAGAACAAGGAACGAGAAAAAATATATATATGTAATTTACTGCCGATTAGCAGCTCTGCCAGCTAATGCCAATGAACAGCAATGCCAACAAAATAACTGCTTCCTCCATGCATTCCAATTCCAATGTAATGTATTTAGCCCAATGCTTGTATGTATGAATTTTATTAATTTGCTTCATGTACTTTGTAATGTAGGTTTTTTAATAATTTGCCACTCCAAATATGCAATATGAAATTGATGTATTTGTAATGTAGGTTTTTTTAATAATTTGCCACTCCAAATATGCAATATGAAATTGATGTTCTTTGTAATGTAGGTGTTTTAATTATTTGCCTCTCCAGATATTTAATATGAAATTGATGTACTTCACCTTAATTTTCTATTTTACTTTTTTTTTTTCGCTGTATTGTTTGTATTGTTATGTATTGTTTGAAATGATATTCGCTTTAAATGTTGTTTTTTCTTATCTTTATTAATTGGTTTTTTTAAATCTATATGATATGATATGATTAATCCTATTTGGGACTGCTGTTGCTAATGTAGTCGATATCAAAAATAAAAATGGATGTTTTGTTCATCTCGACTACCAACTAACAAGTGACCAAACGTCGTCGTTCGCCCACCCAAGCAACCTCGGATCATATACTTGAGCGGGAGAAGGAGACAAGATCAGCTTAACTCGTTGTCAGAATGAACACTGGCATTAGGATGCAGTGTTCGATAATTACTACTGCATTCACAACACAAGTTTTGTGTTAAACTTATATTTTAGTAGATTTGTAAAAAAAATGTTTTTGTATAATTTTTATAGTGTTCTTTTACCTTAACATATTTATTTTGTGAATAAAAAATTACATTGATTTTACTTTTTAAATATAGTTATTTCTTTTCATACCAATGCCTAAGATAATCTTGGGATAAATAAATTCCTGGGCAAAGCCGGGTAATCAGCTAGTTTGACTGGCAATTGTTAATACGTTGATCGCTAGAAGTTCATACTGGCATGGTCGCCATGTAATAAAGTTAAAAGCTGAGTAATGGCAGGTCGCCATGTAATAAAGTTAAAATTTACTGTGAGTGGAACAACACCCTAACAGAACAGATATAGAGTTTTGAATTTGGGACTGCACCCTTATTCAACACTGCGTGTATTGCTTAAGCAACAGGCAGTGTTTTGTTAATGAGAAGACCTTCACCTTTTTAGTTTGAAAAATACAAATATACAAATTTCGAAATAAGAAAATCTTAGATTAATGTCGGCATAAGATGTTATGCCAGGTGCATCATGCAATCGATTTGCAAATAAATTCGACTTAAGATATTAGTTCACTACAGTGCACACGATAGTTAGAGTTGTTCCTATATTACTATAATGTCTAATGCTTGATTTACATTTGGGCCGTGCGAGAAAAAATGAGCAGGACGACTGTTATATATAAATTGTGGTTAGCCAGACGAGGAAAGTTACCATAATGCAGATATAAAATAACTATAACATTCTATATATATATAGTCTAAGTCTAGACTTTAAAAGTTTTTGTGAGACCAGAGCAAAGGGGCAAATTTTGCGTTGTGGAGAACGGTTATTTTTTACGGGTAGCGCTTGGTGAATTGTCTAGTCTGTTGTCTGTGAGGAACATTTGCTAACAAAAGTGTTTGTTAGTCTATCTCTCCGTCCACCCGACCAAGCAGCCCAATTAGACATTCCGAATTTTGCGTTTTTTTGTGCATCAAATTTGAATCAGGTAAGGAATATTGTAGGAATAATAATAATTTTCAACGATGATATAGGAGATCCAAACTACAGTCCATCTTCTACCGAAAGTTCCTCTGAAAATTAAGATAATGATCCAAGCTTGTGTTTGAGGAGCCAGGAGATTAAAAACGGCTTAGCAATCAAATTGAATCATCTGAACTTGAGATACGCGCGTAACCATCATCAACGAACGCACAAAAAATAGACACACCTACATCTAGAAAAAGGAAAAGAAATTTTGGTAAGGAATATATAACTCAAAGTGCGAAAATGGTTAGCGAAAAATTGTGTAAGGAAAATTGCCGAAAAAAGTGTAAAAAAAGAGTCACGTAAGCCCCAACATACTATTTTTAATGCGTACTGGGCACTTGGAAGCCATAAGATAAGAGCTCAATATTTAAGTGAGTTAATAGGATCAATACCTAAAAAGTCTGAGTGCTTGCAAAAAAAAGAAACTAATAATCGGAAGAGGACCCATTCAAATATTTACAAAATGAGGTCCGTGAACACATCGATAGCGTTCCTTTATACGAAAGTCACTATACTCGTGCCTGCTCTTCGCTTGCAATGCGACTTAAACGTAAAAAAAACAACCCATAAAAATTAAAATTTTTCTTGTAAATTCTCTAATCGGGGATACACACACACACACAAATACACTGCGTGCTCGTTTTGTGGCAAAATCATCCACCAAATGACGCAGCGGCAGCGAACAGCGCTGCTGCTTTTTAACCCACTTCCTACAGCCCGATTTTATTGAAATTTTGCACACATGTATATCTCCCAAGACAACACTTTCTATTAATTTGAGGCCCCTCGGTCCGCGGGGTCGGGGGGCTCTCATACAAATATTTTACAAAATTTACCCGATTTTCTTTAATGTCTTCGATGGAAAACACTTTTTGTAAAAATTTGGAGCGATCGGCCCCTTGGGGACCCCAATATACAATTTTTAAATATCGCTATATCGCATCAGATCACGGCAAAGTCTGAGCTCTGTATATATATATACACAAGAACAAGGAACGAGAAAAAATATATATATGTAATTTACTGCCGATTAGCAGCTCTGCCAGCTAATGCCAATGAACAGCAATGCCAACAAAATAACTGCTTCCTCCATGCATTCCAATTCCAATGTAATGTATTTAGCCCAATGCTTGTATGTATGAATTTTATTAATTTGCTTCATGTACTTTGTAATGTAGGTTTTTTAATAATTTGCCACTCCAAATATGCAATATGAAATTGATGTATTTGTAATGTAGGTTTTTTTAATAATTTGCCACTCCAAATATGCAATATGAAATTGATGTATTTGTAAAGTAGGTTTTTTAATAATTTGCCTCTCCAAATATTCAATATGAAATTGATGTTCTTTGTAATGTAGGTGTTTTAATTATTTGCCTCTCCAGATATTTAATATGAAATTGATGTACTTCACCTTAATTTTCTATTTTACTTTTTTTTTTTCGCTGTATTGTTTGTATTGTTATGTATTGTTTGAAATGATATTCGCTTTAAATGTTGTTTTTTCTTATCTTTATTAATTGGTTTTTTTAAATCTATATGATATGATATGATTAATCCTATTTGGGACTGCTGTTGCTAATGTAGTCGATATCAAAAATAAAAATGGATGTTTTGTTCATCTCGACTACCAACTAACAAGTGACCAAACGTCGTCGTTCGCCCACCCAAGCAACCTCGGATCATATACTTGAGCGGGAGAAGGAGACAAGATCAGCTTAACTCGTTGTCAGAATGAACACTGGCATTAGGATGCAGTGTTCGATAATTACTACTGCATTCACAACACAAGTTTTGTGTTAAACTTATATTTTAGTAGATTTGTAAAAAAAATGTTTTTGTATAATTTTTATAGTGTTCTTTTACCTTAACATATTTATTTTGTGAATAAAAAATTACATTGATTTTACTTTTTAAATATAGTTATTTCTTTTCATACCAATGCCTAAGATAATCTTGGGATAAATAAATTCCTGGGCAAAGCCGGGTAATCAGCTAGTTTGACTGGCAATTGTTAATACGTTGATCGCTAGAAGTTCATACTGGCATGGTCGCCATGTAATAAAGTTAAAAGCTGAGTAATGGCAGGTCGCCATGTAATAAAGTTAAAATTTACTGTGAGTGGAACAACACCCTAACAGAACAGATATAGAGTTTTGAATTTGGGACTGCACCCTTATTCAACACTGCGTGTATTGCTTAAGCAACAGGCAGTGTTTTGTTAATGAGAAGACCTTCACCTTTTTAGTTTGAAAAATACAAATATACAAATTTCGAAATAAGAAAATCTTAGATTAATGTCGGCATAAGATGTTATGCCAGGTGCATCATGCAATCGATTTGCAAATAAATTCGACTTAAGATATTAGTTCACTACAGTGCACACGATAGTTAGAGTTGTTCCTATATTACTATAATGTCTAATGCTTGATTTACATTTGGGCCGTGCGAGAAAAAATGAGCAGGACGACTGTTATATATAAATTGTGGTTAGCCAGACGAGGAAAGTTACCATAATGCAGATATAAAATAACTATAACATTCTATATATATATAGTCTAAGTCTAGACTTTAAAAGTTTTTGTGAGACCAGAGCAAAGGGGCAAATTTTGCGTTGTGGAGAACGGTTATTTTTTACGGGTAGCGCTTGGTGAATTGTCTAGTCTGTTGTCTGTGAGGAACATTTGCTAACAAAAGTGTTTGTTAGTCTATCTCTCCGTCCACCCGACCAAGCAGCCCAATTAGACATTCCGAATTTTGCGTTTTTTTGTGCATCAAATTTGAATCAGGTAAGGAATATTGTAGGAATAATAATAATTTTCAACGATGATATAGGAGATCCAAACTACAGTCCATCTTCTACCGAAAGTTCCTCTGAAAATTAAGATAATGATCCAAGCTTGTGTTTGAGGAGCCAGGAGATTAAAAACGGCTTAGCAATCAAATTGAATCATCTGAACTTGAGATACGCGCGTAACCATCATCAACGAACGCACAAAAAATAGACACACCTACATCTAGAAAAAGGAAAAGAAATTTTGGTAAGGAATATATAACTCAAAGTGCGAAAATGGTTAGCGAAAAATTGTGTAAGGAAAATTGCCGAAAAAAGTGTAAAAAAAGAGTCACGTAAGCCCCAACATACTATTTTTAATGCGTACTGGGCACTTGGAAGCCATAAGATAAGAGCTCAATATTTAAGTGAGTTAATAGGATCAATACCTAAAAAGTCTGAGTGCTTGCAAAAAAAAGAAACTAATAATCGGAAGAGGACCCATTCAAATATTTACAAAATGAGGTCCGTGAACACATCGATAGCGTTCCTTTATACGAAAGTCACTATACTCGTGCCTGCTCTTCGCTTGCAATGCGACTTAAACGTAAAAAAAACAACCCATAAAAATTAAAATTTTTCTTGTAAATTCTCTAATCGGGGATACACACACACACACAAATACACTGCGTGCTCGTTTTGTGGCAAAATCATCCACCAAATGACGCAGCGGCAGCGAACAGCGCTGCTCACAAAGCACAGAGCTCAGACTTTGCCGTGATCTGATACGATATAGCGATATTTAATTGTAATTGTATATTGGGGTCCCCAAGGGGCCGATTGCTCCAAATTTTTACAAAAAGTGATTTCCATCGAAGACACACATGTGTACAAAATTTAAAGAAAATCGGGTAAATTTTTTAAAATATTTGTATGGGAGCCCCCCGACCCCGTGTAATGGTGATTTTTGAAAGCCCATCTGAACCGCATACACTTTACACTTAGGCCCCTCGTTGGGCGCCAATTTATGTAATTGTTATTCTTTTGTTAAGAGCTCACAAACGTTGAAGCAGCTGCGACTTAGGCCTGGTGTGCACGCCTAGCATACGCTCTAACTAGCTCGCCGGAATGGGGTGGGGTCTTGGCCCGTCACCTGCTTCCACCATCATAAATATATTTAATGCGTGCACCAGGCCCCGTTGACCTGTATCTTAATTAATGGGGGCGACGAGATCTGAACAAAAAAAAACTCCTTTTAATTCATTTTACGTTATAATTCAAAGGCTATTTATTTCTACATTAAGTGTTATATTAAGTACGATATTACCACAATATTAATTCTACAACATTTCCTTAGGTGTTGAAAAGGTAAGCGAATTTAATAATTCTTATAATCTATAATAATTAGACAAGGGTAATAATCTATAACAACTAGAAAAATGTAATAAGGTAAGTATAAAATAATTCTTATAATCTCTAATAGTTAGGAAAAGTGTAATCAGGTAAGTACAGAATAATTCTTGTAATCTAAATATAATTAAAAGTGTAAAAAGGTAAGTGTCTGAATGATTCTTATAATCTATAATAATTAGGCAAGGATAATAAGGTAAGTAATGACTAATACTTGTAATCTAAATATAATTAAAAGTGTAAAAAGGTAAGTGTCTGAATGATTCTTATAATCTATAATAATTAGAAAAAGTGTAATAAGGTAAGTAATGAATGATTCTTATAATCTATAATAGTTGAAAAATGTAAAAAGGTAAGTGTCTGAATGATTCTTATAATCTATAATAATTAGGCAAGGTTAATAAGGTAAGTAATGAATAATTCTTGTAATCTAAATATAATTAAAAGTGTAAAAAGTGTAAAAAATTAAAAAGTAAAAAGTGTTGTAGGGAATAATTCTTATAATCTACAATAATTAGAAAAAGTGTAATAAGGTAAGTAATGAATGATTCTTATAATCTATAATAGTTGAAAAGTGTAAAAAGGTAAGTTTCTGAATGATTCTTATAATCTATAATAATTAGGCAAGGTTAATAAGGTAAGTAATGAATAATTCTTGTAATCTAAATATAATTAAAAGTGTAAAAAAAGGTAAGTGTTGTAGGGAATAATTCTTATAATCTATAATAATTAGAAAAAGTGTAATAAGGTAAGTAATGAATGATTCTTATAATCTAAATATATAAAATAATTCTTGTAATCTAAATATAATTAAAAGTGTAAAAAGGTAAGTGTCTGAATGATTCTTATAATCTATAATAATTAGGCAAGGATAATAAGGTAAGTAATGACTAATACTTGTAATCTAAATATAATTAAAAGTGTAAAAAGGTAAGTGTCTGAATGATTCTTATAATCTATAATAATTAGAAAAAGTGTAATAAGGTAAGTAATGAATGATTCTTATAATCTATAATAGTTGAAAAGTGTAAAAAGGTAAGTGTCTGAATGATTCTTATAATCTATAATAATTAGGCAAGGTTAATAAGGTAAGTAATGAATAATTCTTGTAATCTAAATATAATTAAAAGTGTAAAAAGTGTAAAAAATTAAAAAGTAAAAAGTGTTGTAGGGAATAATTCTTATAATCTACAATAATTAGAAAAAGTGTAATAAGGTAAGTAATGAATGATTCTTATAATCTATAATAGTTGAAAAGTGTAAAAAGGTAAGTTTCTGAATGATTCTTATAATCTATAATAATTAGGCAAGGTTAATAAGGTAAGTAATGAATAATTCTTGTAATCTAAATATAATTAAAAGTGTAAAAAAAGGTAAGTGTTGTAGGGAATAATTCTTATAATCTATAATAATTAGAAAAAGTGTAATAAGGTAAGTAATGAATGATTCTTATAATCTATAATAGTTGAAAAGTGTAAAAAGGTAAGTGTCTGAATGATTCTTATAATCTATAATAATTAATAAGGTAAGTAATAATATTTAATTGTAGGTTGTCAAAGCCTGCGCTTTGTAGTGCGGTGTTTCCGGACGCCTTAACATTTGTGATACGATATCTAATAACATGGAGCCGAGATCCTTTTCCTCTTGGATGGAAGCAAGGTAGTTTTGTAAAGTTTTAGCGATAAAAATGATTTCAATAGGATCCCGAAATTTTCGCAGATTATCCTGTGATTGCGTCAAGTTATGCATTCGCTTAGCACTCTCCAATACGCTGCCTTTTGCTATTGATGAATTTACTTTAGCAAACTGCTCAAGAATGCGTGTTGCTTCGCTGATGTAGGGACATTGATCCGTGTTTAGATTCCTCCATTCACCATTGTCATTGCACTGATAGGTAGTAAACGCTTCCGCTAGCGATTCGCCTGCGCCTTGTTGCCAAACTTCTTTGCCGCGAATGGTACGTGGCCAGTAATAATTCCCCTTATTATTATGGACGCTGACTGCAAGGCAGTCTGTGGTTTTTTCTGACACGACCATGACGGAAATTGTTTGCGATAAGTTCGCTTGCTGAGATCTTAAACGGAAGTCCCACATACCAGTGTGCTTTATATGGACTTTGGAATTTTAAGTATTGAATCCAGAAGACCAGATTCAGAAGGATATTTTGCATCGATTTGAATGGGAGGAAAATATCTAATTGGATCACGGTAACAATTTTATCGGACCGACCCCAGAAGACATGCGCTCGAGCAGATGGGCCTTCTGAATCTCTAGGTGCACCAACGGCCACTCTGGGCGCCCCAAAAGCAGATAATATAACAGCAGTACTTACGTGAGGGAAAAGGGCGATTTCTGTTGGAACTCGGCTCGCGTGGTGGCCTCTTCACCTCAATCGTCAGCTGCGATTCGGCCATTTTTGGTTAGGAATATTTATTCCTTGGTGTAGCGGACTTCTTCTTGTTGACAAATTTCGCCCTTTTCCATCCGCTTTCCTTTTTTTTTTTTTTCTTTGGATCGTCTTGTTCCTCTTCCTAGCGTTCCTTTTCTTAGTATTTTCAGTTTTTTTTTCTGGATGTCCAATTCCCAATTCTTTTTCCTTCCACTTCTTTATTTTTTTTTTCAAATTTTAATTTTCCTTAACGGAGCGATTTCTTTGACGTGCTGTCTCCTCGCCAACTCTCATGAAAAACAATTCCTTTTGACAATGTTTTCTGCAACAAGTCGTTTTGGACCCTTGATGGGTGTTAGAGCGAGACGACGGTCATTTCCGCATTTCGACTTGTCTCTGTACAGAATCATTCACAATGGCTTATTTGTGCAGCAATTTATGTTTTCTTAAATGCATAGCTTTTGACATTCTTTCGCTTAATGCAAGTGTACCATTATAAAGGTTTATATTTCATTAGATGCATTGCTGGCTGGCTGGCCAAATCTTGTGATCAATTTTTAACCCACTTCCTACAGCCCGATTTTATTGAAATTTTGCACACATGTATATCTCCCAAGACAACACTTTCTATTAATTTGAGGCCCCTCGGTCCGCGGGGTCGGGGGGCTCTCATACAAATATTTTACAAAATTTACCCGATTTTCTTTAATGTCTTCGATGGAAAACACTTTTTGTAAAAATTTGGAGCGATCGGCCCCTTGGGGACCCCAATATACAATTTTTAAATATCGCTATATCGCATCAGATCACGGCAAAGTCTGAGCTCTGTATATATATACACAAGAACAAGGAACGAGAAAAAATATATATATGTAATTTACTGCCGATTAGCAGCTCTGCCAGCTAATGCCAATGAACAGCAATGCCAACAAAATAACTGCTTCCTCCATGCATTCCAATTCCAATGTAATGTATTTAGCCCAATGCTTGTATGTATGAATTTTATTAATTTGCTTCATGTACTTTGTAATGTAGGTTTTTTAATAATTTGCCACTCCAAATATGCAATATGAAATTGATGTATTTGTAATGTAGGTTTTTTTAATAATTTGCCACTCCAAATATGCAATATGAAATTGATGTATTTGTAAAGTAGGTTTTTTAATAATTTGCCTCTCCAAATATTCAATATGAAATTGATGTTCTTTGTAATGTAGGTGTTTTAATAATTTGCCTCTCCAGATATTTAATATGAAATTGATGTACTTCACCTTAATTTTCTATTTTACTTTTTTTTTCGCTGTATTGTTTGTATTGTTATGTATTGTTTGAAATGATATTCGCTTTAAATGTTGTTTTTTCTTATCTTTATTAATTGGTTTTTTTAAATCTATATGATATGATATGATTAATCCTATTTGGGACTGCTGTTGCTAATGTAGTCGATATTAAAAATAAAAATGGATGTTTTGTTCATCTCGACTACCAACTAACAAGTGACCAAACGTCGTCGTTCGCCCACCCAAGCAACCTCGGATCATATACTTGAGCGGGAGAAGGAGACAAGATCAGCTTAACTCGTTGTCAGAATGAACACT
Organism: Nephrocerus scutellatus; assembly: GCA_947095585.1. Lineage (NCBI taxonomy): Eukaryota > Metazoa > Arthropoda > Insecta > Diptera > Pipunculidae > Nephrocerus > Nephrocerus scutellatus. The sequence continues at coordinate 74,544,490 of OX352761.1, read as the reverse complement.
GGCATTAGGATGCAGTGTTCGATAATTACTACTGCATTCACAACACAAGTTTTGTGTTAAACTTATATTTTAGTAGATTTGTAAAAAAATGTTTTTGTATAATTTTTATAGTGTTCTTTTACCTTAACATATTTATTTTGTGAATAAAAAATTACATTGATTTTACTTTTTAAATATAGTTATTTCTTTTCATACCAATGCCTAAGATAATCTTGGGATAAATAAATTCCTGGGCAAAGCCGGGTAATCAGCTAGTTTGACTGGCAATTGTTAATACGTTGATCGCTAGAAGTTCATACTGGCATGGTCGCCATGTAATAAAGTTAAAAGCTGAGTAATGGCAGGTCGCCATGTAATAAAGTTAAAATTTACTGTGAGTGGAACAACACCCAACAGAACAGATATAGAGTTTTGAATTTGGGACTGCACCCTTATTCAACACTGCGTGTATTGCTTAAGCAACAGGCAGTGTTTTGTTAATGAGAAGACCTTCACCTTTTTAGTTTGAAAAATACAAATATACAAATTTCGAAATAAGAAAATCTTAGATTAATGTCGGCATAAGATGTTATGCCAGGTGCATCATGCAATCGATTTGCAAATAAATTCGACTTAAGATATTAGTTCACTACAGTGCACACGATAGTTAGAGTTGTTCCTATATTACTATAATGTCTAATGCTTGATTTACATTTGGGCCGTGCGAGAAAAAATGAGCAGGACGACTGTTATATAAAAATTGTGGTTAGCCAGACGAGGAAAGTTACCATAATACAGATATAAAATAACTATAACATTCTATATATATATAGTCTAAGTCTAGACTTTAAAAGTTTTTGTGAGACCAGAGCAAAGGGGCAAATTTTGCGTTGTGGAGAACAGTTATTTTTTACGGGTAGCGCTTGGTGAATTGTCTAGTCTGTTGTCTGTGAGGAACATTTTCTAACAAAAGTGTTTGTTAGTCTATCTCTCCGTCCACCCGACCAAGCAGCCCAATTAGACATTCCGAATTTTGCGTTTTTTTGTGCATCAAATTTGAATCAGGTAAGGAATATTGTAGGAATAATAATAATTTTCAACGATGATATAGGAGATCCAAACTACAGTCCATCTTCTACCGAAAGTTCCTCTGAAAATTAAGATAATGATCCAAGCTTGTGTTTGAGGAGCCAGGAGATTAAAAACGGCTTAGCAATCAAATTGAATCATCTGAACTTGAGATACGCGCGTAACCATCATCAACGAACGCACAAAAAATAGACACACCTACATCTAGAAAAAGGAAAAGAAATTTTGGTAAGGAATATATAACTCAAAGTGCGAAAATGGTTAGCGAAAAATTGTGTAAGGAAAATTGCCGAAAAAAGTGTAAAAAAAGAGTCACGTAAGCCCCAACATACTATTTTTAATGCGTACTGGGCACTTGGAAGCCATAAGATAAGAGCTCAATATTTAAGTGAGTTAATAGGATCAATACCTAAAAAGTCTGAGTGCTTGCAAAAAAAAGAAACTAATAATCGGAAGAGGACCCATTCAAATATTTACAAAATGAGGTCCGTGAACACATCGATAGCGTTCCTTTATACGAAAGTCACTATACTCGTGCCTGCTCTTCGCTTGCAATGCGACTTAAACGTAAAAAAAACAACCCATAAAAATTAAAATTTTTCTTGTAAATTCTCTAATCGGGGATACACACACACACACAAACACACTGCGTGCTCGTTTTGTGGCAAAATCATCCACCAAATGACGCAGCGGCAGCGAACAGCGCTGCTCACAAAGCACAGAGCTCAGACTTTGCCGTGATCTGATGCGATATAGCGATATTTAATTGTAATTGTATATTGGGGTCCCCAAGGGGCCGATCGCTCCAAATTTTTACAAAAAGTGTTTTCCATCGAAGACACACATGTGTACAAAATTTAAAGAAAATCGGGTAAATTTTTTAAAATATTTGTATGGGAGCCCCCCGACCCCGTGTAATGGTGATTTTTGAAAGCCCATCTGAACCGCATACACTTTACACTTAGGCCCCTCGTTGGGCGCCAATTTATGTAATGGTTATTCTTTTGTTAAGAGCTCACAAACGTTGAAGCAGCTGCGACTTAGGCCTGGTGTGCATGCCTAGCATACGCTCTAACTAGCTCGCCGGAATGGGGTGGGGTCTTGGCCCGTCACCTGCTTCCACCATCATAAATATATTTAATGCGTGCACCAGGCCCCGTTGACCTGTATCTTAATTAATGGGGGCGACGAGATCTGACCAAAAAAAAACTCCTTTTAATTCATTTTACGTTATAATTCAAAGGCTATTTATTTCTACATTAAGTGTTATATTAAGTACGATATTACCACAATATTAATTCTACAACATTTCCTTAGGTGTTGAAAAGGTAAGCGAATTTAATAATTCTTATAATCTATAATAATTAGACAAGGGTAATAATCTATAACAACTAGAAAAATGTAATAAGGTAAGTATAGAATAATTCTTATAATCTCTAATAGTTAGGAAAAGTGTAATCAGGTAAGTATAGAATAATTCTTGTAATCTAAATATAATTAAAAGTGTAAAAAGGTAAGTGTCTGAATGATTCTTATAATCTATAATAATTAGGCAAGGATAATAAGGTAAGTAATGACTAATTCTTGTAATCTAAATATAATTAAAAGTGTAAAAAGGTAAGTGTCTGAATGATTCTTATAATCTATAATAATTAGAAAAAGTGTAATAAGGTAAGTAATGAATGATTCTTATAATCTATAATAGTTGAAAAGTGTAAAAAGGTAAGTGTCTGAATGATTCTTATAATCTATAATAATTAGGCAAGGTTAATAAGGTAAGTAATGAATAATTCTTGTAATCTAAATATAATTAAAAGTGTAAAAAAAGGTAAGTGTTGTAGGGAATAATTCTTATAATATATAATAATTAGAAAAAGTGTAATAAGGTAAGTAATGAATGATTCTTATAATCTATAATAGTTGAAAAGTGTAAAAAGGTAAGTGTCTGAATGATTCTTATAATCTATAATAATTAATAAGGTAAGTAATAATATTTAATTGTAGGTTGTCAAAGCCTGCGCTTTGTAGTGCGGTGTTTCCGGACGCCTTAACATTTGTGGTACGATATCTAATAACATGGAGCCGAGATCCTTTTCCTCTTGGATGGAAGCAAGGTAGTTTTGTAAAGTTTTAGCGATAAAAATGATTTCAATAGGATCCCGAAATTTTCGCAGATTATCCTGTGATTGCGTCAAGTTATGCATTCGCTTAGCACTCTCCAATACGCTGCCTTTTGCTATTGATGAATTTACTTTAGCAAACTGCTCAAGAATGCGTGTTGCTTCGCTGATGTAGGGACATTGATCCGTGTTTAGATTCCTCCATTCACCATTGTCATTGCACTGATAGGTAGTAAACGCTTCCGCTAGCGATTCGCCTGCGCATTGTTGCCAAACTTCTTTGCCGCGAATGGTACGTGGCCAGTAATAATTCCCCTTATTATTATGGACGCTGACTGCAAGGCAGTCTGTGGTTTTTTCTGACACGACCATGACGGAAATTGTTTGCGATAAGTTCGCTTGCTGAGATCTTAAACGGAAGTCCCACATACCAGTGTGCTTTATATGGACTTTGGAATTTTAAGTATTGAATCCAGAAGACCAGATTCAGAAGGATATTTTGCATCGATTTGAATGGGAGGAAAATATCTAATTGGATCACGGTAACAATTTTATCGGACCGACCCCAGAAGACATGCGCTCGAGCAGATGGGCCTTCTGAATCTCTAGGTGCACCAACGGCCACTCTGGGCGCCCCAAAAGCAGAATAATATAACAGCAGTACTTACGTGAGGGAAAAGGGCGATTTCTGTTGGAACTCGGCTCGCGTGGTGGCCTCTTCTCCTCAATCGTCAGCTGCGATTCGGCCATTTTTGGTTAGGAATATTTATTCCTTGGTGTAGCGGACTTCTTCTTGTTGACAAATTTCGCCCTTTTCCATCCGCTTTCCTTTTTTTTCTTTTGGATCGTCTTGTTCCTCTTCCTAGCGTTCCTTTTCTTAGTATTTTCCGTTTTTTTTTCTGGATGTCCAATTCCCAATTCTTTTTCCTTCCACTTCTTTTTTTTTCAAATTTTAATTTTCCTTAACGGAGCGATTTCTTTGACGTGCTGTCTCCTCGCCAACTCTCATGAAAAGCAATTCCTTTTGACAATGTTTTCTGCAACAAGTCGTTTTGGCCCCTTGATGGGTGTAAGAGGGAGACGACGGTCATTTCTGCATTTCGCAATGTCTCTGTACAGAATCATTCACAATGGCTTATTTGGTACTTATTTACACGGCGCGCAAGGGAACCGATAGTGAACGTTGTGCGTTAGGTTGCATCGAATACTTTTGGGTGGGAAATTTCTGTGCAGCAATTTATGTTTTCTTAAATGCATAGCTTTTGACATTCTTTCGCTTAATGCAAGTGTACCATTATAAAGGTTTATATTTCATTAGATGCATTGCTGTTCACATTTAATCGCTTAATGCAAGTGCACCATTACAAAACAGATTGTTGGGCACGATAAGCCTGACCAAAAATCTGGAGGTGCTGACTGACTATTCGAAAGGATTTCTGTAGCGTATTTCGATCCAATGCAACTGATAGTCGCCCCACTATCTAGCAATCCTAACTATTTTCTATTCAATAGGTGAACTTGTGCATATGGCCGAAGGTCACCATCCTTAGTCAGTATTAACGAAGCAAAAGTTTCTGAGTGTTTGGTAGATCTCTGCGATCTGCTTTTACTAAGGATCTTACCCGTAAGGGTATTCACTGAGTTAAATATTTCATAGCGTTTCCTGTGGTAATTAAGCAATCGTTCTTCATAGGATTTCTTGACATCTTTCTTTTGGGGACTTATATACGGATCTTCCTGTGTTAAGGGCCGTTTCAAAATCGATCTGACTTTATTTATTGGATCCGAGGCTGAGTTAGCGGATGTAAATTCACATCCGTCTTCAAGTTTCCCGGATAATTACATTTCGAGCACTGCGCTTTGTACACATTGGCTGCACCACATCCATATCAAAAATTCATCTTATTTCTAAGCAGTTTTGGTGACGATGGCCCGGTCTGCCACAGTTTCAACAAGTCGGAGTCCTGGACTGTAATGGTTTTGGCTCCTCACGAATCTTAGGCCTGGAAGTCGTTGCGAATGCCTCTGGATTTCCATTTAATCCAGCCACTTGTTTCCGGCTTTGAAAAATTCTTGGAATGGGATGGGTTTTACGAAGTTCTTCAATGAAATATTCGTGACGCCTGCACGATCTCCGCAGCTGCGCAACCGTATTAAATTCCAAATGCAATAACTCATGTCTTAAGTCAGTTCTAAGGTTCCGTAAGGTTATCTCAATTAATTCAGTTTCAGACATTGGGACACCCAGTCGGTCAACCAGGGACGAAATTCCATCAAAGTATTCATCGAAGCTCTCATAATCCTTTTGTTTTCTTCCGCGGATGTGTTCTCGGATATCATAATCAGTCCTCAAATCCTTATACTGTCGTCTAAGTGCTTCACACAGGTCCATCCATTCTATGGCGGTCACACTTTACCTCCACCTCCAAAGTTACCATACTCCGATATACTGCCATTTAGGCCAACTAATGAATCACCCAAAAAAGAGAAAAAAAACGATACTCATAAGGCTACTGCTTGACGGGTAAGCAACGAGAAAACAGAGAATGAATAACATACACCCGAATAAAGACGACGCGAGCGCATGTATAAAAGTGAAGCTCCTCCCATCTACTTGACTCTGGAGGAAACGACCAAAAAATGTTCTATAGACTGTAAGGTTAGGATATGTTAGAGAAATTATGCCATAAAGAGAACGATCAATTAAGGCGAATAAACCCAACACCTTCTTAAATTAATACTTAAGATAATTAGAAAGAGATAATATAGTTCCGATACCTTCTTAAATTAATACTTAAGATAAATAGAAAGAGATAATATAGTTCCGACACCTTCTTAAATTAATACTTAAGATAATTAGAAAGAGATAATATAGTTCCGACACCTTCTTAAATTAATACTTAAGATAATTAGAAAGATATAATATAGTTCCGACACCTTCTTCAATTAATACTTAAGATAATTAGAAAGAGATAATATAGTTATAAAAGAGATATGAACAAAAAGCGGTATTTCATACCTAATGCATTAAACCGAGAAAAATAGAGTTTTCCCTGCTCCTTAAGTTCAATTGAGTTCAGATCCGCGCACCCCATGCCCGAAATCCTGGATGTCTATACCATCCGATTATGAATATAAGTATTTTCTAACAACAAATTATTAAACTCGTTCAAGGCACGTCCGCTGCGAAGTCGGAGCAAACACTGGTCGTTAGGTAGCTTCCCTAATCGAATACCAAGATGTTGCTTCCAAAACCGAATGAGGCGGACTCCCGAACAAAACACAAACGCCACTGTGGGATCCCCTAGGATTTAATCAAACTTAACTCGATAATTCTCAAAGATAACGAGCGGCCAGTTAACCCTGAACATATCGCGAGTTCAAACTGTATTCCAGCTCCGAAAAGATACCCCACAACCCCAAAGATAAAAAGCGGCCAGTTAACCCCGAACATGTCGCGAGTTCAAACTGTATTCCAGCTCAAAGATAACGAACGGCCAGTTAACCCCGAACATGTCGCGAGTTCAAAATGTATACCAACTCAAAGATAACGAGCGGCCAGTTAACCCTGAACATATCGCTAGTTCAAACTGTATTCCAGCTCCGAAAAGATACCCCACAACCCCAAAGATAAAAAGCGGCCAGTTAACCCCGAACATGTCGCGAGTTCAAACTGTATTCCAGCTCAAAGATAACGAGCGGCCAGTTAACCCCGAACATGTCGCGAGTTCAAACTGTATACCAACTCAAAGATAACGAGCGGCCAGTTAACCCTGAACATATCGCGAGTTCAAACTGTATTCCAGCTCCGAAAAAATACCCCACAACCCCAAAGATAAAAAGCGGCCAGTTAACCCCGAACATGTCGCGAGTTCAAACTGTATTCCAGCTCAAAGATAACGAGCGGCCAGTTAACCCCGAACATGTCGCGAGTTCAAACTGTATACCAACACAAAGATAACGAGCGGCCAGTTAACCCCGAACATGTCGCGAGTTCAAACTGTATACCAACTCAAAGATAACGAGCGGCCAGTTAACCCCGAACATGTCACGAGTTCAAACTATATTCCAACTCAAAGATAACCCCAAAACCCAAAGATAAAAGCGGCCAGTTAACCCCGAACATGTCGCGAGTTCAAACTATATTCCAACTCAAAGATAACGAGCGGCCAGTTAACCCCGAACATGTCGCGAGTTCAAACTGTATACCAACTCAAAGATAACGAGCGGCTAGTTAACCCCGAACATGTCGCGAGTTCAAACAGTATACCAACTCAAAGATAACGAGCGGCCAGTTAACCCCGAACATGTCGCGAGTTCATTGATATTTATAAACCGAGTTAAACGAAACGAGGACGCCAATGTGAGACTTACGAAATTTGACTAAAATTATAGCATAACTTGTTCACCCTCTAAGTCAGAAGTAGAAGAACCCACCCTAGTTGTCAGTTATTCCGGAAAAGTCAACAAGATAAACCCGTGTATCAACTTAGTTAGGGAACTCCCAGCAATAACCCAGACAATGTACCAACCACACTGTCGTCACGCAAATGAAATTGAACTAAAGCAAACTAACAATAAACTCCTATCACAAGAAGTGTGATGACGATGACGAAAACCGACAATGAAGCTTTGCGTTTCGCGAATTAATGAAAAGAGAATTAAATTTGGTAGCTTATCAAATGATCAGGCCCCACGTTGGTGTTAACCAACGGGGTTTATGAAAACAAAAAGTGTGTGAGACCCAAAAGAGATCAGACTGATGCCTGAACCGTTTTGGGCCCCACGTTGGGCGCCTATTTATGTAATGGTGATTTTTGAAAGCCTATCTGAACCGAATACACTTTACACTTAGGCCCCTCGTTGGGCGCCAATTTATGTAATGGTTATTCTTTTGTTAAGAGCTCACAAACGTTGAAGCAGCTGCGACTTAGGCCTGGTGTGCACGCCTAGAATACGTTCTAACCAGCTCGCCGGAATGGGGTGGGGTCTTGGCCCGTCACCTGCTTCCCCATCATAAATATATTTAATGCGTGCACAAGGCCCCGTTGACCTGTATCTTAATTCATGGGGGCGACGAGTTCTGAACAAATAAAAAAACTCCTTTTAATTCATTTTACGTTATAATTCAAAGGCTATTTATTTCTACATTAAGTGTTATATTAAGTACGATATTACCACAATATTAATTCTACAACATTTCCTTAGGTGTTGAAAAGGTAAGCGAATTGAATAATTCTTATAATCTATAATAATTAGACAAGGGTAATAAGGTAAGTATAGAATAATTCTTATAATCTCTAATAGTTAGGAAAAGTGTAATCAGGTAAGTATAGAATAATTCTTGTAATCTAAATATAATTAAAAGTGTAAAAAGGTAAGTGTCTGAATTATTTTTATAATCATTCAATAGGATCCCGAAATTTTCGCAGATTACCCTGTGATTGCGTCAAGTTATGCATTCGCTTAGCACTCTCCAATACGCTGCCTTTTGCTATTGATGAATTTACTTTAGCAAACTGCTCAAGAATGCGTGTTGCTTCGCTGATGTAGGGACATTGATCCGTGTTTAGATTCCTCCATTCACCATTGTCATTGCACTGATAGGTAGTAAACGCTTCTGCTAGCGATTCGCCTGCGCATTGTTGCCAAACTTCTTTCCCGCGAATGGTACGTGGACAGTAATAATTCCCCTTATTATTATGGAGGCTGACTGCAAGGCAGTCTGTGGTTTTTTCTGACAAGACCATGACGGAAATTGTTTGGAAAAGGGCGATTTCTGTTGGAACTCGGCTCGCGTGGTGGCCTCTTCTCCTCAATCGTCAGCTGCGATTCGGCCTTTTTTGGTTAGGAATATTTATTCCTTGGTGTAGCGGACTTCTTCTTGTTGACAAATTTCGCCCTTTTCCATCCGCTTTCCTTTTTCCTTTTTTTTTCTTTTGGATCGTCTTGTTCCTCTTCCTAGCGTTCCTTTTCTTAGTATTTTCCGTTTTTTTTTTCTGGATGTCCAATTCCCAATTCTTTTTCCCTCCACTTCTTTATTTTTTTTTTCAAATTTTAATTTTCCTTAACGGAGCGATTTCTTTGACGTGCTGTCTCCTCGCCAACTCTCATGAAAAGCAATTCCTTTTGACAATGTTTTCTGCAACAAGTCGTTTTGGCCCCTTGGTGGGTGTTAGAGCGAGACGACGGTCATTTCTGCATTTCGCAATGTCTCTGTACAGAATCATTCACAATGGCTTATTTGGTACTTATTTACACGGCGCGCAAGGGAACCGATAGTGAACGTTGTGCGTTAGGTTGCATCGAATACTTTTGGGTGGGAAATTTCTGTGCAGCAATTTATGTTTTTTTAAATGCATAGCTTTTGACATTCTTTCGCTTAATGCAAGTGTAACATTATAAAGGTTTATATTTCATTAGATGCATTGCTGTTCACATTCAATCGCTTAATGCAAGTGCACCATTACACCCGCGGCCTGAGGGGCCACAAATTTTAATAGAAAGTGTTGTCACGGGAGATATACATGTGTGCAAAATTTCAATAAAATCGGGCTGTAGTAAGCTGGTTAAAAATTGATCACAAGATTTGGCCAGCCAGCCAGCCACGGGCAAGTGAAGTTAATATAGAGAATTTAAAAAATGCATAACTTTACTTTGAATCTCATATCAATCCTGTTTCATATACGAAGTATAGGCAAATACTTTTCACCATGGGTGATAAAATAAAAAAATCTAAGACGGACTGCTGCAATAAATGCGAAATTTTTAAAATGAAAATTGATTCTTCATTTAAGGAAGACGAAAAACGTCGCCATAAAGAACTACAGAAGCAGCACCGTAAAGAAGCAGACGACGCATATAAAGCTAAGAATGTCGACAAAACAACTGCAAAAACAGAATCGAATTATAAAGTTCTTACTTATGATTTACAGAAGTGTGTGCCTACTCCGAATTGCAAGAACCTCACACTGTACAGCGATTCATATGCTAGACAAAACAAGTACGCGTTTGTTTCAACTATGTTCATGACATTCATGCAAAGTGAGACAACAATGGAAACAATTGACCACAAATTTCTAGTACCAGCACACACACATATGGAATGCGATGTTTTTGAAATCATGGAAATGGACCAAACGATGTTTTACGATTTTCAGAAAAAGAAAAATTTTGTTGGAGAAAATGTAATGAAATGGCGAAATATTTAAATGCAGCTCAGTAAAATGGCTTAGATATTCCGAAGTGTTTGGAAGTTTGATGTATAAGACGTGTTACGGCCAAGGTACTCTGAAGTGGTAATCTAAGTAAGATGCCGTGGTAATTTAAATTTTTATATAATGGATTGTATTACGGTGTTACTCGGATTAAAAAACTACTATTTCTTTCCGTTTTGACGTGACAACGTCTCACTACAAGGTATAAGGGGGTGCATGTTCAAAAAGTAAAATGTTAAATGTCCCACTGTTGTGAGATACTGTTAAGTGAGACACTGTTAATTGTGACACTGTTAAGTGAGATACTTTTAAATGTCAGTACTTTGGGAACTAAGCAATTTCTCAAGCGATTCGCATGAAATTCGGAATGTAGGACTAAGATGTGACTATAAGATTTCTTCCTATGGGAATTCTGGAATATAATCATTATTGTCTGGAATATCTGGAACAAAGCAATTTCCCAAGCGATTCGCATGAAATTCGGAATGTAGGACTAAGATGCGACTATAAGACTTCTTCCTATGGGAATTCTGGATTATGATCATTATGGTCTGGAATTTCGGGAACGAAACAATTTCTCAAGCGACTCGTGCCTTTTAATTTAATCGTAATATTGGCCACAACGTCAAAGAATTTCACTCCAACCGCGCGTAAAGATTACACGCACATATTTTGTTAACAGCTCTTACTTCTCCTACTAGTATCGACGCAACTGCATTACTATGTTTGTGCAGTGATATGATATATTTAATATGTACCCACCTCACAATAAATTGTTATGAACATTTAAATCAGCTTATAAATTATTTATTCGCTGTATGTGATGTGATTGATGATCATGTATGTGGTTTCAATAACATACAATCAAGCAGAGCAGAAAGAAACAAACATATGCAGTAGTAGGCTGCGGTCAAGAATTCAGCCGCTGCGCAGTTTATGCTGCATGTTGGTCAAAAATTCACTTTTCAGCCAATGCATTAAGGAAAAATCGACTGCGCAGTTTACGCAGCTAATTAAAATGGATGCAAATAGCAAAAGGTAAATGTCAAATTGTCGCCCTACATGCAGACTGTAAGTCGGTTCAAAATATAGCCGCAATTTCGTGCATACCGACTGCCTGCCATTTTTTTGTGCAGCACAAGCTGCGAAGCTTCTTAATTCTTTACCGCAGCCGTAGTGATAGTATAGTCTTTGTTCATTTTCCTATCAGTGCTCTGCTCTGCTCTTTCTATCAACATTGTGAGTGAGTGCTCTCGTGTTTGGTCGTGTAACAGAAAACAATACTACTATAAGTTACAGAAATAAGAGAACAATGCAAAAGAAATTTAATGAGAAATAATTGGCCTGCATGTTTGAAAGCGACATTCTTACCATACCATTTCGAAGCATGGGCAGCACTTCTCAGTACTCACTACTTATCTCTTCTAATTTAATTTAAAACTACTCAAATTTTTTATGTTGAGTTTAAACGAAAAGCTGCATTACTGTGTTTGGGCAGTAATATGCAATATGCAGCAACTTCACAGTTAGTGGTTATGAACATTAAAATTCGCTTATAAATAATTTATATGTAATGTGATGTGATGATGATGTATGTGATGAGCTACGGTACAAGTAGTAGGACTTGTATTTAGTATACAATTTTTTTTTAAAATATATCCGTCCGTGTTTATGTCCCACAGATATTTGTTTTCTTTTCTTTCATCCCGGACAGACGTTGTCACGATCAAAACCCACGGCCGTGTCTTCGACACAGCCTACCCTGCTCTTTTTATTTTTACTTGGCAACAATCTTTATTGGATCCTCTTCCTAACGTTGGCTATGTTCGACTCAAAAAAATGCAGGAGTGAAATGGGGAAAAAATCGTTTCTGTATAATACCAAAATGACAGTTTACAACAATTTACATTGTGCTAAATGTATACTGAACTGACATAACAAGTTATATTGTACTGATTATGGTAAATGTATACGAGCGATTCATATGCTAGACAAAACAAGTACGCGTTTGTTTCAACTATGTTCATGACATTCATGCAAAGTGAGACAACAATGGAAACAATTGACCACAAATTTCTAGTACCAGCACACACACATATGGAATGCGATGTTTTTGAAATCATGGAAATGGACCAAACGATGTTTTACGATTTTCAGAAAAAGAAAAATTTTGTTGGAGAAAATGTAATGAAATGGCGAAATATTTAAATGCAGCTCAGTAAAATGGCTTAGATATTCCGAAGTGTTTGGAAGTTTGATGTATAAGACGTGTTACGGCCAAGGTACTCTGAAGTGGTAATCTAAGTAAGATGCCGTGGTAATTTAAATTTTTATATAATGGATTGTATTACGGTGTTACTCGGATTAAAAAACTACTATTTCTTTCCGTTTTGACGTGACAACGTCTCACTACAAGGTATAAGGGGGTGCATGTTCAAAAAGTAAAATGTTAAATGTCCCACTGTTGTGAGATACTGTTAAGTGAGACACTGTTAAGTGTGACACTGTTAAGTGAGATACTTTTAAATGTCAGTACTTTGGGAACTAAGCAATTTCTCAAGCGATTCGCATGAAATTCGGAATGTAGGACTAAGATGTGACTATAAGATTTCTTCCTATGGGAATTCTGGAATATAATCATTATTGTCTGGAATATCTGGAACAAAGCAATTTCCCAAGCGATTCGCATGAAATTCGGAATGTAGGACTAAGATGCGACTATAAGACTTCTTCCTATGGGAATTCTGGATTATGATCATTATGGTCTGGAATTTCGGGAACGAAACAATTTCTCAAGCGACTCGTGCCTTTTAATTTAATCGTAATATTGGCCACAACGTCAAAGAATTTCACTCCAACCGCGCGTAAAGATTACACGCACATATTTTGTTAACAGCTCTTACTTCTCCTACTAGTATCGACGCAACTGCATTACTATGTTTGTGCAGTGATATGATATATTTAATATGTACCCACCTCACAATAAATTGTTATGAACATTTAAATCAGCTTATAAATTATTTATTCGCTGTATGTGATGTGATTGATGATCATGTATGTGGTTTCAATAACATACAATCAAGCAGAGCAGAAAGAAACAAACATATGCAGTAGTAGGCTGCGGTCAAGAATTCAGCCGCTGCGCAGTTTATGCTGCATGTTGGTCAAAAATTCACTTTTCAGCCAATGCATTAAGGAAAAAACGACTGCGCAGTTTACGCAGCTAATTAAAATGGATGCAAATAGCAAAATGTAAATGTCAAATTGTCGCCCTACATGCAGACTGTAAGTCGGTTCAAAATATAGCCGCAATTTCGTGCATACCGACTGCCTGCCATTTTTTTGTGCAGCACAAGCTGCGAAGCTTCTTAATTCTTTACCGCAGCCGTAGTGATAGTATAGTCTTTGTTCATTTTCCTATCAGTGCTCTGCTCTGCTCTTTCTATCAACATTGTGAGTGAGTGCTCTCGTGTTTGGTCGTGTAACAGAAAACAATACTACTATAAGTTACAGAAATAAGAGAACAATGCAAAAGAAATTTAATGAGAAATAATTGGCCTGCATGTTTGAAAGCGACATTCTTACCATACCATTTCGAAGCATGGACAGCACTTCTCAGTACTCACTACTTATCTCTTCTAATTTAATTTAAAACTACTCAAATTTTTTATGTTGAGTTTAAACGAAAAGCTGCATTACTGTGTTTGGGCAGTAATATGCAATATGCAGCAACTTCACAGTTAGTGGTTATGAACATTAAAATTCGCTTATAAATAATTTATATGTAATGTGATGTGATGATGATGTATGTGATGAGCTACGGTACAAGTAGTAGGACTTGTATTTAGTATACAATTTTTTTTTAAAATATATCCGTCCGTGTTTATGTCCCACAGACAACAAGATATTTGTTTTCTTTTCTTTCATCCCGGACAGACGTTGTCACGATCAAAACCCACGGCCGTGTCTTCGACACAGCCTACCCTGCTCTTTTTATTTTTACTTGGCAACAATCTTTATTGGATCCTCTTCCTAACGTTGGCTATGTTCGACTCAAAAAAATGCAGGAGTGAAATGGGGAAAAAATCGTTTCTGTATAATACCAAAATGACAGTTTACAACAATTTACATTGTGCTAAATGTATACTGAACTGACATAACAAGTTATATTGTACTGATTATGGTAAATGTATACGAGAGATTTGGTTTGACAAATTCTGGAATCTATGTTTGCAAAGTATGTCATTGTTTTTTAGTTGCTGTTTTCCAACAGACGAGCTTAAATAACGAGGAAGAATTTGAAATATTGAATGTCAAAAAAAGGGGAAATAATAAAAGTAACAATCTGTGACCTGAAAGCATGCTATAGCGGGCCTATTAATATAAGTTCGGCAAAAAAGAAAGATCTGGTGGACATCTTAGATCTTATAAATCAAAATTTAATTTTTATTTAAATTTACCAACGGAAGATGAACCAGATATACACCCCGATTGAAGCGACGAGTTTGATGAAAACTAATATGTATTGTAAATAATAAAGTATAATGCATGTAATTGAATTTAATTTAATTATTTATATTTTTTATGTTTGTATTAATGTTTATTTCCAGAAATAATATGAAAAATTAAAGTTTGAAAACATGATAAGTACAAAACATCTTATGTCTCATTAAACAAAGCATTGACATTTGAACTTCATCTTATGTCGACTTAAGAACTGAAGTCGAAACTGTAAAAAATTTGTTAAAGTATCTTGTGTCAACTTTAGAAGTTTAAAAGCACAAACATACGAAAGGTAAATCATCTTAAATTTAATTATTCCTTATAACTCGATAGTTATTCAAAATACAGTTTTAAAATGTGGCTGGGATAACAGAAGAAAAATTTTGCTAAAAACTTTCATATCCAAGTTAATAGTTGAAGGTTTTTTTTAGATTTAATTTTTTCAGTTTTTTCGCTCTCCTGAAAAACAATGAAAACAGTCTTAAGATAGAAAAGGTATTTCAGCAGAGATATATACGAGTATGTTGTGTTTTTTTTTCTAAATTGTTTCAGCATGCGGTATACGTCGCATGGAATTTCAAGTAAGTGTATTTAATAGCTTTATGACATATATTATTTCATATATTGCTTTTTGAATTCCGTGATCTACATGTATGGAAAAATCATAACTTTTGCCTTAGGCAGTGGAAGCTTGGAAGCTTTCGGTCGTCCTTCCTTGGGCTTGGGTGATTTCATAAACGTCTGCCTAACTAAGAATTGCAATATCACGTTCATTAAGTCAGATTTTCGATCGTACTAACCTAGCTCAACTGCAGTACCCACTGTTCATAAACGTCATTATGTCATCGGCGTCGGGCAGATTGCGCAGCCATAATTTTTTGTCTGCAGAATAATAAGATCGCATATTTGGCAATAACCGATTTGTTTTTATGCAATAAATCTTCCTCTTTAAGCTTTTGTTCCTCTTTTTAATGCGAATAATGTTTGTGCGAATTAAATTATTATTTTTTTTCTGTGAAAGCCAATCAAAATTAAACGTATTAAAATCTTTTTTTTCTCTGCCATTTGTTGACGTTTATGAACGTTCATGTTAACTGCAAATATTCTGCATTAAGAGTGCGTTCAACAATGCATTCGAAAAGAACTTCGGTCGTACTTACGCAGATTTGTGGACGTTTATGAAAACACTCTTTGTTTTGTTGCCCTCGTTGCTCTTCTCGGGAGAAAGCATTCAAGTCCGTTTTTTTTTTGTATATACGCTACGGCCCTCATGTGGTACAGTAACCACCTATAATGGTAGGCCCGTTTACATCTAATGGTTAAAGGAGTAATTTCGGTTCGCGAAAAATTTCCCCTAAATATAAATAACTTTTTATTTGATTTTAAAGTAGCAATTCCTAGACTTTTTCCTGATTCCCTGACCATTTTTTTTTGCAGTGCTCTCTGGATACTTCGGAGCTCTCTCGGAAATGCAGGCGACTTACACAGAGTGGTCGACCTGACCAGAAGTCGGAGTTCATCCGGAGCGCTTTGAAATTGATCATTGCTTTTTTTTTTATTTCGTTTTCCTTTTCTTACTCATGGGAATAATTGTGTGTACTCACCTGCACGATTCCCTGTAGCTGGAGAATAAGTTAAGTTCTGGGGACACAATATTTTTTTTTAACTGTACTATTGATTTGGAATAAATATATTTTTTTTTGTTGGACTTATATGCTCTAAGTATATAACTGTATCGGAAAGTTCCGGTTTAGATTATTTTGGTTTTGACCACACAGAATACCTTCGTCGTGTTGTCAAATCTGGTTTCTCTTCCGTTGAAGCATGTTTACCATACGCACTAACTATGATTTGAGTCGTCTCAATCCTAACGTCGTTTGCCAAGTGTGTAAGGCGGAGTTAGTCCCTGTCGAAAGTCGAAACCCAAGTTACCTCTTGTGAACACGTATACGTGTATCACAGAATTTTTAAAGACTTCGAACAAATGCCCTACATGCAAAGCTGACAGCATAAGAGAGAGTTAAGACTTAAGCTTAAGCCCATAGAACTAACGGTGGTAAACACTGCAAGTGCAATCGCAGGAAGGAGACAGTTCAACAAGCGGACTCCCGCTTCGAAAGGAGCTATTCCCAAAACCATGGCTACCCGCAGCACTAGTAAAGGCAGGAAGAGCAATATCGTTCCTAAGCGTTATGCACAGAGGAGTCTTCTCGATGATGAAATTTTCTTTGAAGACAACCGTCAAATATCGGGAACCCGTCCGATTCCTCTCCCAGAAAAGAATCTCACCACAGATGAGGTCAAAACCATGATAAGTACCGCCTTGGAATGACACAAGTCGGAAACAATAAATGTCTGACTAGCAAACTGACCGAGGTTGTTACTCCAGAAGTGTTTAGAAAATCTGAAGATTCGAACCCAGACAGACCATTTCAGTCAGCCGAGCATTTCTTAAAATCGCTCGGATGATTTTTCTCGTCTTCCTTGATCTTCTGGTAATCATCGTTTGATAAGCACATGTTGGTGTTGAAGGAAGTCGCCTTGCATTTGCGGAAGGCTGGTCTTACAATCAACCTAGGCAAGAGCAAATTCTGTTTGTTTTTTGTTGTTGTTGGATATGAGGTGCTGAAAGCGGATCCAGATAAACTCGTAGCAATAAGAGACTTTCCAACTCCCATGTCGGTTTGACAATTAAGGAGATTTCTCGGAATGGCAGGATGGTATCGGTGCTTCTAAGCCAACTTTTCGGTTGTAACCCACGGAGCTTCTAAAAAAGTCGAAACCTTTCGTTTGGTCGGAAGAAGCCGAAAAGGTTTTTACTGAACTGAAACTAAGAGACTTCCGCACCGGTTTTGTCGAATCCAGACTTCAGTAGGCCTTCCTGTTGCAGTGTGATGCGAGCCAGGATGGTATCGGCAGCGTTCTTGCCCAAGTGACTGATATCGTTGACGAAGTCCCCGTGGCTTTTATGTCTCAGAAGTTCAACAAAGCTCAAAGGAACTATAGTGTAACGGAGCAAGGATGTCTCACTGTGGTTGTAAGTATAAAGAAATTTCGCGCATATATAGAGGGTCAGGAATTTACGGTGATTACTTATTACGCAAGCCTGCAGTGGTTGATGCGACAGACGGACTTGAGTGGTAGGTTGCCGCGGTGGGCCCTAAAAGTTCAAGGGTTTCAGTTCTGCATTACACCGGAAAGGGTCGGAGAGTTTGGTACCGGATACCTTGTCTTGGTTGCATTCGGCTGAGTTAAAAGGAACTGGTTGAAAAAGGTACCGACATTGATCTAGATTCTGTCGACTTCCAAAGTACAGAATACGAAAACCTGAAGGCCAAGGTTCTAGCAAGTCAAAGCAAGCTGCCTGACCTTATACAAACGTAAGGGTAACATAGATCAAGAATATAACTCCCGGAAGCTGTGGGTTCCAAAAGGTTAACGAACGACGTTATAAAGCGAACCTGACGCCTGTCTAGTGCTCACGGAGGGGTATGCAAAACCCTTAAAAAGATACAGCGGTATTTCTTTTGGCCCAGTATGACGAAACAGATCCAAGAATTTAATTCAAATTGTGAAGTGTGCAAAGGCACCAAACCATCCAACAAGATCTCACGTCTTCGTATGGGTCAGCTGGTACAAACAGCCCTGTACGTAGTTGAGTCTTTATCTGGATCGGTAGGGATTTGAATCATGGTAGGCCACCTATCGAAATACAACTTCCTGAAACCCTTAAAGAAGTTGCGCCTCAAAGATCATTTCAGATCAGATTTTGAAAAATCCATCCTACACTTATTCGGTGTCCCAGAGAAGGTCGTGACCGATAATGGGATACAATTTAAGTCAACTATTTTAAATTCTATTCTATCGAAAGAGAATGTACAAGTAAAAGCATGTGTTATGCACTGAAGGAACTACAACAAGAAGGTCGCCTGCCTGTCGGTGAACGAGTTGGTATTTCGGTGAGTAGACGGAGAGTTGGTTTTTGTTGCTTGATCGAGATGGTCGTACTGAGGTTTTGTTCTTGCGAAGTGGGGTCAGCTCCGGGGAATCAGTAAAGTAAACGGGAGGAACTACAATCTTTTGGAGTTTAGCTCCTTTACAAAAAAAATAAACTCACACAAAATAATAATAAATTTAATAAGCGTGTGAACTTAACTCCGCGATAAATTAATTATGTGCTTTTATGTGAACTTTAAATTTTGTAGTTTTCGTTAAGCGAAGTAACGCCGAGACACCATTTACCGAGACGAATTTCTCGAACTATCGAGACACATTTTTCGAAAGAATTATATTTGCGAGTTATTTCCTGTTTATTCTACCAGTGTCGGGAAACGTGCAAATGTTCAATCGACCTATGGACTTAATTTGGATATTGGTTGGCTTACCTTTTACACCAAGTAAATCCGCGTCAGTTCGCCTATTTTCTCACAATTCCTTGGTTTCACGTGTGGTTGCGACTACGTTACACGACCGAAACAACGAATTAGCGACCAACTAGGAGGCGTCCGATATCACATACATCTGGGTATACGTTTGGGCATCGGTACAGTCAGACCAGGTTCCCCGGACCGGCTCAACTACCGCTGATAACGGAATTATATGGAGAACCACAATACCATGTAGGATGGATCATCTTCAACACTTCATTTGGATAACGGCCGAAAGCCGTTCACCGCTCGTTTTTTTGGACCGTGGCATTAAGATAATTGCTCAAGTTTATCGGGATCATGTGTTGGAGGGAGCATTGAAGCCTTGGGCACAAAAACATTTCGGCCGCAGAGCCTGGACATTTCAACAGGACTCGGCGCCGAGTAATAAAGCGCGCGTCAATCAAGATTGACTGAGAAACAACGTTCCGCGGTTAATTTCCACTGCCCAATGGCCATCAAATTCACCGGATGCAAATTCGCTAGATTTCTCGGTTTGGGGTATTTTGAAGAGCAAGGTTGGGACAAAAAATACCAAAGTGTCGATCATCTCAAGCAAGCGCTTCGCCGGTATGGGCCAAAATACCGCAGAGCCACTTTCGTGCTGCATGCAAACGGCTTTGTCGGCCGTTTGAAGGCCATAATCGCGGCTAAGGGTGACCAAATCGAAAACTGCTAATGCAATTCGAAAATTTTAATATTTGTGAACATTTTTTACTTTGATTCAACAAAATTCATCAAAAAATAAAAATTTTTGTTGTTTTGTTTTGGTAACACTTCGTGTCAGTCACCATGTATATATACGAGTATGTTGGTTTTTTTTTCTAAATCGTTTCAGCATGCAGTATAGGAGTTTCATCTTCGACGACAGCGCTGCCGACGGCGCATGGAATTTCAAGTAACTGTATTTAATAACTTTATGACGTATATTACTTCATATATTGCGTTTTGAATTCCGTGATCTATATGTATGCGAAAATCATAATTTTTGCCTTAGCCAGTGAAAGCTTTCGGTCGTCCTTCCTTGGTTTTTTTGTTGGTGCTCTAGTTGCTCGTCTCGGGGGGTTAAATGTTGGAAAAGCATTCAGGCCCGTTTGTATGTACGCTACGGCACTCACGTAGTACAGTAACCATCTACCTATAATGGTAGGCCCGTTTACATCACAATGATGATTTCATTTTTTAATTTCTCTAAGTAAAGAGCATACTTATTTTTGGTCCAGAGCAGACCTAAACTTTTTCTGTATATAATAATTAACGAAAGAAGGGAATTTTTTTTTTGAGTGAAGCTCAACCAACGAATATCTTGTACATTAGTAATAATTTGCGTATGATTTTTTTGAGTGGAGCTTAACGAACGAATATCTTGTACAATAGTAATAAATTTTAATGAGATCAACCTAATAATTAAATTTTTGTTGTTGTTTTTTTTTTGTAAACGATTGTTATTGGCGGATTTCGTGATCTGTTGTTCCTAAATTGTAACGTAATGCCTGAAGTTTAAAAATTTAAAATACGGGTGTTAGCAGCCATAATGCATTCTTAAGGGATTACCAAAATTGCTGATTGATTTATATTTAACATATATATTAATCCTGAATCACTTATTCATACTTATCATTACTTATGATTGCATATAAATATATAACGTTTATATGAAAACTTGAAAGAATGTGGTGTCGTTAATGGTTTTGTTCTCCGGCGTAGGTGTTCCAGATATGGTTTGTATGGGCTAATTCATACATACAAGGAGACCCGACGACATCGGGGTCCCAAGGCAGGGTGGGTTAAGAACGGGTAGGGAAAGGGTTGCTAGTAGGTGTAGTACACCCCCTCCTCCTCCACATCCGATCGAGAGCATAAAGATCCGAACATCATCGAAGTGGTAACCCGTCGATGGCAAACATTTTTCTTTGTTTGTTTCTTTCTTCTACTATGTTTGTATTTTTACCCCTTTCCGTATTAGCACGCATAATATATTTGTGTATCTGGTTATGGAGGTCGTTGCATTTCAAGATCCCAACCACAATTCCGACGAGCTTAGCAAATGGTATCCACGCGTGCAAACCTGGGGTTCAGCGCTCATAAATAAGGTATCCTCCAATATGGAACTATCCTATATTGCCAGATAGTGCCATGACCACGCAAGACCATTACAGAGTATACTCCAGCATAAGAAACTTCGTTACATATTATTATGATTTATGATTTATTATGATTAACTTTTTGTTATTATGACCGGGAAAAAGATTTTTTGAAATTTTCTGGTATCGTCTTTGTTGTTACCACGGTCGCTGCCGTTGTTGTTGCCGTGGCGGCTGCTGCTACTGCTGTTGGTACTGCTGCTGCGGTTACTACTGCTGCTGCGGCTACTACTGCTGCTGCTGCTACTACTGCTGCTTTCATAACGTCGGTGGCGACTCCTAGGACTGCGGCTTCTATTGCTGTGGCGTGGCGTTCAAGTCCTACCCCTGTGGTTGGCCTCTCGATTGTTGTTCCCTCTTTTGCCGTTGCTCAGGCCAATGTCGGGGAGTTTTATGGATGGGTCCGTGTGTTCCTTGATTACACTGGCAATTGTAACTCTTTTTCCCATGGCGCTTTCCAATGACATCTTTTGTGCTGGTGATTCGGTCCCTGTAAGTCCCCATGTTATGACTTTCTCCGCGGCTTCCAGGAGAAATTCCCCACAGTCGGTCAAGTTGGGTTGTTGTGGGATTTCCACGTAGTTGCTCCGGAAGCAGTGCTGGAACTCTTGCCAGGTCCTGTGACGTCCCTTCGTCCGGTGTTGCTGAATGGCATATCCTCTTATGATCTGCACCACTTCGTCTCGCCGTGCTGTCGCTAAGGAATCGTACACGTCGACCGTGGCGCAGTACGGAATACCCGGGTTGGTGACCGCCACGAGATACCAGTGCTCGCGGTCACACACGGGCACTATGGCTAGGTCGCTCTGGATGAATTTGAAGTGGCGGTCCCACCTGCTTACTAGTGCACTCCGTCTCCTGGCCACGGTCTCTTCGTCCTCTTGTGGCGTTGGCTGATATTGCTGCATTTTTGAGACTAGAAAAGTGCTGCAAATTTGGATTTGAATCCTGCGTTGTTTGTCTTCGGCAATTTTCCCAGCATCCAGCTTAGACCGACTTCCACTAGAACGTCGTTAAGGAAAACTCCTGGCCTGAGTCGACAGTAGTCTTCTAGCCGGACGTCGATGCTCCTGGGTCCGAGGGGGTACCTGCAGATTATTTGCTCCAGCTTGACTTCATCGGCTGCCGTCTTGATGGCCCAGCTGCCTGTCTTCTTTACCAGTACGATGCGGTGTACGACCTCGTCGGTTGGTTTTGGTGCCTCTTGAGTGTTTCCGTGTTTGGACATCGTTGGTAAATTTGCTTTCTTTGCCTTCTTTACTTTAGGTTTCTGGAGATGATCGATGATCACTCAAGTATTTTACTTGATTAATTTTTACTCAGCACGAAAACAAGTTGCGGGACCTGTGTTCCGTTGATTTTCCTCATACTCAAGTCTCTGATGTGCCTGGACCATTGTTGTTGTCCTGTGTTGTTTGTTCGTCTTCATGGTATTCGGGAACTAGTGTTGAGCTAGCGTCACGTGTTCCAACGGTTTTGTTACTCTTGGTTTAGTGCTTGATTTGATGCTGATGTAGTCAAATGTCGTTTGCCTCGTGGGAGAATCGCGACAATCTCAACGTGTTGCTTGGGCTTCGGGGATAATGTTGCGGGTGCAGTAGTGTATTTGGTATGTATGTGGTCTCTCCTTGTTAGGTTTTTGCTTCCCACTGTGGCTGTTTTTGGAATTAATTGTGTGTTTGACGTTCTTGTTCCCTGTTCGCCAGCTATGCGACGTAATATGCCGATCGTTCTGGTGTTTGTTTTCGGGATGTTTCATTGTAGTGTCTTCGTGTCGCTGTTGTGTGTGAAGGGGAATTAGTGTCGTGACGCGGTTTGTTTTTTTCTGTTTCCTCTGGGCAGTTTTCATGGACGTTTTTTAAGTCATTTACGTGTGCAGTGCGATCCTTAGTCTGTCCTTGCTTTCTTAATCTTACGATGACTGGTGAGACGAAATCCATTACGCAATAGGGTCCATCGTATCTCGGAGCTAATTTAATGGCGAATCCTTCTGCCGCCTTTGATAGATGATGTTGCTTGACTAGAACTAGTTTCCCAATCTCTGGTTTCCAGGGACGTCGCCTTAAGTTGTAGTGGCGGGCTTGGTCCTTAGCTGCTCGTTCCAGATTCCGTCGCACTATCTCGAAGATCTCCTTCAGATTGGCCTCTAGATCTTCGGGAGCTTTGATTAACGTGCCTGTCCCGGGAGTTATTTCGTCATACAACGCATGCGAGAGGCGTGGTTCTCGTCCGTGCGTCAAAAAGGCTGGGCTGTACCCCGTTGAATCCTGGATGCTGGAGTTTATGGCCAGCATGACTTCGGGTAGTTTCTCAAGTGCGCTGTTGTGCCCCTGACAGTTGGGCGATGATGGTTTTGACAGTTCGATTGGCTCGTTCAGTAGGGTTCTCTTGGGGGGTGTATGGTGCCGTGAACTGTTGGCGAACACCCATGGCCTCCAGGAGCCGATGAAATCCTCTGCCGCTGAATTGTGCCCCGTTGTCTGTAATTAGGATCTTTGGGACACCATACCGAGCCAGTATACGTTCGCGGAATGCCTTTAGGACCCCTTCCGTCTTTGCCCTTCGCATGGGGAATAGTTCGACCCACTTCGAAAACCGATCGAAGAAAACTAAAAGCATAGTATTCCCGTGTTTGGATCTAGGAAGTGGTCCAACGAAGTCGCTGCCCAACGTGGCCCATGGTTCGTCGGCTACTTGTGTAAGCATTTTTCCTGCTGCCTGCCGTTGACTGGGCTTGTAACACTGGCAACTTTCGCACCTTTTTACGTGCTCACGAATGTCGCGAAACATGCCCGGCCAGTAATACCGACCACATATTCGCGCTGTGGTCTTTCGAATTCCCAGGTGTCCTGCTGATGCGCTGTCGTGGTTCTCCTGTAGCACTCGACTTCGAAGCGTACTTGGTACGCACAGCTTCCACGGTGCTGTGTCCTCGTCTCCCGCGCGCTGACCTATATGTCGGTATAACTGCTGGCCTTCAATCACGTAATCCGGGAATTTAGCTGGGTTCTCTTTGACTTGATGAATCTTTTTTTGTAGCCAGTGACAGTTTGGTTGTTCCGCGTGTTCCTCGCAGGCTGTCATCAGCGTTTCGTGCGGCGGTCGTGACAGCGCGTCTGCGACGACGTTGAGTTTGCCTCGCTTATACTGTATATCGAACGTATATTGCTGCAGTTCTTGTGCCCATCGTGCGATCCGTCCCGAAGGGCTGGATATGGAGTTAAGCCACTTTAGAGATATGTGGTCTGTTACCACCGTAAACCGATAACCGTCGACATACGCACGCATCTTCCTAATTCCCCATATGATGGCCAGACACTCCTTTTCGGTCGGAGAGTATTTTTTCTCTGCGGGGTTCAGGTGCCGGCTGGCATACGCTGTGACCCGTTCGTTGCAATTGATTTCTTGGGTGAGGACTGCCCCCAACCCGTAGTCACTTGCATCGGTTTGGAGATAAAATTTCTGGGAAAAGTCGGGGCACGCCAGGATCGGAGCCTCGGTGAGTTTTTCCTTGAGAGTTTCGAATGCCTTCTGTTGTTCTTCTCCCCACTTCCAGTGCTTCCCTTTCTTTAGCAAATTTGTCATTGGTCGTACGGTCTCGGCGAAGTCTGGGACAAAAGGTCGGTACCACAAAGCGACGCACAAATACCGACGCACTTCTCGAACACTTCGGGGCGGTTGGATAGCCGCTACTTTGTCTGGATCAGTGTGTATACCTTTGCTGCTGACTATGTCCCAGGTATCGTATCTCCGTTTTGCAGAACTCGCATTTGTCGGGATTGATCGTTAAGTTGGCCATCTGCAACCGCCTGAATACCTTTCGCAGGTTCTCCATGTGCTCTTCGAATGTCCTCCCGATAACGACTATGTCGTCGAGGTATGCAAACGCGTGAGACTCCATTTCCGGTCCGATGACTCGATCGAGCGCTCGCTGGAATGTCGCGGGGGCCGAGTGCAGTCCGAACTGCATTACGCGCCACTGGAATAGGCCACGACCGGGCACTGTCAAGGCAGTGTACTGTTTGCTCCTCTTCTCCATGGGTATCTGCCAGTATCCATTTCGTAGATCTAGGCTGCTGATGAACTTGGCTTTTCCAAAATGTGTTGTATCCGTGGCAGAGGGTATGCATCTGGCACCGACCTTGCATTGAGCTCCCGATAGTCAATACAGAGCCTCCACTTGCCTGTCTTTTTCCGTACGAAAACTATGGGCGCGCTGTGGGGGCTATGTGAGGGTTCGATGCACCCCTTTTCCAATTACTCGTCATGTGCAGTCCGCACATGCCTAAACGTATCACGTATATCATCATTTCCCACGCGGCGTTATCAGCATTTAACGCTGCACATATTTAAGTCGCGTACACCAGCATTTCCCACACAGCGTTATCAACGCACAACGCATTACACTGCATGAGAGTGTAATACGTTTATGATTTGCCTTGCGGAGTACAACGCATCACAGCCTTATCTTCATCAACCTCCTAGGATGGAAGAAACACCAAACCAGATAAGTGATAAGCAAATACCATACATGATTAATGTTATGCGTATGGTCTTATCCCCAACACGTAAAATACCAACCATAGAGATAAGACGTGTGATATGCGTATCGTCTTATCGCCAATGCAATATACAAGCTTTATATCCCACACAAGATTTATATGTATATAGTTTTTAGATTTAGTATAAAAGAGAGGAATTAAAATATAATTGTACACTTCAAAAAGGTCTTTTATTGAACAAGCTATTGATTCCCCCTACCCAAGGTAAGGGTCATTAGATCATAGAAATCAAGCTGCTCTTGAATACTGATTCCCCCCACCAGTGGTAAGGGTCAATATATCAAGGCAACTCCAACATTGGTCCTTCGAGCGAAAAGGAACCATTCTTCCAAGGAAGAATATCAAGCAAAGCGTTTGACACGGCTAAAACAGTGTCAAATCAAGCAAAGCGTTTGGCACGGCTTAAACAGTGTCAAATCAAGTAAAGCAGTATCGAATCAAGCAAGGCGTTCGGCACGGCTATAAAAGCGTGTGGTACATCATCAAAAGTGTCCAGCCACAAGCAACACATAAAAATAATTCTCCAAAATGGAAATCGACGATGCTGTACAGGACCAGAAGGCAGTGGTGGACTGCATACAGAAGGTATTCGACAAGTACAAGCGCGAGTCATACTCCTGGAGAACCAAGGTATTCACTACAGCAAGATTGAAGGAAATTGAATCCCTGTATGATGACCTAAAAAACAGGCATCAACAAATAACAATGCCGATCATTTATACTTTACCACAAACTATTATGATCAGGTTTGCTCCCAAGTAGAAAGAATTAACATGAAAGAATCCGGAACCTTGATATCACCAAAGAAGCGCCAACATCAAAGGCACCTCTTGACGCAGAGCCGGAGGAGGCAGAGCAACAGGCCACGAAATCCATGGCGAAAACCAACGAAAAACAAGGTTTTCTGCAGAAGACTTCAATCTTCCCAAAGAGATACCACAAAATTTGGAAATAAAACGGCAATGTTTTACAATCCAGGAATTAACCAATGCTCTTCAGGATTGTACTACAATTGATACTGAATCATCGAAATCCCACATCGAATACAAACGTTGGTCAATTAATGAACAGTGGATGAAAATTAAGCTACACCATGAGCGGTTAGTACAAGACGAGGAAAAAATCGAAGAGAATTACTTCTCCGAAAATCTTTTTGGCAAGGCACAAAAGAATTATGAATCCACAATGGCTATACTTGCGGACAAAGAATCCAAGTTCTCGCAAGCAAATGGCAAATTAAATTCAGTCCGGCTTCCTCGAGTCAACATTCCACAATTTGATGGCCACTACCAAAAATGGACTTCCTTTCACGATCTCTTCCTAAAGATTGTTAATGAAAATCAATCACTGGCCAAAATCGAAAAGATGCAGTTTCTAAAAACACATCTGAAGGGAAGCGCGGACAGCGTCATAAGACATCTGGACATATCGGAGGCAAATTATGATGCGGCTTGGGAGCTTGTATGCAACAGGTTCAACAACAAAAGAAAAATATTTGCCAGTCAAGTCGATGCACTACTTAACCAGCAACGCCTTACAACAGAATCCGTAGAAGGTCTACGCAAGTTGTATGACACAACAAAAGAAACTGTCCATGCCCTATCCTCACTAGGCATGGATGTAAACTCGTTCGGTCCAATCATCACGCACATTTTAAGAGAGAAATTGGACAAGGAATCTCAGAAGCAATACGAAGTCTCATTAAACAATCCGAGTGACATCCAGAACTTGGAGGACTTCCTGAAGTTCCTAGAAAGAGGTTCCAGGGGCTAGAGACCTGCCAGCCGATGGTGGTCAATTGTCAGCCACACCGTGGGAACACAACAAGCATTAGACCGAAGAGTATAAAAAATTGTTATACAGTTGCACAGAACAACTGTTCAATATGCAGTGGTATGCATTCCATCTATCATTGCCAGGAGTTCAGAAACATGTTACCTGAACTAAAAATACAAAAATTAAACTCCAAGAAAAGTTGCACAAACTGTTTAAGCGCAAAGCACCAGCTAATGCATTGCCCTAGCAAAACAAGATGCAGGACGTGCAACGGAAAGCACAACACATTATTGCACGAATTTTTTGCTGAAAAGGTTGCACCCACTACTAACCACAATCAGCACAAGGTCGAGCACGAGGTTCTTCTAGCAACGGCATGCGTCCTGAGCAACGGATCAATGCTAAGAGCATTAATTGATCAAGGTTCTCAAGCTTCATTTATCACTGAAGCAGCAGTTCAAAGAATTCGAGCAAAAAAAGAAGCATCAAACGTAACAGTCATCGGAATGGGAGGATGTGAAGCCGGAAGGATCAAACACAAAACCACTCTTCACTTAACTCCAAGATTCGATTCAAGCTATTCTCTACACGTGGAAGCGTTAGTAATGAAAACATTGACAAAATATCTACCCGAATATGATCTGAGGTACAACTTGGAACTCGTAAATAAGGTAGTCTTGGCAGATCCGAAATACAACAAACCTGGTCAAATAGATATCATATTAGGAGCTGATGTATTTGGAGAATACTGGAATAATGGAATTATCAAGGAACAGACGTCATCTGTGGTTGCACAACAAACACAATTTGGATGGATCCTTTCCGGATCTCCAACCAAAAATAAAGGCGACAAGCATATCATAACCGGCCTCATCGCCACCACGAACTTAACGGAAGAGTTAACAAAGTTCTGGGAAATAGAAGATGATAAGAGCCACAGCGAGCTAAAGGTAACGGAGGAGCACGACGCATTCTTCAAAGAGAATACAACAAGGGACAAGGAAGGAAGATATACAGTTCCTCTTCCTTTTAAGTCAGGAGCATCAAGTCTCGGCGAAAGCAAGGGTGCTGCTTTAGCTAGATTCAAGGCATTGGAAACCAGATTTGCACGCGATACCAAACTAGAAACCGAATACAAAAATTTCATGAAGGAATACATAAAGTTAGGTCATATGAACTTGAGACCAAGTCCTACTAATGAACTTGATAGCTGCTATCTTCCACATCATGCAGTATGGAAACGCGACAGTCAACAGGACAAGATACGAGTCGTTTTTGACGCCTCTGCCAAATGTCGATACGGACTCAGTCTAAATGATATATTAAACATTGGCCCAAAATTACAGCAAGACATTGTCGACATTTTGCTAAGATGGAGAAAACACAGGGTAGTATTAAAAGCGGACATCGAGAAAATGTATCGTCAGATCAGAATGCACGATGACGATAAACGCTTTCAAAGAATTTTTTGGAGGTTCTCACCTAAAGAGCCAATCAATGAATATGAATTAGCAACGGTAACTTACGGTACAGCATGCGCTTCTTCCTTAGCAATTAGAGCACTGCATCAATTAGCGAACGATGAAAGAACCAAGTACCCTACAGCATCAAAAATACTGGCTAACGATTTTTATGTAGATGATGTATTGACAGGAGCAGATTCACTTCGGGAGGCAAAATTGGTACAACGCGAACTACAAGATCTATTGCAAGCCGGTGGGATGCATCTAAGAAAATGGAGTAGCAATCGACATGAGCTGATAACAACTATTTCAGAAAACGAAGTTGAATCATTGGACTTTGAAGAATCGATTAAAACACTTGGCATTCACTGGATACCAAAAACAGACGTCTTTCAATACCACATAAACTTAGTAGACAATCCTACAACAAAACGAAGCATTCTGTCAGACATCGCAACGATATACGATCCACTTGGTTTTCTTGCCCCAATCATAATAAACGGAAAACTTTTAATGCAAACACTCTGGAAAGAAAACGGACAATGGGACGATCCGGCAAGTAAAAACGCAACAGAAAAATGGACAGAATTCAAGAAGGGGATTGACGGCGTAGACAAAATAAAAATTCAAAGATGGTTCAATTGCACAACAACTCAGACATTACAGCTACACGGGTTTTGTGGTGCATCTAATAAGGCATATGCAGCAGTGATATACGCAAGGACAATTTCCCCCACTGGTGCAATACATACAACACTATTAATAGCAAAATCCAAGGTGGCCCCCTTGAAAGATCACACAACAACCCCGAGGCTGGAACTCTGTGGGGCACTACTTCTGGCAAATTTGATGGCGCAAACCGAACGAGCACTTGGAATTGACAACGTAGAAAAGTACGCCTGGACAGACTCCGAAATCGTTTTGGCATGGATTAAAGGAGGGCACCATCGATGGAAGACATTCGTAGCAAATCGGGTTTCGGAAATCAACAAACTGATCGACCCAAAGAGCTGGCAACACGTTAAGACGCATGATAATCCAGCGGACATAGCTACAAGAGGGACGACCGCCATAAAACTACGACTAAAAAATCTATGGTGGTTCGGCCCTGCCTGGCTCAAAGGCACAACAATGCCTCAGGCGGAGAAAACTATAGAAACCACGCTTGAACTCAGGGCCAAGGAGAAAATCATTACAATAAACGCCCGAATCATTGATCAAGATGACATCATTTCAAGGTTTTCCAATTTCCCACGCCTCTTAAAGGTAACAGCATGGTGTCAACGTTTTATACGGAACAGCAGACCTGGTGTCAGCAGCAAAAATCACGGCTTACTAACAGCTACGGAAATTAAAGATGTGAAAAGATCCATAATCATCATGATTCAAAAACAGGAATTCCCTGAGGAATGGGACCAGCTTAACCAAGGCAAATGTGTTGGCAAAAAAAGCATCCTACTTTCTCTGAACCCCTTCATAAAAATGGAATAATAAGGGTAGGAGGACGGCTGGAAAAATCCGAATTAATATACGAAGCAAAGCACCCGATTCTTCTTCCATACAAGCATCCTCTTACATCAATGGTCATAGACCACTCCCACTCAGCAACAATGCATGGTGGTAGACAAGCGACACTGGCCCACACCAGGCAAGAATATTGGATCATCAATGCGATAAGTGCCGTGAAACAACGATTGCATAGATGCGTCACATGCTTTAAAACAAATGCTACACCACTCGAGCAAATAATGGGACATTTGCCAAAACCACGAGTTACAATAAGAAAACCATTTACCCACACTGGAGTAGATTACGCAGGCCCAATATCACTAAAGCTTGCGAAGGGACGAGGCTCAAAGGGCTACAAGGGCTACATTGCCGTGTTCATCTGTCTAGCTACAAAGGCAATACATCTGGAGGTGGTCAGTGACTTAACAGCAAAGGGATTCTTAGGAGCACTTTCAAGGTTATGCGGTCGACGAGGAAGAATTTCGCATTTATATAGCGACAATGGTACGAACTTTGTATCAGCAAATAGAATACTAGATTCACTCTCCAAAAAGGAAGGCTCGGCTTACAACAACGATATTCAGAGAGAATTAACAAATCTATCCATTGACTGGCATTTCATACCGCCGGCGTCTCCTCACTTCGGGGGGCTATGGGAAGCTGGAGTGAAATCTGTAAAAACCCATCTCAAACGCATTCTGGGAAACGCCCTACTATCGTATGAGGAGCTTTCAACATTGCTGATAAAAATCGAAGCATGTCTAAATTCCCGACCACTGTGTCCAATAGACGACGATCCTACCATTTTAGACGTCCTAACTCCGGGCCACTTCCTCACGGGAGGAGCAATTACAGCACTACCAGAGGAAAGCATTGATGAGGACAAGCTAGGTCTACTAAACAGATGGCAGCTCGTTTCAAAACTACATCAAACTTTCTGGAAACGTTGGAGCAATGTTTATCTGACACGGTTGCAGCAGCGCCCGAAATGATCATCCAAGGCCCAACATAAGACCAGGAAATGTCGTTCTGATTAAAAATGAACAATTGCCTTCCACTCAGTGGGCATTGGGTCGAGTTCTACGCGTCCACTTGGGGGATGACGGTTGCGCTCGAGTTGTCACCTTAAAAATAGGACAAAAGGAATTACAGAGGCCTGTAGCAAAAATCTACCCTCTACCAATAAGTGACAATGAACTGCCAATCACCACAAGAAAAGAAACACACAAACCTGCCGCCACAAGGGAAAAGGTGAAAGAAACACCTCCAATTGAGAAAACTTGCGCAATCGCCTGGGTTAATGTGGTCTCCAGGCCAGCGCTTCCTAAAGTACCCAGGGCAACGACTTCAAGGCTACGCAAGCATAAAATTCTGTGGTGCATCTAATAAGGCATATGCAGCAGTGATATACGCAAGGACAATTTCCCCCACTGGTGCAATACATACAACACTATTAATAGCAAAATCCAAGGTGGCCCCCTTGAAAGATCACACAACAACCCCGAGGCTGGAACTCTGTGGGGCACTACTTCTGGCAAATTTGATGGCGCAAACCGAACGAGCACTTGGAATTGACAACGTAGAAAAGTACGCCTGGACAGACTCCGAAATCGTTTTGGCATGGATTAAAGGAGGGCACCATCGATGGAAGACATTCGTAGCAAATCGGGTTTCGGAAATCAACAAACTGATCGACCCAAAGAGCTGGCAACACGTTAAGACGCATGATAATCCAGCGGACATAGCTACAAGAGGGACGACCGCCATAAAACTACGACTAAAAAATCTATGGTGGTTCGGCCCTGCCTGGCTCAAAGGCACAACAATGCCTCAGGCGGAGAAAACTATAGAAACCACGCTTGAACTCAGGGCCAAGGAGAAAATCATTACAATAAACGCCCGAATCATTGATCAAGATGACATCATTTCAAGGTTTTCCAATTTCCCACGCCTCTTAAAGGTAACAGCATGGTGTCAACGTTTTATACGGAACAGCAGACCTGGTGTCAGCAGCAAAAATCACGGCTTACTAACAGCTACGGAAATTAAAGATGTGAAAAGATCCATAATCATCATGATTCAAAAACAGGAATTCCCTGAGGAATGGGACCAGCTTAACCAAGGCAAATGTGTTGGCAAAAAAAGCATCCTACTTTCTCTGAACCCCTTCATAAAAATGGAATAATAAGGGTAGGAGGACGGCTGGAAAAATCCGAATTAATATACGAAGCAAAGCACCCGATTCTTCTTCCATACAAGCATCCTCTTACATCAATGGTCATAGACCACTCCCACTCAGCAACAATGCATGGTGGTAGACAAGCGACACTGGCCCACACCAGGCAAGAATATTGGATCATCAATGCGATAAGTGCCGTGAAACAACGATTGCATAGATGCGTCACATGCTTTAAAACAAATGCTACACCACTCGAGCAAATAATGGGACATTTGCCAAAACCACGAGTTACAATAAGAAAACCATTTACCCACACTGGAGTAGATTACGCAGGCCCAATATCACTAAAGCTTGCGAAGGGACGAGGCTCAAAGGGCTACAAGGGCTACATTGCCGTGTTCATCTGTCTAGCTACAAAGGCAATACATCTGGAGGTGGTCAGTGACTTAACAGCAAAGGGATTCTTAGGAGCACTTTCAAGGTTATGCGGTCGACGAGGAAGAATTTCGCATTTATATAGCGACAATGGTACGAACTTTGTATCAGCAAATAGAATACTAGATTCACTCTCCAAAAAGGAAGGCTCGGCTTACAACAACGATATTCAGAGAGAATTAACAAATCTATCCATTGACTGGCATTTCATACCGCCGGCGTCTCCTCACTTCGGGGGGCTATGGGAAGCTGGAGTGAAATCTGTAAAAACCCATCTCAAACGCATTCTGGGAAACGCCCTACTATCGTATGAGGAGCTTTCAACATTGCTGATAAAAATCGAAGCATGTCTAAATTCCCGACCACTGTGTCCAATAGACGACGATCCTACCATTTTAGACGTCCTAACTCCGGGCCACTTCCTCACGGGAGGAGCAATTACAGCACTACCAGAGGAAAGCATTGATGAGGACAAGCTAGGTCTACTAAACAGATGGCAGCTCGTTTCAAAACTACATCAAACTTTCTGGAAACGTTGGAGCAATGTTTATCTGACACGGTTGCAGCAGCGCCCGAAATGATCATCCAAGGCCCAACATAAGACCAGGAAATGTCGTTCTGATTAAAAATGAACAATTGCCTTCCACTCAGTGGGCATTGGGTCGAGTTCTACGCGTCCACTTGGGGGATGACGGTTGCGCTCGAGTTGTCACCTTAAAAATAGGACAAAAGGAATTACAGAGGCCTGTAGCAAAAATCTACCCTCTACCAATAAGTGACAATGAACTGCCAATCACCACAAGAAAAGAAACACACAAACCTGCCGCCACAAGGGAAAAGGTGAAAGAAACACCTCCAATTGAGAAAACTTGCGCAATCGCCTGGGTTAATGTGGTCTCCAGGCCAGCGCTTCCTAAAGTACCCAGGGCAACGACTTCAAGGCTACGCAAGCATAAAATTCGTCCAATTGGTCCAACCTGGTTTAACACTGAAAGGCCCACGAAGCTCCCCAAGGCAAAACGATGCAAACTTGGCCAATTATTACTCAGCTCGCTACTCGTAATGTCTTTCGTCAGCACTGGCCACTGCGGTTACGAAATAAAGCAATTTAACTCCGGTCTATACATCGAGGAAATGGGAATAGCACACGTAAAACGAGGAGTTTTTCGAACGCAGATCAGCCTAACTTTAGACCAAATAAATGCAGACAAATCATCAGCATTTAACGCGACCCAACAAGCCGAACAAGCCGTAAAACAGGTGTTAAGTTGCACCCGACTACTCACTGCAGGGTTCTCATTCAGCATCTACAGGAAAGAAGAAATCATCTGGTGGCAGAAGTTGATGGGTTAATCAGCAGAATCCAAACAAGATCAAAGAGAGGTCTTTTGGGGACAGTTCTAAAGTCTGTTTTCGGCGTCAACGATGACGTATACAGAGAATTGGACGGCCTGCAGGAAAACCAACAAAGGCTTATACAATTCTCCAAGCACCAGACGTCATTCCTCATGTCCACTGCAACACAGATGAGCGCTACAGAATCTAAAATTCAGTTACAGATTGCTGGGCTTAAATCAAAATTTAATAAAGGATTGGAGGACATCGAATTTATGAAGAAATCATTTAGGGCCTTGGACAAAAATACCAGCGAAATCAATTTTCTAATTGCATATCTAGCGGTTGACAATTTGTTGGGGGATTACATTAAAAAATATGATAATATTAATAGGGTCGCCTTCAAGAGGGGAGATCTCAGAAAATTGCTATCTACCACTCAATTGAATGATATCGTCAGCAACGCCAACCAAAGAATGCCCACTCACCTATTTGTCAGCAGAACTTCAAGCTACCCCACTGAAGGGATATGGGATTCAAACCTACTAATCATCCGCAGTTATTTCGACATACTGGAGTCAGAAAGATATGAACTTGTCAAGGTTACATCCGTGCCCAACCGGGTACGCAGCAACACCTACGAGGTCATGGAGATTCCAAACAACATATTAGCTGTTGACTACACTAGACAGCTATATTTCGAATTAGCCGAAAAGGAATTAAACTCGTGCAGTCACACTAAAAACTCAACAACGTGGGTTTGCATACCTTCAGCACTCAGAAGAATCACTGACAACTCCAGTTGCATAATAAACAAGCTATTTCAAAGGTACAACAAAACGAGGTGTCCTACAAGATATATTAGGATAACAAGTCTACTATGGAAGCAGCTTTTCATGAGAAATACTTGGATGTTTATCGCTCCTATGCCAACGGAAGTCGCTGCATATTGCGAGTGAGTCCGCAAAGAGATAACTCTCAACGAAACTGGCATATTAAAATTCGCCGAAGACTGTCACATCGAGACATCACAAAATATAATCAAGCCCGAAGTGTTTGGGGAATTCCACGTTGTCCAATCACACTTTCATAACGTTAACATGTCGCTGCTTTACCCCACCCTAAAGGACTCCACTGACGAAGGCCCTGAGCCTCCAAGAATCGTTGGAGAAACCATCATAAAACAGTCCGAAGACATACTCAGTAAGGTAGGCAATCGGTAATCTAAAGGACGAACAGGAAATCACGGTATGGAAGTCATTCAAGGGACATCCGGTTACACATGTCAGCACAGCTCTAGTTATACTCATCATTGCAGCCTTGACACTCAAGGTCACGTCTGCTTGGAAATGCAAGAGAGGTCTTTTGGGGACAGTTCTACAGTCTGTTTTCGGCGTTAACGATGACGTATAAAGAGAATTGGACGGCCTGCAGGAAAATCAACAAAGGCAATTCTCCAAGCACCAGACGTCATTCCTCATGTCCACTGCAACACAGATGAGCGCTACAGAATCTAAAATTCAGTCACAGATTGCTGGGCTTAAATCAAAATTTAATAAAGGATTGGAGGACATCGAATTTATGAAGGAATCATTTAGGGCCTTGGACAAAAATACCATAGAAATCAATTTTCTAATTGCATATCTAGCGGTTGACAATTTGTTGGGGGATTACATTAAAAAATATGATAATATTAATAGGGTCGCCTTCAAGAGGGGAGATCTCAGAGAATTGCTATCTACCACTCAATTGAATGATATCATCAGCAACGCCAACCAAAGAATGCCCACTCACCTATTTGTCAGCAGAACTTCAAGCTACCCCACTGAAGGGATATGGGATTCAAACATACTAATCATCCGCAGTTATTTCGACATACTGGAGTCAGAAAGATATGAACTTGTCAAGGTTACATCCGTGCCCAACCGGGTACGCAGCAACACCTACGAGGTCATGGAGATTCCAAACAACATATTAGCTGTTGACTACACTAGACAGCTATATTTCGAATTAGCCGAAAAGGAATTAAACTCGTGCAGTCACACTAAAAACTCAACAACGTGGGTTTGCATACCTTCAGCACTCAGAAGAATCACTGACAACTCCAGTTGCATAATAAACAAGCTATTTCAAAGGTACAACAAAACTTGGATGTTTATCGCTCCTATGCCGACGGAAGTCGCTGCATATTGCGAGGGAGTCCGCAGAGAGATAACTCTCAACGAAACTGGCATATTAAAATTCACCGAAGACTGTCACATCGAGACATCACAAAATATGATCAAGCCCGAAGTGTTTGGGGAATTTCACGTTGTCCAATCACACTTTCATAACGTTAACATGTCGCTGCTTTACCCCACCCTAAAGGACTCCACTGACGAAGGCCCTGAGCCTCCAAGAATCGTTGGAGAAACCATCATAAAACAGTCCGAAGACATACTCAGTAAGGTAGGCAATCGGTAATCTAAAGGACGAACAGGAAATCACGGTATGGAAGTCATTCAAGGGACATCCGGTTACACATGTCAGCACAGCTCTAGTTATACTCATCATTGCAGCCTTGACACTCAAGGTCACGTCTGCTTGGAAATGCAAGAGAGGTCTTTTGGGGACAGTTCTACAGTCTGTTTTCGGCGTTAACGATGACGTATACAGAGAATTGGACGGCCTGCAGGAAAATCAACAAAGGCAATTCTCCAAGCACCAGACGTCATTCCTCATGTCCACTGCAACACAGATGAGCGCTACAGAATCTAAAATTCAGTCACAGATTGCTGGGCTTAAATCAAAATTTAATAAAGGATTGGAGGACATCGAATTTATGAAGGAATCATTTAGGGCCTTGGACAAAAATACCATAGAAATCAATTTTCTAATTGCATATCTAGCGGTTGACAATTTGTTGGGGGATTACATTAAAAAATATGATAATATTAATAGGGTCGCCTTCAAGAGGGGAGATCTCAGAGAATTGCTATCTACCACTCAATTGAATGATATCATCAGCAACGCCAACCAAAGAATGCCCACTCACCTATTTGTCAGCAGAACTTCAAGCTACCCCACTGAAGGGATATGGGATTCAAACATACTAATCATCCGCAGTTATTTCGACATACTGGAGTCAGAAAGATATGAACTTGTCAAGGTTACATCCGTGCCCAACCGGGTACGCAGCAACACCTACGAGGTCATGGAGATTCCAAACAACATATTAGCTGTTGACTACACTAGACAGCTATATTTCGAATTAGCCGAAAAGGAATTAAACTCGTGCAGTCACACTAAAAACTCAACAACGTGGGTTTGCATACCTTCAGCACTCAGAAGAATCACTGACAACTCCAGTTGCATAATAAACAAGCTATTTCAAAGGTACAACAAAACTTGGATGTTTATCGCTCCTATGCCGACGGAAGTCGCTGCATATTGCGAGGGAGTCCGCAGAGAGATAACTCTCAACGAAACTGGCATATTAAAATTCACCGAAGACTGTCACATCGAGACATCACAAAATATGATCAAGCCCGAAGTGTTTGGGGAATTTCACGTTGTCCAATCACACTTTCATAACGTTAACATGTCGCTGCTTTACCCCACCCTAAAGGACTCCACTGACGAAGGCCCTGAGCCTCCAAGAATCGTTGGAGAAACCATCATAAAACAGTCCGAAGACATACTCAGTAAGGTAGGCAATCGGTAATCTAAAGGACGAACAGGAAATCACGGTATGGAAGTCATTCAAGGGACATCCGGTTACACATGTCAGCACAGCTCTAGTTATACTCATCATTGCAGCCTTGACACTCAAGGTCACGTCTGCTTGGAAATGCCGACAACCCAAAACTACCTCACCTTCGAACATCGAGCTCCAACCAGTGCCGCCACCAAAACGAAAGCAATGGCAGGAATCAGATTTCGACACATTCGAAATCGGGGGGGAAAATGTGCAGTCCGCACATGCCTAAACGTATCACGTACATCATCATTTCCCACGCGGCGTTATCAGCATTTAACGCTGCACATATTTAAGTCGCGTACACCAGCATTTCCCACACAGCGTTATCAACGCACAACGCATTACACTGCATGAGAGTGTAATACGTTTATGATTTGCCTTGCGGAGTACAACGCATCACAGCCTTATCTTCATCAACCTCCTAGGATGGAAGAAACACCAAACCAGATAAGTGATAAGCAAATACCATACATGATTTATGTTATGCGTATGGTCTTATCCCCAACATGTAAAATACCAACCA
Organism: Nephrocerus scutellatus; assembly: GCA_947095585.1. Classification (NCBI taxonomy): domain Eukaryota; kingdom Metazoa; phylum Arthropoda; class Insecta; order Diptera; family Pipunculidae; genus Nephrocerus; species Nephrocerus scutellatus. The sequence goes on along the minus strand of OX352761.1, from coordinate 74,505,490 downwards.
TAGAGATAAGACGTGTGATATGCGTATCGTCTTATCGCCAATGCAATATACAAGCATTATATCCCACACAAGATTTATATGTATATAGTTTTTAGATTTATACTAAAAGAGAGGAATTAAAATATAATTGTACACTTCAAAAAGGTCTTTCATTGAACAAGCTATTGATTCCCCCTACCCAAGGTAAGGGTCATTAGTTCTGCATCATAGAAATCAAGCTGCTCTTGAATACTGATTCCCCCCACCAGTGGTAAGGGTCAATATATCAAGGCAACTCCAACACGTCAATTTCTTTGTTGATTATTTCCTGCATCGTTGGGTTTCGGGGGAAGTAACGTTGCTTTATTGGGCGTTCGTCCTGCATGATAATTCGGTGTTCGGTGATATTGGAAACTGCGGGTAGCTGGTCGAACCTTTTGAACTCCTGGTGTAGGAAAGCTGCATGCTTTTCCTCGTCTGTCCGTGGTGTTGTCTGAGCGATGGTGCATTGGCGGATGTGTTCTGCGGGCTCTGGTCCATGTTGCAGTTGTACTGTCTGACCGCCGCAGCTTAGACGGGTCTCCGCCCGTGACAAAAAGTCCAAGCCCAGGATCACATCGTCCATTGCATCAGGAACGGAAACTGGATCTCTCTATTCCCTATCCTGACATCTAGCTGTAGGGCCTCTCGAATCAGTTTGGGTTTTCCTTCGGCCATTCGCACGGTCACATCGACGGGTAAACTTTTGGTTGTGCCCCTTCGCTCCTCCGCAAAACGTTCGCTTACAAAACTCCTGGTGGCCCCGGTGTCAATTGTGGCTTTTACAAGCGTTCCGCCTAGGGTGATGGTAGCGAATATCCGATTGGAATCGAATGCGAGATAATTTACTGGGTATGAGGTGTCGGTCTTGGGGTTCCGTGGCACCTCGGTTCCAGGTTTCGGTTTCGCAGGCCGCAGTTCCAGCAGAAGAGGATTTGGGGGTTGCGACAGTCCCGTCTCATGTGTCCGTCCTGGCCACATCGCTGGCAGGCCGTCCTGACGTTTATCCATGCTTCCGCGTTCTGCGCCACCATGAAGTTCCTTACGGGTTGTCTGGGTCGAGGTGGAGGTTTAATGGGTTCCGTTGTTCCGGCGATGCCTTCGAAGTCTTCTGCCAGGCCGATGAGCTCGTGTAGGTCTCTGAAGTCCTTCCTCCGGATGTAATACTGGTATTCTTGTCGACAATTCCGAAAAATCCTCTCGACCTGCTGTGCACTAGTGTAATGCGCGTGCCTCATTAGGTTTTGCATCACGATTACGAAGTCTTTAAAAGGTTCCTTCGGTTTTTGCTGGCGTTGGCGAATTTCGTCGTCCAAGTGTTCCCAGAACCTGGTGGGCAGGAAGAACTGTAGAAAGTCCGCTGTAAACGCTTTCCAATTATTCCATTTTTGGTTATTGTTGCGGAACCACAACAAAGCACAGTCGCGGAGTAGTTCAGGCATAGTTCTGGGCAGGAGGTCCTTGTTTACGCAGTAGGCATCGGCGAGTTCTTCCAGCCTTTCAATGAACTGAAGAGGTTCCTTCCCTCCATCGTACCTTACCAACCATTTCCTTACTTGGTCCATTATCTGGGCGTATGATATAGTCGCCGTGTCGGTCCTATTTCCTGTTGGAGCTACTTCAGGTGGTATCGGCGATGCTGCTCTTATGGCTGCCTTTGGATTATCGCGTCCTCTAGCTTCCGATGGCTCCAAAGTTAATAGGGGCAATGGCGATGGGCTGCGTCTGTGTTTCTCTTCTAATTCGCTTAGGCGTGTTTCGTCCTCAGACGTGACGTCTCGTCCTTAGACGTAGTTGGAAAATCTCTTCCTCAACTCTTCTAGTGCGCCGCTGTTGTCTAGTCTGAACTCGCTCATGTAGTTCTTCAGCTCCTCTTTCGATAACGTATATATCCAACTGGTCTTAACCATCTTGGTTTTTTACTGGTATTATTAGATTTTTGACTTTATTAGTGTATTCTTACTAAATTCCAGGGTCCCTGCTCGGGCGCCAATTGTAACGAGGTTTTCCAGCCGGGGTAAAACTCAGTGTGACCAGGGTTCTTTATTTATAGGGTCGTTACAATAAAAAGAATTTATTTGCTTGGGGAATGGAATTCGATCTTTTATTCTCTTCTTTCAGTTAACAATTATTTATTTGTGTAAATTCAAGTGTAATGTTTATGATATCCGGTCGTATCCTCGGCGGCGGTGTATATATGCTGGCGAAGCGTAGTACCGGGGGCGTTGGTGTTGACTATGTGGATGGCGAGCGCGGTGTTGTTGTACTAGCGGTGGGGCCTTTGTACCCCTTTGGCTGTAGTATCAATGTTTGCTTAGGTTTGGCGTTAAGCGTGGGCGCAATGGTAAGGATATCCCTCTTGAACCACTAATGCGACGATTTTCTAGCGTTAAGCGTGTGGACGTAATGGTAAGGATATCTCTCTTGAACCATTAATGCGACGAATTTCTAGCGTTAAGCGTGTGGACGTAATGGTAAGGATATCTCTCTTGAACCATTAATGCGACGAATTTCTAGCGTTAAGCGTGTGGACGTAATGGTAGGGATATCTCTCTTGAACCATTAATGCGACGAATTTCTAGCGTTAAGCGTGTGGACGTAATGGTAAGGATATCTCTCTTGAACCATTAATGCGACGAATTTCTAGCGTTAAGCGTGTGGACGAAATGGTAAGGATATCTCTCTTGAACCATTAATGCGACGAATTTCTAGCGTTAAGCGTGTGGACGTAATGGTAAGGATATCTCTCTTGAATCATTAATGCGACGAATTTCTAGCGTTAAGCGTGTGGACGTAATGGTAAGGATATCTCTTTGAACCATTAATGCGACGAATTTCTAGCGTTAAGCGTGTGGACGTAATGGTAAGGATATCTCTCTTGAATCATTAATGCGACGAATTTCTAGCGTTAAGCGTGTGGACGTAATGGTAAGGATATCTCTTTTGAACCATTAATGCGACGAATTTCTGAGTCTAGCGTGAAGCGTTTGGACGTAATGGTAAGGATATCTCTCTTGAACCATTAAAGCGAGGAATTACTGAGTCTAGCGTGAAGCGTTTGGACGTAATGGTAAGGATATCTCTCTCGAGAAACTACTGAGTCCAGCGTGAAGCGTTTGGACTTAATGGTAAGGATATCTCTCTTGAACCATTAATGCGAGGAATTACCGAGTCTAGCGTGAAGCGTTTGGACGTAATGGTAAGGATATCTCTCTTGAACCATTAATGTGAGGAATTACTGAGTCTAGCGTGAAGCGTTTGGACGTAATGGTAAGGATATCTCTCTTGAACTATTAATGCGAGGAATTACTGAGTCTAGCGTGAAGCGTTTGGACGTAATGGTAAGGATATCTCTCTTGAACCATTAATGCGAGGAATTACTAAGTCTAGCGTGAAGCGTTTGGACGTAATGGTAAGGATATCTCTTTTGAACCATTAATGCGAGGAATTACTAAGCGAGTTGCTAGTACTAGGAATCACAGGGAAGAAAAGAAGACTGGTTGTCGGAATTTCTTGCCTTTTATTTTTTTTTGAATCGGTTGGAAAGGTCCTGTTATCTCTGAACCGTGGGACGATCGATGTTGTTTGGTTCCCACGGTCGGTCCGAGATCCCGTTGTTGCTATGCTCATTGTGTTTTGTTGTTCCGTTAAATCATTCGATTTTTGTGTTGTTTTGTCCAGCTCTGTACCTGTTGTTGTAGTATTCCTGCGTTGCAGAAATCAAAGCATAGTTTGGGTTTTGCTTTGTTTGTCAGTGTACTGTTGTTCTGCTCATCGTGTTGTTTGTTGTTGTTGTGTCTTGGTGCGAAAATTTGTTTGCAATATGTAAATTCATTTGGGTTGCGTTGCTTGGCTCAATTCTGTGCGTGGGTTTTGTTGTTGTTCGTGGCTCAGTTCTGTGCGTGGGTTTTGTTGTTTTTCGGCAGCGTTTTTGGGTTGTTGTTGCTGTGTTGTTCGGTACATCGCTCTTCTGTTGTTGGTACTTTTCGGGTGTTGCAATAGGTAATCTCGTTCGGTTGGTGTTGCCCGGCTTCTATGATCTTGATGTTGTTTGGCTGCATATTTCGGTTTGTTGTTGGTATGTTGCAATAGGCATGCTCGTTTGGTTGGTGTTGCTCGGCTCGTCTATTATTGTGCTGTTCGGTATGTCGCTCTTTTGTTGTTGGTGCTTTTTATCAGCGTTCGATCCTGATAGGTTGATTTTCGGTGAACCCTGTCGGCTGTGTGTGTGTGGTGATCTGCTCTTTCTCACACTGGGATGGTGGTGGTTGTTTGCATTTGCCACCATATGTATGGTTTGCCGATTTCTGTGACTTAGTCATGACTCCTCCTCAGTATTCTGCTCTTCCATGCGAGTGCAGCGTCGGTGCTTCTCCGTCTCTCTCCCCCCCTTCTTAATATAAGTTTCGTACATTAAGGCTAATGCCACACGAGCTCCAAAAAGGTCGCACGGCAAATTGTCCGCGCGCCCGGAGAAAATTTCGTTGTTGTCACACGAGCTGCATTTTGACCGCGCGACAGCATATTTTGCTGGTCATGCTTGTTGGTTTAGTTTGGTTATTAAAGATGAATACAGTTCAAAATAATGTTTTTTTTTTATATTTGTTGCAAAAAGAAAGAAAGAATCAATACGATCCATGATTTCCTTTCCTAAATTCATTAATTTAATTTATGTATTGCAAATAACGCGCTCCCATTTGGACGCTCGTGTGTTCATTCTGATATATAATAGTACCCCTCATGACGCTCTACGGTTCGCGCGCCATGAAGGGAAGTCGCTGCGTAAAAAAGGTCGCGCGACCATACCGACTCCTTTTTGTTCGCGGACGCTAGTGTGTACTATTCCATTGGTTCTCTGGGTACTCATGGCGCGCGACCAAATGGGAGCGCGTCAAAAGGAGCTCGTGTGTCATTAGCCTAAGAGTTTCTGTGTGGATGTTCGAAAGTTGCCAAAACGAGGGGAAATCTACAAACGGCGAAATCAAATTGAAATGAAATTCTATTTGTTTTGAAATGTTCTCTTAAATTTTATTGTACATCAATTTCATTGTGATAACAAAATAAAAGAAAAGAAATGTAACTCCCAGTCGTGTGGGAAAATTTGTGTGACAGAATTTTTCCTCACAGCATTTCAAACCTCGCTCGAATTTCGCTCAATAGTCCAACCACAGCGACGGAGCGCACTATTGTTACACATGCGTTCTTGGTTCAATACTATATGACCTGCATTCTCACAATATTCCGAGCCTAGAATGAAACACGTTTGCTACATTTGCTGACGACACGGCTTTAATGGCAGTTGCGGAAAGTAATGTGAACTCTTAAGCTACAAGAGGCGATCTCGAAAATTAAAAATTGGACAAGAAAACGGCGAATGCGATTAAACGAATCAAAATCAGTACATCTTGACTTTACAAATTGAAAATTAGAGCAAATATACTGTACGCAAATTGTGCAAAGTATGAATTTGTATGCGAAACTTCGCTTGAAAATCAATTTTAAGAAAAAAACAGCCCATAAAATTAAAATTTTTCTTGTAAATTTTCTAAAAGTGTTGCCCATCGGAGATACACATGCGTATAAAATTTAAAGAAAGTCGGGTACTTTTTTATAACATTTGCATGGGTGCCCCTCCAACACCTGTGCCCTATCACTTCCAAATTCCACATGTGTATAAAATTTTAAGAAAATCAGGTAATTTTGTCCGAGGCCCGAGGAGACCCAAATTTTAATAGAAGGTGTTGTTATCGGAAATGCACAAGTGTGCAAAGTTTGGATAAAATCGGGCTTGAGGAAGTAGATTAAAAATTGATCACAAGATTTGACCAGCCAGCCATCCTCGGGCAAGAGAAGTTAATATAAAAAATTTAAAAAGAGAGGAGAGGAAGACAATCTTGACTATCAACATAATAACAAAGTTTTGCCTTACAAGCAAGTTATAAAACCCATATGGATTTATGGTATTTAACTTTGCGGTTGTGCCAAAAAAAGCAACATTCAAATCATTCAACGGTTTCAAAACAAGGTGCAGAGAAACATTCACAGGGACATAGGCGTGGAATGTGTACAGAAGGAAATACACAGATTCGTCACCACATGAATCCTGAGACCACACAAATCAAGTGAAAAAACTGAAAGGAATCATATTAATATGTATAGTATAAGTAAGCATCAATGCTTTAAATTTAGTATTCTTTTATTAAGTCAAAACAAAATTGCTTATTAGTCCTAATACTATATTGTAATATTTTACTTACATACTTATGTAATTTTCAATAAAAAAAAATCACCGGTATGGTTTGCAGATCTATCCATATTTGCTAAGGTTTATCAGTTAATCAGTATGATTGTGAGTACTAATGCTTTAATATTAATATTGCCTGCGAAAATATACGAAATATATCCTTAATATTTCAGCTCTTAAAAAAATATACACATATTTTACTTTCTTTTTATGTAAAATGTAAAAGGAACTAATAAAACTAATTTTTTTTATTCCTTACATTGAATATCGAGTTTCCATCCGTCTTCCAGTGGCTCCGATAATACTGCATGATTATTTGCTCTGCAAGACAAATATTTCCTGGAATCCGATTTCATAAAAGTTATTGATAGCGTACTGGTTGTTTGATTTCCATCACTTGAACTCTAAATTTATTGCAAGAAATTTTAAAAAAATAACAACACAAAAAATTATGTTATTTATCAAAAATCGAGGTGACATAAAATAGAGTGTTAAAAGATCAGCTGCTTTGTATCTTCACCAAAGAAGTTAAGTAGCGACATAATTATCATTATTTATTGTCATATATTAACATAATCTTTTGGTAGTCTAGGTTTAAACCCTTAACTCATTTGTAACAAGGTAAATTTAATTGGAATGTAGTGCTATTAATAAATTTTGTACTGCCTTAAAAAAAATAAATTGCAAGAAACTATTAGGCCACTGTGCAATTGCACAAAGAATAAGAACAACACATAAAAATTTAAATTGTTCATGTAACTTCTCTTATACGAGATACATATGTGTGCAAGGTTTGAACCGGGCTGAATTGGAAAAATTAATATTAGAGCCCCTTCACTACAAAAACTGTTGTCACCGGAGATTTACTTTACTTACTTAAGACCACTTCCAACTTTCAATAGTAAGTGTTGTCATCGGAGATACACATATGTTTAAAATTTGAAGAAAATCGGGTTAATTCTAAAACACTTATTTGGGCACCCCTCGAGCCTTAGGCCCGATCACTCCAAAAAAATGTACAAAAAGTTTTGTCCAACAGAGATACACATGTGTTTAAAATTTGAAGAAAATCGGGTTAATTTTTTAAAAATTTATATATGCACACCTCGGGCCACAGGTCCCGATCACTCTAGAACTGTTAAAAAAAAGTTTTGTCCATCGGAGATACATATATGTTTAAAATTTGAAGAAAATCGGGCTAATGTTTTAAAAATTTATATGGGCTAATCTCGGGGCTCAAGGACCGTTCATTAAAAAAAATTTACAAAAAGTCTTGCCCATCACAGATACACATTAAAGAAAATCGGGCTAATTTAAAAAAAAAATTATATGGGCACCTCTCGGCCTCAGGACCCATTCGTTAAAAAAATGTCCAAAAAGTTTTGTCCATCGGAGATACACACGTAAATAAAATTTGAAGAAAATCGAGTTATTTTTTTTAAAAAAATTTTTGGTGCCAGAATTTAAATTGAAATTTTTACAAAAAGTGTTGTCCATCTGAGATACACATATGTATAAATTTTGAAGAAAATCGGGTTAATTTTTAAAAAAAATTTAATAGAAAGTGTTGTCATCGGAAATACACATGTGTACAAATTTTCAATCAAATCAGCCTTTGGGAAGTGGGTTAAAAATTGATCACAATATTCCACGTGAGACAAACAAACACAACCGGCATTCGAAGTTAATATAGAGAATTTAAATATTTTTTTGAGCGGCTCTTGTATTTATGTTATTGACAAACTGTGATTGATGTTTAAGTTGAATTGAAATTCTTAGATGAGTGAAACCAGGTTGAATAGATATATGATTTTTACTTTTGTTAATGATTGCATTTAATTGTTTTAGGGTGTCATGTCCTAAGATACCATCAAATGAAATGAGGCTGGGAAGGATAAAAAATTTTATTTTATCTGCTTGATTACCATAAAGTTGAAATAGTGCATGATTCATGATTAGTTATTTTAATACTTCCTTTAACAGAGTGAGCGTGAAAGGGCTTATCGTTCAGTAGAGGATTGTTAATATGACGTGGTTGAACGTAATTCCTGTTTGACCCAGAGTAAACAAGAAATTTCAAGGTCTCTCCGCTTCTAAAAATATGTTAAAAAAGGGGAGTGAAGAGTATTTCAATCGAAAAAATGAATGTCGTCAAGTTCTACCGCTTTCGTATTGTTCAATGTATTATTCTAAAGCCTTTCCGTCATCACCGGATTGAATTGTATGATGAATTCCCTGCATCTTCTTCACTTTCTTGGAAGGAACATATTTATGAAATTTCAAATAGAGCGAGCAGATGCTTAGGTTTTTTAAAACGTTGTAACTTCTGCTTCATCCCTCTGAAATATTAAGATTATATAAGACTTATGTTAGGCCAATTTTGGATTTTAATTCATATGTATGGAGTGGGGCTCTTAAATCGCACTTGTATTATCTTGATAGAATTCAGAATAGATTTATCCATATGATAAACGAAGTAGCCTTTACTTAATCTCTAGATTCTTTGGAGCATAGACGAAATGTAGGAGCTTTAACTGTTTTCTACTACGGTAGATGCTCTTCAGAAACCAGTTCTCTAGTTCCAGGTCATTTTGTCGGGAACGTAAACACTTGTTTCAGTTCTAATCAACATAGATTTGCCCAAAAACTTTTTAATATAAAACCCAACATTTCAAATCTTCTTTTTGTCCGAGGGTGACAACGATGTGGAAATAATTAATCGACGCCGTGTTTCCCGAAACTTTTAATTTACTGGCTTTCAAAATAGGCGGCAACAAGTTCCTGAAGGTCCAAATTGTTCAATAGAGGATCCCTTGATTAAAGCATTTGCACTCACGTCGTTTCAATTTCGTGTGTTTTTTTCTATTGCTTTTACAATAAATCAGGGAGAATTCTGAGATAATTAATTGAAATCGGCAACAAACGTGAGGAATGTGATATATTGTATATTAAATTCCTTTGGTTTTGTATTTTATTTTAATTTTAATATAGCTCACCTTATTGCCACGGCGTAAGTCATTCAGGGAGTTCATCCTTGGCAATGAGTTTATGTATAAAAAAAAATCTTCAGTGGTTGGTTCATTTGCTGCGAATTTTGGCGGTTTTGTGTAAATTGTTGATTCCTTGGACTATTTTGGTAATCCACCCGTTGAGTTTTGAGGGAATAGTCAATAGACATCGGTTTCAGTGGAAATGGTCGTTGGTTTTGGTGGCATTATTTGCTGTGGGTATCTAGGGTGATATTGTACGTCTCTATAAAGTTGAGGCTCTATAAAGAGCAGCCGAAGATAAAATATTCGAGCCGGTACTGGTCCTAAAAATTAGTTTCTTTTAGTAGGAACTGTTGGTGCTTATTGAGCTGTTCTTCTGACAGAGCAATGGGAATTGTTACATGTAGTTTCAAACATAAATGCAAAGCCTGCGGAAGGTCTGCTTGCAGATCGCCTTTCAAACCTCTGACAAAGGTAACGAGAGCTTTTTCACGGTAATATTGACTTGTTCATTTTGTTCATTGCATCTTGACCCATTTCCATTGATCCTAGTTTGTTTATGAGCAAAGACAAATGGTAATAAGCGACCTGATAGAATTCTTTTTAAATTCTCTATATTAACTTCGTGTGGCTGGCTGGCTGGTCAGATTTTCTGATCAATTTTTAACCCACTTCCCATAGCCCGATTTTATTGAAATTTTGCACACATTATATTTCCGGTGACAATACTTTCTATTAAACCCTCGGACCTCGGGTTTGGGGGGCTCCCATACAAATATTTTACAAAATTTACCCGATTTTATTTAAATTTTGTACACATGTGTGTCTTCGATGGAAAACACTTTTTAGAGTGATCGGCCCCCTGGGGACCCCCATATACATTTTTTAAATATCGCTATATCGCATCAGATCACGGCAACGTCTGAACTCTGTGCTTTGTGTGCTGCGTTGTTCGCTGCCGCTGCGTTTCATTTGGTGGATGATTTTGCCACAAAACGAGCACGCTTTGTGTGTGTGGATGTATCCCCGATTAGAGAATTTACAAGAAAAATTTTAATTTTAATGGGTTGTTTTTTATTCATGAAATAAATTCATGAGCCTAAGTCATTCAAGTTATTGTAAATTGTATTGTTATTGTTAATTGCGAGCCCGAACGGCGAAGCTTATATTCAGAAGACAAGCAAATTTTTTCAGCGAGCGTGTGTACGTTTGTACCTTTTGTCAAAATTTGATGACTTGTTTTAAAACAATTGGTTAGTGCTCGGCTTGCGATGGCGAATTTTTTCATTAATATGGATTACTACCCTTGAGGAACCTGGAAAAAATACTAAATCTACGCATCGCTATCGATTTATTTAAAGCCTAGAGGCTTGCAAAGTTAAATGTGTTTTTTTTCAGTTTATTTCAGAAATTGCTTATGACTGGATGGCCTATCGCTTACGAATAAAAACCTACATTTAACGTTGCATACTATTAGGCTTCTAAGATAATTAGTTTTTAGACTGAATTACAACTAAATATACATACACGGTTGTGTGTTTTGTGAATTTAATGGGACTAGTTTTAAAACAATAGTAACGCCTATGGCGCGTGTAAATTTTTTTTTGAAAAGTTTTTTTTACAAAAAAAAATGTTTTAAAATGTTTTTAAGAAAAAAATTTACAAAAAATAAACAACCTATATAAATTAAAATGTTTCATGTAAATTTTCTTATAATAGTTAGGTACAAATGTGTGCAACGTTTGAACCGGGTTAATTTGGAAAATTGATATTAGAGCCCCTTCACTTCAAGATTTTTTCAAAAAATTTACAAAAAGTTTTGTCCAGCAGAGATACACATATGTTTAAAATTTGAAGAAAATCGGGCTAATTTTTATAAAATTTATACGGGCCTCTAAAAACTTTACAAAAACATTTGTCCATCCTAGATACACATATGTTAAAAATTTAAAGAAAATCGGGCTAATTTTTAAAAAAAAATATAAACCCTCGGGCCTCAGAGCCAATTCGCTCCAAAAATTTTACAAAATGTTTTGTTAATCAGAGATATACACGTGTTTAAAATTTAAAGAAAATCGGGCTAATTTTTAAAAAATGTATATGGGCTACCCTCAAAAAATTTTAGAAAAAGTTTTGTCTATCGCAGATAAACATAAGTTTTAATTTAAAAGAAAATCGGGTTAATTTTTAAAAAAGTTATATGTGCTGACCTCGGGCGTCAGGGCCAATTCGCCCCAAAAATTTTACAAAATATTTTGTCCATCGGAGATTAAGATATGTTTGAAAATAAAAGAAAATCGGGCTAATGTTTATAGTTATTTACAAAAAGTTTTGTCCAGCAGAGATACACATGTGTTTAAAATTTGAAGAAAATCGGGCTAATTTTTATAAAATTTATACGGGCCTCTAAAAATTTTACAAAAACATTTGTCCATCCCCCCGGAGTCTCCAAAGTTTTTACAAAAAGTGTTATCCATCGGAGGTACACATTTTAAAAAAATCGGTTAATTTTTTTTTAAAAAAATTTTGGGACCCACAACCCTGGAGAATTTTAAAAAAAGGTTGTTTTTACAAAAAGAAATTTTTTTAAAAATGAAGAAGGTTTTTTTTAAAATAAGAAAATTTTTTAGGAAAAAAAAATTGCCAAAGACATAAAAAAAATTGTTACGAATTGTTACACCACAAACAATAATATAAATATGTATTCATAATGTAAATAAATTTATACTTATTTTAATTTTTAAAAAAACCCATCAGAGCGAATTCTGATGTTTTCACTTTATTTTCCCAATTAAGACTAACTTTACAAAACTAATTTTATTACTGATTATGACTTAAAAATAATTCTCTGCTCTGCCGATGTTCTGCCCTGTCCATAATTCTGTTGAAATTGCTGCTGTTGCAGTTTCTGTTGCGCAAAGCGCGATTTCCATTCACCTATGTCGCAACTGCAGGTACTGTTGTTGTGGTTCCAGGTAGACGCTTGCGCTGCAAAATATCTGGAGCGGATGCGCGTGCAGGTGATTTAATGACTTGTTGCCGAAATGTATTTCTGGTTAACTCTTCCCCTATTAAAAACATTTGTCCTCAAATGTTAGAAATATGGAAGATTGTAAGGATTTAGGGGAGTTAAAGTGTGCAGGACCGGTTCAATGATTTTTTTGTCAGCAGGCTCTGTTTCTTGAGATGTGGTGTGGAAGATTATCTTTTCTTATTTTTAATACAAAATTTAAGAACTACTAACACCCTTACCTCTCGTCCTGAGAAATACTCTGTCAATGTATTATCGCCTCTAGGCTCGTCAGAACATTTGTAGTATCAGCTAATTTCTCGTTAATAAACCACGTAGTTAGAGAAAAAACTCCCAAAAAAATAGTATGGCAATACGAGAAAGCCAATTGGGACGGCCTTAACAACTTCTTTGGGAGAACTAACTGGTCGCTATTTTTTCGTGATAGCAACGTGGATGCCGCCGCTGATGCAATCACAAACATCATTCTTATTGGTATGAGAAAGTTTATTCCTTTCAGGAATAAATCTATTAAATCAAAGGAAGATGGATGGTATGACTTGAGCTGTAAAGAGGCTTCTAGGATTAGAGAGGTATGCTTTCGGTTTTACAAAGCAAACCCTACCGAGGAAAACCGAAAAAAATTTAAACGAGCAAGAAATGATTGCAATGCCCATCTTCGGCGAGTCAAATTCGCCTACGACCGAAAATTAAGGCAAAAATTACTACAATGTCCCAAAGGTAGTAAAAATTTTTGGTCCTTCGTGAAAAGAATCAAAAATACAGCCTCGTCGTCAATCCCAACGCTCATTTATAATGACATTCCAGTTGTCAGCTCTATAGACAAAGCCAATCTGTTTGCTGCGCATTTCGCAGCTAGCTCTACGCTTCCAGATTGTGCATTGTCGCCTCCTGCACCTCAGAGTATTGAACACTCTATGGGACAGATATTTATTCGTACTCGTGCAGTTGCTAGGGTTTTAAATGATCTCAACACACCAAATCCGCTGGGCCAGATGGTATTTCTCCATTAGTTCTGAAGAGGTGTTCTTCCAAGCTGGCATTACCATTGCGTAAGCTTTTCCATCTATCCTATTCTTCTGGACTCTTCCCGAGAAGTTGGAAAACAGCATTTGTCCAGCCCATACCCAAAAAAGGCGAGCCGTCATCTCCTTCTTCGTACCGACCCATAGCACTTACATCCATTCTTTCCAAGGTCATGGAAACGCTGATCAATTATCAGCTTAAGAAATATCTTGAAACCAACGAAATCTTTAGTGACCGGCAGTATGGATTTCGTGGGCAACGTTCTACTGGTGATTTGATGGTATATCTCACCGAACAGTGGAACCGATCTTTACATCATTTTGGAGAAAGCAAAGCTGTTGCACTCGATAATTCAAAGGCATTTGACAGAGTTTGGCATCAAGCTCTTTTGTCTAAAATGCGTGCTTATGGTGTTGATGATAAACTGCTTCATTGGATTAGAAGCTATCTTTTGGACCGCTCAATTCAAGTTGTTTTGGACGGTTTCAAGTCTGAAATACACCACATAAATGCTGGCGTTCCCCAGGGCTCTGTTCTGTCCCCGACACTCTTTCTCATTTTTATTAATGATCTCTTATCTGTGACTTCTAATCCAATTCACTCTTTCGCTGACGACAGCACTCTCAGCTTCTCATATAAGTTTGTGGAACGTCCCTCCACTTCTGATGTGGAACACAAACAACTTTGTATGTTAAGCTCGTTGAATTCTGACCTTGACAGCATAATACAATGGGGAGAAATCAATCGAGTAGAATTTAACGCTTCCAAAACCCAATGTTGTCTCCTGTCGTCAAAGCGAATCCTTAACCCCATGCCATTATCCATGAATGGCACTTGCATCGAGTAAACTGAAAATCTCGCAATTCTCGGTATGTGCGTTAACGACAAGCTTCGTTGGAATGACCACATATTTACCATCGCTAAAAATGTCACGAAATGTTTAGGTTTTCTAGCCCAGTGCAAGAAATATTTCTCTCCCTCTGATCTGGCTACCATATACAAGGCTTTTATTCGCCCAAAACTTGAGTACAATTGCCATATCTGGTCTGGTGCGCCTAAGACTTCTTTGCATCAGCTAGATAGAATACAAAACCGCGCGATAAAACTTATCGGTGACGAAAATATAGCGAAATCAATAGATTCGCTTGAACACCGCAGGAACGTTTCTTGTTTGTCACTGTTTTATCGTTTCTTCTACCAGCGGTGCTCATGCCACCTCTCCTTGAATTCAACCGCAATACTCGTGGCGCTCTAAATGCTCATCAGTTTACCCTCAAGCCCATCTTCGGACGTACAGTTAAATTCAGGGATTCGTTCTTCAGCCGTACAACACGTATGTGGAATGCTCTGCCAAGCTCTGTCTTTCCACATCACTATGATCCACAGGCATTAAAAACACAAGCTCATAGACATCTCCTCTTTTCTCCTCCTCTTCCTTAACGCCCACGCTGTGCCAAGCATATAGCCGAGCATTATAAGGGTGCGAACCCCTTAAAGCGTGCGCGAATTATAAAAAAAAAAAAAAAATACAGAAGATAATTAGCATTAAGGATTTATTAATAATTGCATCCGTTTTTAACAGTTCAATTTTTTAAGTATTATTTAAATGCAATTGGCTAAGCATTTCGAAAGATAAAAGTTTAACAAGTTCTTTTTCTAAGGGTGCCGGTTGAATTATTTGCGGAGTTGCTTCAATTTGTGCGGACTCTACATTTTTATAAAATTTATTATTTATCTCTATTGTTTCGTTATAGAATGTTATTAAATAGGTTCCTTCAACATGAATTTGATTTTATGACCCATTGAATTCATTAAGTAAGATTAATCCTGTATCTAATTGTTCTATTACTGGTATATGATAACCATAAAACATATTGCAGGTTGAGTTTAATCCTTTTAATAGAAATGGAATACAAGTGGAATTTGAAATATTGCTTAACTGATTTTTCCTACAAATGTGAAAAGAATTTATACTTTTACAATGCTCTTTTATACCATATATTTCTTCTTCATTTTTTATTATTTCTTTATAATTTGTGTTTACAATTTTATTATTTTTCTTAACGGGTCTAATAATTAGTTTATTATAAATTTTTCCTGAAATAAGTAGAATATAAATAACATACAGTAATGTAGAGTTCTTGTATAATATTTTTACGTTGGCGAACTCTAATGCTTCTTCTACAGAAGAATATGCAATTTTTTCTTTACCTAATGTATCAAGTGCTAAATTCACTTCATTTTGACGTGACAACGTCTCACTACAAGGTATAAGGGGGTGCATGTTCAAAAAGTAAAATGTAAATGTCACTGTTGTGAGACACTGTTAAGTGTGACACTGTTAAGTGAGACACTTTTAAATGTCAGTACTTTGGGAACTAATCAATTTCTCAAGCGATTCGCATGAGATTCGGAATGTAGGACTAAGATGTGACTATAAGATTTCTTCCTATGGGAATTCTGGAATATAATCATTATTGTCTGGAATATCTGGAACAAAGCAATCTCCCAAGCGATTCGCATGCAATTCGGAATGTAGGACTAAGATGCGATTATAAGACTTCTTTCTATGGGAATTCTGGATTATGATCATTATGGTCTGGAATTTCGGGAACTAAACAATTTCTCAAGCGACTCGTGCCTTTTAATTTAATCGTAATATTGGCCACAACGTCAAAGAATTTCACTCCAACCTCGCATAAAGATTACACGCACATATTTTTTTAACAGCTCTTACTTCTCCTACTACTATCGACGCAACTGCATTACTATGTTTGTGCAGTGATATGATATATTTAATATGTACCCACCTCACAATAAATTGTTATGAACATTTAAATATGCTTATAAATTATTTATTCGTTTTATGTGATGTGATTGATGATCATGTATGTGGTTTCAATAACATACAATCAAGCAGAGCAGAAAGAAACAAACATATGCAGTAGTAGGCTGCGGTCAAGAATTCAGCCGCTGCGCAGTTTATGCTGCATGTTGGTCAAAAATTCACTTTTCAGCCAATGCATTAAAGAAAAATCGACTGCGCAGTTTACGTAGCTACTTAAAATGGATGCAAATAGCAAAATGTAAATGTCAAATTGTCGCCCTACAAGCAGACTGTAAGTCGGTTCAAAATATAGCCGCAATTTCGTGCATACCGACTGCCTGCCATTTTTTTGTGCAGCACAAGCTGCGAAGCTTCGTAATTCTTTACCGCAGCCGTAGTGATAGTATAGTCTCTGTTCATTTTCCTATCAGTGCTCTGCTCTGCTCTCGTGTTTTGTCGTGTAACAGAAAACAATACTACTATAAGTTACAGAAATAAGAGAACAATGCAAAAGAAATTTAATGAGAGTACTCACTACTTTTCTCTTCTAATTTAATTTAAAACTACTCAAATTTTTTATGAGTTGAAACCAAAAGCTGCATTACTGTGTTTGGGCAGTAATATGCAATATGCAGCAACTTCACAGTTAGTGGTTATGAACATTAAAATTCGCTTATAAATAATTTATATATAATGTGATGTGATGATGATGTATGTGATGAGCTACGGTGCAAGTAGTAGGACTTGTATTTAGTATAGACATTTTTTTAATATATCCGTCCGTGTTTATGTCCTTCTTTAACTATTCTTAGCTTAATTTGCATGCTTATAGCTACCGAATTACTAATGGAATTTGGTCTTTCAACTACCTTATTTAAGTTATTGATAATGATTGTCAGGTTATTCATTCGTTCTGATAACATTTCATTAATTATGACTTGTTTGTCGTTGTTTCTATTTAAGGAATTTAGATTATTTTCTATCGTTTCAAAATCATCGTGGTCTGGTGAACCAGCGATAACTTTCCACGCTGTACCCAGCATGTTAATTGCTCTTTTTTGTTTTGATTTTTCCAAAGGGTAAATAGAGTTTAACATTTCCGACAATTGATTAGCTTCATGAGTTATGGAAGGAAAGAATATACTATCATTGGGTAGACTATTGTTTAAAAATGTTTGTATCTCATTCAAAAAATTTTGGTATTCATTCAGCTTTATAACGTGTACTATCTTGAATGTACCGTCTTGTATTTTCGCCATACCATTGTTGACTGTTACAAGGTGGGAAAGGGTATAGTTAAGGATTTGACGATCGGTCATGGAAAAGGGATGATGAAGTAGGAAGATTCTGAAATGAACGTATTTGGGGTTTGTTGTTATTGGTGCTTAATACTTAGTTAAAAAAAATTGTTTCTTATGATTTCCAATATTATTAATTTCTTATGTTACTTTTATGAACTAATCTACCTGCTACTGTTAATATTATTGTATGTATTTGAAAGATTTCGATTCCTAACTGATCTTTTAGCATAAAAGAAATAGAAGCGGAATTAAATGTCTTTTCGTTGTCAATTACAATGATTCTGGGGACGCCAAAAAGGAATAAAATTTCACGAAGTGGGCCTTTTATATCTTCAACGGCTCTAGATTTGATCTGTTTAATCTGCGCATACTTTGAAAATTTATCTAAGGCTGTTAAAATAAGTTTGCTTTATGTTTGAAATATGTCGACGTGAAGAATCTGACCGGGATATTGAGGTATTGGGGTATGTTTCAGTTCTGGGTTGTTAGGGTGTCGATCGTACTTATTCTCTTTACACACTGTGCATTGTTTGATAATATTTTCTATTTTTTTGGCCATGCCTGGAAAGTAATAATTCTCAATTATCTGCATTTTATTTTCTTTAGAGTTTCTATGAGCGCGTCTGTGGACTGAAATTATTAATTCCGTTTGTTCTTGCTCGTTTTTTACATCTGTAACTTGGCAATTTGAAAAACGTATACGATATTTTTTGAAATGATCACGATATATTTCTTGAATCAATCCCATAATGGGCTCAGTTGTTTTATTGCAATTTAAAACTGAGGGATTTAAATATCTTTTTAGAATGGCAACTAAATTTGGTGTGTTGTAATTTGGTTCATCAATCGTATGCCGGTGATAAGTGGGAAAGACTATTTCGAATTTATGGTTTGAAACGGGTTTCACGTTTATGAAAAGTTGATTCTTGAAAGCATTGATAGGTGCATTTACGTGCGTAATTAAATTGTGTGAGGAGCTTTCAGCACTGTTTGTTGCAGTGGATAAGGAATTAACTGCAGTTTCTGGGGGTATTCTTGAAAGTGCATCGGCGACTACATTCGCTGTACCTGGTTTATAAAGAAGCTCATGATTGTACTCCTCTAGAATCTCTTTCCAGCGTTTCATTTTGCTATTACTGTTTTACTACAGATCCGTACAGATAATTTCGAAGGGAATTTAGTGCCCAAATTATTGCTAGTAACTCATTTTCGTTCGCCGCGTAATGCTACTCTGCCTTATTCAGAGTACGTGATATAAATGAAATGGGCTTGTTATCTTGCGAAAGGACTGCCCCTAGTGCAAACTTTGAGGCATCGGTGGTGAGTTCTAGGTCTTTATTGAAATCAGGATAAGCTAAACTAATTTCTTTCGATACCAAGGAATTTTTTAGTTTTTGAAATGCCTCAGAAGCTTCAGAATTTACTGGAATAGAGACTGGAATGGATGCGGATTTTGATTTTGACATTCTACCTTCTTCCCCTCTAAGAAGAGAAGTTAAGGGTTTTGCCAATTTGGCATAGTCCTTAATAAACCTACGATAATAACCGAAAAGGCCAAGGAATGATGTAGTTGTTTGATAGTTTTTGGAACAGGGAAGTTAGTTATGGCATTAACTTTTGCAGGATTTGTTTTAATCCCTTCTGCCGAAATAATGAAGCCTAGAAATTCTACTTATGTTTTTAAGAAATTGCACTTATCCAATTGCACTTTGAGGTTTGCTTCCTCCAATGTCTTTAAAACTTTATGGACATGTTCGAAGTGTTCTTTCTCGGTTTTACCAAATATGATTATGTCGTCTATATAGACACAACATATTTTCCCTATATGCTCATGAAGAATATCATCAAGGGCTCGTTGGAATATCGCCGGGGCGTTCTTCAACCCAAAGGGTAAGCGAGTAAATTCGTACTTGCCGTTACATATGGAAAATGCAGTTTTTTCGTGGTCAGATTTTTTCAAAGGGATTTGATGAAATCCGCTTTTGAGATCTATTACTGAGTAAAACATATTTTTACCTAATTGAGATATTACATTGTTTGTATCCGGGATGGGGTACCTGTCAGGAATTGTTCCCGTATTAAGTTTCCTGTAGTCGAAACTAGTCTGTACTGTTTATTTCCAGCAATGTCAGGTTTTTTTGCAACTATCCAGACTGGAGAGTTGTAGGGTGATCTGGATGGTTTTAAAATGCCATCCTCGAGCAACTTTTCTACTTGCTTTTCCACTTCTGATTTAAGAGACGACGGGTAGGGGTAGAATTTTGTATAGACATGCGTTTCAGTATTTGTTCGGATTTCACCTACTACTCTGGTAGTGTATGTAAGCTTTTCATCCGGTTCCATGAATAGTTTGGAATATCGCTGAACTATTGTGTTCATTTCTTGTTTTTGAGAAGCTGTCATGTGACTGTTTCTATTAGCTATTGAATTTACGGATTCTGAAAATAGTTGGTGAATTTTTATTTTTATGATATTTTGGATTTGCATAACATTTTGTTTTGTGTGTATGACTGCGTTAAGTTCCTTTAGCGTGTCATTGCCTAAAATTCCATTAAATGATTTTAAAGTTGGCATTAAGAATTATTTAATTTTTTTGTCAATACCAATTGTTTTCCAGATCAAGTGCCAGTACCAGTAAAACTCATTGTCTAGATGGAAAGTTCTTTGAATTTTACGTTGTGGTTGGTTAGTAGGAGGTGCTGGTCTAGTATTAATATAGTTCTCTCTGGGTCTATTCATATAGTCTATTCTTCTTGTCCTTAAGGACTCGTCGACTTCCATCGGCTCTGGCCTGGGTTGAGGTTTCGGGGCCTGTGGTCTTGGTGGAATCGGCTGGTATCGTGGGGTATTGTCAAATTGTGGGAGTTGTTGGTAATTATTTGGTTTTTGTTGTGGATATGGGACTTGAGACATATAGGCGAGTTGTGGATAAAATGTCATTTGTCGTGGTTGAGGGGGGAATCTAGGATTTTGGGCAAATTGTGGCTGGATAGGAGGGAGGTTATATTTTCGCAGTGGAGTATTGTTTTGTGGGTGAAAATTAGGTTTTTTTATTATTGTAGCTACTGGTGTGGGCATAGTTTGTAACTTGAGACAAAGGTGTAGGGCTTGGGGAAGGTCTACTGGCTCTTTGATACCTAATACTTTGGGTAAGTCTCCATTTAGTCCTCTGATAAATGTGTCAAGTGCTTTAGCGTGATAAGTTTCTGTAAGAATTCGAAGAGATTCTGTTCCCATCTCCATGCAAGATACTTTATTTAATATTAAGGATAGATGAGAGTAAACTTGCTGATAGAAGTCTTGGATGGTGGCTCGGCCCTGAACTAGCGAAGTCATCTGGTATTCTAGGGTTTCCAAGATCTCTCTTATCGGCGTAGTGGAGAGTAAGGCAACGAGAAATTACCCTCCAGTCTAAAGGGGTGTTATACGATTCGGGTACCGCGTCGGCGTTACCTATGATTTTATTACGTATAACACTAAGTATTCCGTAATACTTAGGAATTAGGAGGAGAATCGTAGATTCGTATAATTTTAAAATTAAAAATTCTTTTCTCCACGAGCTAAACTCCCCAGGATTTCCTGAAAATTCTCTAATTGACCTTACGATCTCGGGTATTTTGTCTAAATCTGTTAAATTGTTTGCAAATTCTGGTCTAATGCTCTGATCGACAACTATAGAATTGCTGACAAGCAATTGTCGTCCTTCAGTTCTAAGAACATTTGTTACTATATTTTTAATTAATTCGCTGAAACCAGCAATATTAGGTTGGGGGTTATTTGGAGGATTTATGGGATTAGGAACGTTTAAAACCGGTGGTCTTATTAAATTGTTTGGGTTACTCATAATTAATTAATATTTTGTCTTAACTCAATTTGTGTTAATTAGTTTTTAATTAATTAATTTAATTTTAATTTTTTGATTTAATTAATTTAATTAATAGTTGAAATTAAGAAACTTTTCTTCAATTTGCTTATTTTAAAATTGAATGTTATTATGCTTTAATTTTAAATATTTCTTCAGTAAATATTAAATATTTCTCCACTTGATTTAGAAATCTCAATAATAAATACAAATAGCTACTTTTACGAAAATTTTTATAACTTAACAATAACTTACAAGTTTAAAATGATGAACAGCATGACGAAATTTTTTCGGAGTGTTTATTATCTGGTTACGGTGGAGCAGCTAACGCTTAATTATTTCGATTCCTTTTTGCGAGAAAAATCGCTACTTGGGGACTTTTTCTCCTTTTTTTTTCCTTAACAACTTCAGATGAATATTTGTGCTTCTTGAAAACTAGCTTTTGTGCTTCTTGAGAATTAACTTTCGTGCTTCTTGAGAACTTACTTTTGTTCTTCTTGAGAACTACTTTTGTTCTTTTTGAGAACTACTTTTGTGCTTTTTGAGAACTTTTGTTCTTCTTGAGATCTAATTTTTTTGTGTTGAAGCGCGGGTTCTTCTTAAGGACGCTGGCTTAGGATTAACACTGACACTACTTAAGGGTACTGGTTATCCTTACAAAACACTTTTGCAACACTTATTACTTCATTCGCTCGGGCGCCAGTTAAATAAATTTATACTTATTTTAATTTTTAAAAAAACCCATGAGAGCGAACTCTGATGTTTTCACTTTATTTTCCCAATTAAGACTAACTTTACAAAACTAATTTTATTACTGATTATGACTTAAAAATAATTCTCTGCTCTGCCGATGTTCTGCCCTGTCCATAATTCTGTTGAAATTGCTGCTGTTGCAGTTGTTGTTGCGCAAAGCGCGATTTCCATTCAACTATGTCGCAATTGCAGCTACTGTTGTTGTGGTTCCAGGTAGACGCTTGCGCTGCAAAATATCTGGAGCGGATGCGCGTGCAGGTGATTTAATGATAATGATTAATATAACAAATGCGCAGTCCTACTGGACAATATAAGAGTGACGCATTCTAAATCCATATCTTTAATTTTGATCTAAGAAGTAAACATGTTTACGTTTTGATCCAGATTCAAGGACAACCAAAGTCCAATAATAAATCGTATGCATGTTCTAACATGAATAAACTACTATTTAAATTGCGATCTAAGAGATCAACATGTTTACGTCTTTTCAAACTCAAGGACACAATTAAGGTCTGCCAGATGTCCAATTGCGCATGTTCTAACATAAACGCATTCTTATCTCAAAATTCAATCTAAGAAATCAACATGTTTACTTTCTAAATTCAAGGACAAGATCAAAGTCCAAAAGCTAACACAGAAGTTGGACAGCACACACAAATAGTATATAAGCCGTATGCAAATCATACGAATTAATACAGTTCCATCAAGAATTCACACAGTTCTGTTGTATCCAGAGTTTTATAAAATTCAGTTCCATCCAGAATTCATCAAGTGTAGTTGAGTCCAACATAAAGTGTAGTTCAGTAATTAAATAATTAAATTCAGTGAAGTGTAACCATGTCAAGTCAAGTCAAGAAGATCAGATATATAATTTATATGCAGTCCAGTCCGGATCAATAATATAAAGATAAGTTGAATAGAATAAGTTAAATATAATTATTACCTTTGTAAAATAAGAATTTTTAAGTAAATATATTTTATTTTTAAAAATATATTTCTAAAAAATAAAAATAAAATTGGCGCAGTCCGTAGGATGCGCTTAGTCGATTAAAGACTTATTTTTTTTTAGTTTTAAAAAGTGCACCACCAAAACAAAAAGGTGTTTGCTGATCATAAGAAAGATCTTAACAACAAATTCCCACAAAGGTAAAAAAAAAGTATTTCATAATTTTATTTTATGCAAAAAATACTTAATAAAACTTATCAAAAGAAAAATATTTCACAATTTTATTTTATGTTAATATTTTAACACAACTTATCAAAAAAAATATATTTCATAATTTTATTTTATGGAAATTTTTTTTAAAAACCAACTTATTGAAAAACACACTATCTGAAAACAAAATCTATGAAGATTGATCAAAACGACGTATGTCCAAAATCATAGTTTTGAGTTACGGGCTTTTTAAACTTAATTACTTTGTTTTAAATCCGGTTTTGAAATTTTTAGCAATGTTTTTATGCAATAATAAAAAGAATTATTAATGGTATAAAAATCTAAATCGAACGAAATTTTGAGATTCTGTTCAACGGGTGGAGATAATATCCAGATTAAGATAGTTTAAATAAATAACAATAAAAAAAACCAAATAACAAAATATTGAAACAAAAATCAATAGCAAAAGAAAGGGTAGATATATTAAAAAATTAAATACATAAATATTTTACTTTAACAATAATTAAAAATACATAATCATGAAGAATAATTAACAAAAAATTAAACAATTAAAGTAATAATACACATATATTGTTTTTAAAGAAATTTTTATTGTTTCTCGCGGGAGTTATTAATATCTTCTAGATCAGGATCCACATCACTAAATTTTTTTGACTTCAAGTTTTTGTAAAACGCAAACGAAAAGTAATTGGAATTAACCGAAGAAGTGATATTATAGCGTTTTTCTTTTCCTCCGAGATTGGTGGTGGTTGTACATTTTTCAATTCAAAATTAGACGAACGTTTGCCTCTTCTGTTAAAGCTTACACATTGAAAATCAGTTTCTTCATCCAAAGTTGTTTTGAAAAATACCTTTCAATTATCTGTTTTTGTGCATCGAAGCCATTTAATAATTTGAAACTTAAACCTGTTCCCAGTTTCATCCTTTTTCCTCACAACAAAACATGAATTCGATTTCAGTAAGTTCGAAAAAATCCAAATCTCTTCTGCCCGCAATTCATGCACCAAGAATTGTTTATACTTTCCGCATGATCGCACTCACTGAAACCAATCGTGGGGATGGAAAATTTCAGAGCTTGCTATTTTCCTTTTTTTTCAATCAGAGTGTGATGTGATTCTATGCAGCACATGACATTTAGAGCCATCAAGGTTGCTTTAATAATAGCTATAAGTTTATCGGGTATACCTCTCCCGATTAGGGCGAGCCAGATAAACTGTCTCTCGACTTCTCAAAATCGATGAACAGCAGGTGCAGTGGTGACCGGAATTCAACGTACTGTTCAATAATGAACCGAAGGGTGTTGATGTGGTCTACACAGGAGGATCCAGTGCGGAAACCTGCTTGTTCGGCATCGAGTGTATCTTCCAGATGTTGCTTAATTCGCTCAAGTACTACTTTGGCTATTACTTTTGCAACTGCAGGAAGAACGCAAATGCCTCTCCAGTTTTCGCATTCCATAAGACTACCTTTTTTAGGGAGCTTGACAATCATTCCCTTCTTCCACTCGTCGGGAAAACTTTCTGCTGTGCTGATGTCGTTGGAGCTGTACGCAGAAGCTCCGCCTTAAGGTATCTTCGGTAAGCCACGTGCTGTGCCTTGCCTTGCTTCTACCAACAATACTTTCCGCGCCAGATGTGAAAACATTTTTCACAACCTTCGAATTTTCTTAGATGGTTGACGGAATTGAGCTGCTGATTGCTTCCACTCCTTGCGATAAATGATACCTTTATTGATGGCGTACTGAGGGGTTCTTTAGCCGGTCGATGTTATAGCTAGGCATTAGGATGATATTGCGGATTCTTTGAACTGATACAGTTCGTAACAGGACAGTAGCTACCATATGGTTATGATCCTGTACCATACCCATTTCGGATCCTCGTCTGTTTCGGACGTCTAAGTGACAGCTACTAAAACGTCGGCTGATCCCCACATGGTCGATTTGGTTGGATGATGATTGGCTATCAGTTGACACCCAGCTGACTTTGTGGCAGGTCTTATGGTCAAACATGGAGCCTCCTATGACAAGGTGGTTGGTGTTGAAGTTATCAACAAATCTTTCACCATTGTCATTTCGTTCGCCGAGGCCGTGCTTCCCAATCACATGTCTGAGTCCTTCTTTGTCGTTGCCTACCTTGGCATTCAAGACCCTCATCACGATGACGATATCTCTGTTCGGCGTTGCGTTGAATACAGCTCTAAGCTGATTGTAGAAATTTTCCTTTTCATCCTCAGTCGAAGGATTCGTTGAGGCGTAACACTGTATGATCGTGACGCGCCGTACTCTAGTCCGAAATCTAGCCTATAAGATCATATCACCATGAGGGTGCTAGGAAATTAGGCCTCTGCGTGCTGTTGGCGCTAGCAGCAGACCCACTCCGAATTCACGGGGACTGCCGGAGGGTTTGCCGGAGCAGAGTAGAACAGTGTTACACGTTGGGGATTGGTACTCTCCCGCGTCGAAACATCTTACTTCACTCACTTCCAGTATGTCCAAATTATATCAAAGAAACTCACGTTCCACTTGAAGAAAACATGGCATTTTGGAGTCCTTCACTCCCTGAGTCAAGGAGCGACCTCACATTCCAGAAACCAATCTTAGTCTGGGTACAATAGCCAAAAGTTGTCATTATTCGATCATTACTTTGTAACGGAGTTTCCCAGCCGGGGTAGAACTCAGTGTGACCAGGGTTCAATAAGGGGGGTCGTTACAATAAAATTTATGGTTTTGGGTTTGTGGAAAATTAAATGAATCTCTTTATTATTTCAAAAATTGTTTGTGTTTGTTTCAATCATTGGATTTACATTCATTAAAAAATTGTAAAAATTGTAAAGTAAAAGTACAAAGTGTCCTTTATTCCTAGGAAAAGAATGGGTTAATCGTAGTGGCAAGGTAGCACTCTTGAACCACTGTAGCTGAAAGAAAGTTTATGGGTTACCGATGGGTTTAAGTACAAAGTACTTGTACCCCTTGGCTCCTAGAATTGGGAGAGAACGGGTTAATCGTAGTGGCAAGGTAGCACTCTTGAACCACTGTAGCTGAAAGAAAGTTTATGGGTTAACGATGGGTTTAAGTACAAAGTACTTGTACCCCTTGGCTCCTAGAATTGGGAGAGAACGGGTTAATCGTAGTGGCAAGGTAGCACTCTTGAACCAATGTAGCTGAAAGAGAGTTTAGTCGAGGATTTGGGTTTTCGGCAGGATGTAGTTCAACAATAATATTAAGGTAGTACTCTTGAACTATTTGTTGTGAACAGTGGAAGGAACTCAGGAAGAATAGCAAAGTAGTACTCTTGAACTATTAGGAGTGGACAGTGGAAGGAACTCAGGAAGAATAGAAAGGTAGTACTCTTGAACTATTAGGTGTGGACAGTGGAAGGAACTCAGGAAGAATAGCAGGGTAGTACTCTTGAACTATTAGGTGTGGACAGTGGAAGGAACTCAGGAAGAATAGACCTTTTGCTTGAGCTGCGTGCTCCTTTTATACTGTTTCCCTGCGGTTGGTTTTCCGTTGGCTTCTTGTTTTCAACGTGTTCGTTGTTGTTGTGCTGGATTTCCATAAATTCAGACGTATGTATGCGCGTTTGACATATACATGTTCTTCGTAGGATGTTTCCTTTGAAGAACAACATGTATGGTATACATGCATGTTTCTGGCCTTGCAACGTGTGTGTGTACGCATAAATTCTTCATTGCTCAGTTGCGAATATGCATGTTGTTGTCTGCCTTACACCTTGTGTGTGTGTGTGTATGCATTAATCCATCATTGCTCAGTTTCGAATAAGCATGTTGTTGTCTGCATTCGTTGGCGAGCCCACTTGGTAGTTTTTTTGCCTGAGCGGTGCTCAGGTCATTGACACTGCCAGCCGTTACATGGTATTTTGATTCTTGTCTGCTATGCGTGGGAGTACGTCTGCACCTACTGCCTGAGCGCGTGGGTGACAGACTTTTCTTCGGCGAATTCGCTGATGTGTGCCGTAGTGATCTACTGATGTCGTGACGGAGACCATGCGTTGTGCACTGCGTGGTGGTAGTTTTGTTAATGATCTGATGATCTCTTAATCGCCTATTGCTCTTAATAGGAAAAGAAAGAAAAGAGGAGAAACGAAATATTGCCCATTTCGCCGCCAATTGAGTGACTTTTGCTTAATATTTGTAGAGAGTTAGAGTGTTAGAGTTACCAACGCAAACTATGAATGATTGTTAAAAACTACATTTTGAGTTTTTTTTTATTTCTTTAATTTTATGTCTATGACAAAAGGCTTGGAAGTTATTTCCAGACACGTTGTGTGGGAAAAATTCTAATGTGGAGAATTTTGTTCCTCACACTCCCCCGTTGCTTCGGCGGGCAAGTACTTACCCTTCCTAATAGTTAGTACTTGGAAACGGACGCTCTGTTGGATTAAGATTAGATTAAGATATTTTTATTAAACATTAAAGTAATATACAATTTTGATTTACAACTAAACTTATAACTAATATTAATATGTGTCGGCTCAACAATAGGGGCCCGACGTATTTACATTGTCTTTTTTTGGTATTGTTTATTTTTAAACAATATTTTTTACTACTTAATCTACTACATGTTTATTTTTAAGGTAATTAAATTTTAAACAATAATTTTAAAATAAAATAAAAATGAAATATTAAGCGGCGTATAAACAGGGCGAACTTCAGCCTCTGTAATATTGGTTGCCCGCCTTCTCGTAGAAGGAGACGTCTTGATTGTTAAAGATGTCATCGAATCTAGCATCAGTGAATCCTCTTATATGTATGTACCGGTGAGTTGGCTCGATTTCCTCGATTCGCAGTCCTTGCATCTCAGGACTTGGATGTGTTTCCAATGCGTCGATGAATTTCCTCGCCATTCGGAAGAAGTGGTCAGTTATTGGCAGCAGACCTGCTGCTTCGTATAGTTTTGTAGTCGACACAAACTTATAGCTGTTTGTCACCCTCCAGAGCCCTGTACAGATCCTTAGTACCTTCCTTTCAAATAGGGAGATCTTCTTCATCGTTGTTGGTGAGACGGTGAACCATATGGGGTAGCCATAGGTTATCACTGGCCTGATGAGTTGCTTGTAGATAAGCAGCCTGGTGTTGTTGGACAGACCGTTTCGTCTTTTAAGTAGCGGGTGCACCAAATGAAGAGCGTAGTTCGCTTTTTTCATTGTTTTGTCGATGTGAGAGTTAAACTTGAGCCTCTCAGTAAAGTTGATTCCCAGGTACTTAGTCTCTGACTTGATGTTTATAATTGTGTTTTCCGGAAGGGTGATTTTTAAGGCTCTGCACCGGCTTGCGATTTTTCTTATCCTTGTTTCGGTTGCTGGTACTCGGAAGCAGATGAGTTCCGTTTTATTGGCGTTGATCTTTAGTCCCCACTTCAGGTAGTAGTCCCAAAGATTTCTGAGGTGTTCCTCCACTCTTTGGGCAGCTATCTCGGGAGAGCGGGAAACTGCATACGTTATGGAGTCATCCGCGAAGAGCATAGTCCTTGTTCCGGCTGTATTTGTGGGTTGATCCGCCGTGAAGATGCTATACAGGATTGGTCCAAGTCTGGAACCTTGAGGAACTCCGGCTTTGATCCTTTTCCTTGTCGATGGGCGGTCGTACACCTGTACAAAGAAGACCCTGTTAAAAAGAAAATTTTTAATTATTTTTACAATATAATTGGGGAAACCAAAACTAATAAGCTTGTACAGTAGCCCGTTTATCCAGACACTATCGAAAGCTTTTTCGATGTCTAGCAAACAGGCCACTGTACTACTTTTGACGTTCAGTCCATTAGTGACGTCACTGTGAAGCTTCAGCAGAGGGTGCAGCGTAGAGTGCTTTTCTCGGAAACCGTACTGAAAGGAAGGAATAAGATTTCTTTCCGTACAAAACGTATTGATCTTTTTACGGATCAATGATTCCAATACTTTACTGATACAACACAGTAAAGCTATTGGACGGTAACCAGTTACGCTGGAGCGGTCGGTTTTCTTGGGTACTGGTACTACCTTGGCCACCTTCCAGTTGTCCGGAAAGTAGCCATTGTTTAGGCAATTGTTGAAAATGATGGTTAACATCAAAATTGCCATACCCGGTAACTTTTTAAGCAAAAAGTTAGAAATCCCATCTGTGCCTGATGATTTTTTTGAGTTTCCACTCATAATCAAATCATTGACAACAGCTGTTCCGGTAAACATATCGACATCTACGGGTGCGTTGGCGCGATTTTCTTCACTGAACTGCACTATAGTATTTCCTGGAGAAGTGGTGTCTTCCACAAGACTTTCAACCTCTTCCAAGAAATCTGGAAGATGCGTTGGTGGTCGGTCCGTAAAGCTCCTTTCAAAATGGCAGGCAAAGGCTTCCGCTTTCTCAGCAGCGCTGGATACTGTTCGATCTTCAATGGTGATAATCTCTGGAATGGAAATACGCTTTCCAACCAGAGAGTTCAGCTTCCTAAAAGCATCAGGGCCTGGTTTGATGTCATGGAGCCGTTTGGTCAGTTCATCTTCCTGAAACCTCCGCACAGCTTGACGACACATGTTAACTGTACAACGCAGTTGCGAAAGTACAGACAGGTATTCGTCGTTGACTGTGTTAAGTGTCCTATTGAAGATTCTCTGAAGGCGTTTCCTAAGCCGTTGCTTGTGAGCATATATGGCCTGTATATGCTCAGGCAAGTGTTGGAAGCGATCCCTGCTAGTGCGAATTGTTTTCTGCCGATTAATGGCTGAATTCACTGTAATCTCAAAATTTCTGATAGCATCATCAATTTCTGTATTCTCCAGATTTCTGCAAGCCGCTGGAATAGGAAGTTCAGCTTCAACTTCTGATCTAAACCGGTTCCAGTTTATTTTCTTAAAGTTGATGTGAAGTTCAGGTGTTGGGGTGACTTGCACAATTCGCTGGTTCAGCCTCACTCGAAGCTCTATGGCCATATGATCCGAGTCGCTATCATGCGCCAAGCAGGAATAATTTCTTAATTCTGGGAGAATATTTAAGAAATTTGTGGTTGCCAGAAAGAAATCCAGAGTTGACGGTGTCCGAGGGTACGTCTTCCGGGGCTGTGAAAATATAGCCATCGTGTGCTGATGCGGATTTGAGTCCATCCAGTCTGTAATGGCCCTTCCTTTGTGATTGCACACTTCGTCCTGCCATCGAGTATGTCTAGCATTAAAATCACCTCCAACAACACAGTATGTGTGTCTAGAGGAGGTGTTGCAGACAGTTTGCAAATCCCGTTGGATGTCTTCCCTCGTTGCGTTACAGTGATTGTACACCGATATCACCAGCAAGGTCTCCACTTCGTTGACTTTAATGCTGACAGCTGTTGCTTCCATGCTACGTAGACCACTGATTTGCACCTTTTCGCCTGCCATAGTGTTCCTGATAAGGACCGCCGTCCCAGAGCGTCCACTGCCTTTGTCGACCCTGTGGATATTGTATCCGTCTGGACTGAACGGATTTCTCCCAGTGAGATTTGTTTCCTGTAAAAGAAGAATGTCAGGTTTATTAGTTTTAATAAATAATGTTAGTGTGATACGCCTAGCTAACGAATAAATGGAATTCACATTATATGAGAATATACTTATCCTGCTTATTGTGAACATAATTCACAAATAAGTCGACCCAAAACGGTTGTTTTGGACCTGTCATCAAGACTGCTATAATTAGCAGGCACGACTTCTCTTGCCTTCTGTAAAATTGTAAAGAGGTCAGCTCCAAATAGCCTTTCCGTATCGTCGAAGATGTTGGCTTTTCCGGTAGATGGTACAGGTTTAACGGCTGGCTTTTTTATGGGTTTGCTGTTTGATGCTGCATGGCTGCTTGTTAGAGGCTTGCTGATCGTTGCTGGCTTGCTGGAAGTCCCCATAGCAGCTATACTAGAAAAACTTACTCCCTTTACTATGGCTTTTGAAGCAGACATCTGGGCGAATTTATGTTGTTCCTTCTTCTTTTGTGCGGTTTTAAGCTTTTCAGCCATCTTTTCCTTATATTTTGGACATCCTTTATAGTTTGCCGGATGTCCATTTTTCTGGCAGTTTGTGCAGAAAACGTTGTCGTCTTTTATATTGTCTGCATTTCTTGGGCATTGGCCAGGCAAGTGCTCATCTTTGCACTTGACGCATCTGTATTTCATCCCGCAATTACTTGCGACATGTCCAAATTTTTGGCAGTTTCTGCATTGAGTAATGCCCGCCGATTTTAGTTTTTCCCAATGCACCAACTGGTTCAAAAGGAGGGTTTTTGAGCAAACTGCCGCCTTATCGCAGTTCTTCTCTAGCTCGACAATGAAATGATTAAATTTCTTGTCAGTCCTTTGAGATTTGAAGGGTTTCACCACTAGTACAGGGACACCCTCTGTCGTCAACGCTTCCTTGACATCTTCAGCATCAAAGGAGTGGTGAATACCTTTTAGGACCAACATTTCTTTCCTGTCCTCCTTTGCAGTATAAGTGTTAAATTCAGTCTTTCCCGATTGTAGGAAAGACCGAATTAGCTGATGGCCATCTCTGTTCATAGCCGTAACGACTGATTTGTTACTGTTGATGTTGCGAATTCTGCAACTGATGTTGGCGCTCTTCGTGAACTTTGATAGTTCAGCGACGTTTAGTCTGAAGCAGACAATTGGCGGCATGGCAAAAGGTTTTGCTGTTGGTCCCGTAGTTTGGGATTTTTGGCTTGATGGTGGTGCCTTCTTATTTGAGACCTTTTGGGACTCTTTTGGTAAAGCTGTTTTATCAACAGCAATTTTTTTATCAACAGCAGCCACTCCAGGAGAAGATGATGTTGGTGGCGATGATGGTCTGGAATTTCCAGACAACCTCCTTTTTTTTGCCTTTGCGGGCAAGGTTTCGGGAGAAGACCAAGCTTTGCGACTGTCTTCGTCGCTGGAGTTATCCTCTCCACCACTGCTGGATTCGGGCACTTCAGTATCCGATTCCTCGACAACGCTCATGGTTTCCTCCTCTGAAGTCGCTGAATCGCACAGCTGGTTCACTTCATCCAGCCTTCGGTACAACGACAAGAGGAAATCCCCACCATGGTTGGTTACTTGCTCCTTAATTAAGGATAAGACCTCGTTTACTTTTTCCTTCCTTTTTGCTTTTTTCCCCATTTTATAGGGCTGATTAAAAGGAAAACCTTTTCTGAAAATAAATTCTAAAGAAAAATATTCCTGAAATTAAAAAATAATTTGTGAAATAATAAAAAAAATCAAAAAGTAGCAGGTAGCGAAATACTCGCTTTTGGTTTTGGGTTTTTTTTTTAATCGGTAGCAGGTAGCTGGACGATATTATGCGTGATCTGCGTGTGCTCGTGTTGAGCGCTCGATGATGACTCAACGCTCTGTTGGAGGTGCACGAAACCTGGTTTTGATTGTCATACGTGTTGTGAGGTTCCACAAGACTGCGGCGACTGGGATGGCTGTGGCTTCTGCGATGAATATTGTATCTTTAGCGATGTTTGCGGCGATTTTGAACGCTTTTGATTAAGTTTCTGGCTCTGGCAACAGTGATAATTCCTAAGGGCTGCTTTGGTTCTTGAGGGCTGGTTTTCTGGCTGCGACGACAGGGACGGCTGTGGCGACTGTGACTGCTGTGGCGACTGTGACTGCTGTGGCGACTGTGACTGCTGTGGCGACTGTGACTGCTGTGGCGAATGTGACTGCTGTGGCGACTGTGACTGCTGTGGCGACTGTGACTGCTGTGGCAGCTGTGAAGGCTGTGGCTTCTGTGATGAATATGATGTCTGTAGCGACGTTTGTGGCGACTTCGACAGCTTTTGATCAAGTTGATGTTCCTGGCGACGGTGATGATTCATACAAGCTGCTTTGGTTTTTGACGATGGGTTTTCTGGCTGGTGGTGGTTTAGATTGACGGAAGTACTCGTCAACCATGACGATTGTTGAGCTTTTGTGGGCGACTTCTGGTAATGCTGATTGCTAAGGCGTCTGTGACAATCTTTGGCCAGAGTCCTGACTGCAGTATGTCCAAACGGATGTGGGAATCTCTCGTCAATTCTTGGACTTGTACTCGTCAACCATGACGATTGTTGAGCTTTTGTGGGCGACTTCTGGTAATGCTGATTGCTAAGGCGTCTGTGACAATCTTTGGCCAGAGTCCTGACTGCAGTATGTCCAAACGGATGTGGGAATCTCTCGTCAATTCTTGGACTGCGCTGGTTTGGACGGAGGTAACTTTCGTCAACTCTTGTCCTTGTTGTTACCTTAGGCTGCGACGACTTTTGATGCCGTCTTCTTCTGGACGGTGTGACTAACACGAAGTCTGACTTCAGCGGCTGTTGGGTCTTTGGCTATTGTGGTTGTTTAACTTCTCGGAATGTGTTGCATGTCAGACGTTTAACCGGACCTGCTGATAAAGTTTGAAGTGTTAAGTACTCACCTCCGAGACTAAAAGTGGCTCTGGTTCTTGTAAGGAAGTCCATTCCTAGTGTAAGATTATCAGCGGCGTTCGGCAACACTAGCAGGCGCAGTGAACATAAGGATTCCCCAAACCGAATGTTGACGCTTAACTCCTGACGGACAGTTGTCTGAATTCCGTTAGCCATTTGGATTGGGATCTGCACGGAGGTGGTGTTTTCCAAATTACGAAACTTTTCAGCTAAAGCTTCGCTGACGAAACTGCGGGATGCGCCAGTGTCAAGAGCTCGCGGAGATTTCCGAAGTCTTTTCTTCGGATTTAATATTGATATTCTTGGCGGCTGTTCCGGAAGATCCTTTCCACCTGTTCTTCTTCGGGGTAATTTGCGTGCCTCATCATATTCTGCATCACAATTACGAAGTCTTTAAATTGTTCCTGTTGTTTCTGTCGTCTCTGGCGAATCTCATCGTCCAGACGTTCCCAGTACCTTGTGGGCAAGAAGAATTGCAGGAAGTCTGCTTTGAAACTGTTCCAGTCCTGCCACTTCAGGTTATTATTGCGGAACCACAGTAGGGCTCGGTCGCAAAGTAACTCGGGCATAGTCCTTGGAAGGAGGTCTTTGTTTAACGTGTAGGCGTCAGCGAGCTCTTCCAGCCTCTCGATAAATAAAAGAGGTTCCTTGCCACCGTCGTACCGTACTGACCACTTTTGTACCTGGTCGATAAACATGGGATATGATGTCCCTGGTGTTTCTGATGGAGTTCGAGTGGCTGTTGCCTCTCGTAGGGCTGGGGACGCTGTCCTGCTTATAGCCCCCTTTGGTTCATCGTGGTCCACTGGATCCGGAGGGTTCAGGGATATATGGGGCCGCGGTGATTGGCTACGAGTGTGTATTCGTTCTAATTCGGTGAGACGCGTTTCGTCCTCCGACGTAACGTCTCGCCCGGTGATGTAATTGGAGAAACGTTTCCTCAATTCATCGAGTGCACCATTACTGTCCAGTCTGAACTCACTCAAATAGGTCTTCAGCTCGTCCTTCGACAGGTTGTACACCCAGCTCGTCCTGACCATCTTGTCTTCGTGCTGGTATTACTGGGTTGTTGGCTTAGTTTTTGTTTTTTTTAAATTCCAGGGTCCCTGCTCGGGCGCCTATTGTAACGGAGTTTCCCAGCCGGGGTAGAACTCAGTGTGACCAGGGTTCAATAAGGGGGGTCGTTACAATAAAATTTATGGTTTTGGGTTTGTGGAAAATTAAATGAATCTCTTTATTATTTCAAAAATTGTTTGTGTTTGTTTCAATCATTGGATTTACATTCGTTAAAAAATTGTAAAAATTGTAAAGTAAAAGTACAAAGTGTCCTTTATTCCTAGGAAAAGAATGGGTTAAT
Source organism: Nephrocerus scutellatus (assembly GCA_947095585.1). Taxonomy (NCBI): domain Eukaryota; kingdom Metazoa; phylum Arthropoda; class Insecta; order Diptera; family Pipunculidae; genus Nephrocerus; species Nephrocerus scutellatus. The sequence goes on along the minus strand of OX352761.1, from coordinate 74,470,503 downwards.
CGTAGTGGCAAGGTAGCACTCTTGAACCACTGTAGCTGAAAGAAAGTTTATGGGTTAACGATGGGTTTAAGTACAAAGAACTTGTACCCCTTGGCTCCTAGAATTGGGAGAGAACGGGTTAATCGTAGTGGCAAGGTAGCACTCTTGAACCACTGAAGCTGAAAGAAAGTTTATGGGTTAACGATGGGTTTAAGTACAAAGTACTTGTACCCCTTGGCTCCTAGAATTGGGAGAGAACGGGTTAATCGTAGTGGCAAGGTAGCACTCTTGAACCACTGTAGCTCAAAGAGAGTTTAGTCGAGGATTTGGGTTTTCGGCAGGATGTAGTTCAACAATAATATTAAGGTAGTACTCTTGAACTATTTGTTGTGAACAGTGGAAGGAACTCAGGAAGAATAGCAAGGTAGTACTCTTGAACTATTAGGTGTGGACAGTGGAAGGAACTCAGGAAGAATAGCAAGGTAGTACTCTTGAACTATTAGGTGTGGACAGTGGAAGGAACTCAGGAAGAATAGCAAGGTAGTACTCTTGAACTATTAGGTGTGGACAGTGGAAGGAACTCAGGAAGAATAGACCTTTTGCTTGAGCTGCGTGCTCCTTTTATACTGTTTCCCTGCGGTTGGTTTTCCGTTGGCTTCTTGTTTTCATCGTGTTCGTTGTTGTTGTGCTGGATTTCCATAAATTCAGACGTATGTATGCGCGTTTGACATATACATGTTCTTTGTAGGATGTTTCCTTTGAAGAACAACATGTATGGTATACATGTTTCTGGCCTTGCAACGTGTGTGTGTACGCATAAATTCTTCATTGCTCAGTTGCGAATATGCATGTTGTTGTCTGCCTTACACCTTGTGTGTGTGTGTATGCATAAATCCATCATTGCTCAGTTTCGAATAAGCATGTTGTTGTCTGCATTCGTTGGCGAGCCCACTTGGTAGTTTTTTTGCCTGAGCGGTGTTCAGGTCATTGACACCGCCAGACGTTACATGGTATTTTTATTCTTGTCTGCTATGCGTGGGAGTACGTCTGCACCTACTGCCTGAGCGCGAGGGTGACAGACGTTTTCTTCGGCGAATTCGCTGCTGTGTGCCGTAGTGATCTACTGATGTCGTGAAAGAGACCATGCGTTGTGCACTGCGTGGTGGTAGTTTTGTTAATTGCGCGATGATCTCTTAATCGCCTATTGCTCTTAATAGGAAAAGAAAGAAAAGAGGAGAAACGAAATATTGCCCATTTCGCCGCCAATTGAGTGACTTTTGCTTAATATTTGTAGAGAGTTAGAGTGTTAGAGTTACCAACGCAAACTATGAATGATTGTTAAAAACTACATTTTGAGTTTTTTTTATTTCTTTAATTTTATGTCTATGACAAAAGGCTTGGAAATTATTTCCAGACACGTTGTGTGGGAAAAATTCTAATGTGGAGAATTTTGTTCCTCACAACTTATTCGAGGCGTTGTGTCGGTTTCAGTAGAGGGCATTTTCGGTACCGCAGGGTGCTAACCCACGTTCCTAGACCATAAACGCTAGAGCGTTCGCACTTACAATTTTTTTTTTTAATTTTTTTTTATACACATAGTTGCCCGGGGACCACCACTAGGTGGTATAGCAAGCACTACATCACTACATTCCAACTTGATTGTTGCGCTATAGGCTCAAGCAAAGTTTTGAGCAGTTAGTAGTTTCTCGATCAATCGCAATGCAGATCCCCAAACAGGACGGAAGTTAAAATTACCAAAACATAATGGTTTCTCTCTCAACTGCAAGCACCAGGGCATTATTTTTGAAAAAAAAGGAAACTACAGTAAAAAGAAACAAAAGTGTTTAAAACGCAAACATTTCTAGCGAACAAAACACTTTTTTTGTTATGTTTTTACTTAATCAAATGCGAAAAAACAACAAAATAAGAGTTATGTTGACTTAACATTAATTTAAATATTGGAACTTTTAGTTCGGTCAAAACAACACACGTGGAGTTATGACACATTGATCAAACATAATTTTTTCAACATTGGAAATATGTGTTTGGGACCACTTAATAACTTTGAATTAAGACCACGAAGACTTATGCTCAATGTTGATCAAACGAAAATAGACTTTTTTCTAAACATTTCTGTATACTCAACTAAATTTCCTTAAAAATATCGTTTTTACCAAACTCCATAAAAATAATAATACAAGAAAATAAAATAGATTAAAAACAAATAAAAATACAAGAAAATAAAGAAGATTAATAAACAAATAATAATACAAGAAAATAAATAAGATTAATAAACAAATAATTATACAACAAACCAAGAAGACGAATCATCAGAATCAACTGAGAAATAAGAAAACAAATTATACAACACCATCATCAGGATCAACAAAATAAAAAGGAAAGGTTATTTATTATAAGATTAATTGTTATTTATTATTTTATATAAAAATATATATACACTAGCTGATTACCCGGCTTTGCCCAGGAATTTATTTATCCCAAGATTATCTTAAGCATTGGTATGAAAAGATATAACTATATTTAAAAAGTAAAATCAATGTAATATTTTATTCACAAAATAAATATGTTAAGGTAAAAGAACACTATAAAAATTATACAGAAACATTTTTTTTAAAAATCTACTAAAATATAAGTTTAACACAAAACTTGATTATAAACAACATTTCTAGTTTCACCTCCAGGAGCAAGAATAAATAAACTTTTAGGTGAGCCCACCCTAGAGCAAGCAACATAAAGTTGTCCATGGGAGAAACGTGGCGATCTCAAGTCCACTCCGCAGTATTTAATAGACTGACCCTGTGATTTTTTAATCGTAATCGAGAACGCAAGTCTTACTGGAAATTGCAATCTTTTAAAGTTAAAAGGTAGATCCGTCGAAATGAGTGGTATCCGTGGGATGAAAACTGTTTCGCCCTCTCCCTTTCCTGTTATTATAGTCGCTTCAATTACATTGCCCAGCATCTTTTTTACGCACAAACTTGTTCCGTTGCACAGTTTTGGCGAATCAAGATTACGTAGTAAAATAATTGAAGATCCCACTTTGAGTAAAAGACGATGTGGTGGCAATCCAGCCAAATCAAGTGAGTTTAGGAATTCGGGTGGGAAATTATCGACCTCATCGGCATCTACTACAGTATCGATAGACTTGAATTCAGTGACTACGCCTGGTAACATGGCAAGTATTTGATTTGACATGGCATGACATGGCAAGTATTTGATTTTCGTTGACGTCTTCATTTTTAGCAGCAAGAATGGCTCTTTCTCGCAACCAGTTCAGAATGTGATAATTTTGGGAAACAGCCGGATAGATGGCTTCTATCAATTCTGCGACAGACGACACCAAATTACAAAAATCGGATGGTAATATTATCTTGCCAGAAGACTCGACTATTAATCTACCTTCTCCGATCTCCAGTAGTTTGTTTGAGAAAATTTTAGCGCTGTAGTCCTCCAGATTTACTCTCATGTCCTTATTTAAACTGGTCTTTCGCACATGTTTCCACAAAAATGAATGTTTTAAACATGCGTGGATTTCATCGGCCGGTGTTGATTTTGAAATGACGTGCAGAGTTTGACGAAAGTCTCCACAAAGGAGTACCAAAGCTCCTCCCGTCAGGTTATCGTTTCTCCTTAGGTCTCTCGAAGTGGTGTCAAGTGCCTCGAGAGCTTTCTTATGAGCCATAGTGCATTCATCCCATACGATTATTTTACATTCCCTGAGCACTTGCGCCCGACCACTTGTTTGCTAATGTTGCAGGTAGCGTTTTCCTGCCTGGCGATGTCAAGTGGCAACTTAAGTGCAGAATGGGCTGTCCTGCCTCCTTCCAATAATGTCGATGCAATCCCTGAAGAGGCGATGGCAAGAGCAACTTCTCCGTGAGCCCTGATTTCGGCAAGAATTAAATTGGTTAAAAATGTTTTTCCTGTGCCCCCAGAAGCATCAAGAAAAATTATACCACCTTGTTGTTTTGCTACCTGATCAATGATAATTTGATATGCTTTTTTTATCTTGATTTAAAAGTGGCTTCATTTCCGCAACGTATGCACTTAGCTCTTCGGTGTTGTAGTTCTTTTCACGTATGTAATCTGCGTGAAGTACGTCTTGGCGGTCTCGTTTTGGTGCAGGTAGGCCGAGCTGCAGTAATGTTTTGCTGATCATCGACATACATTTGTCCTCAAGGATAATCAAAATTTTGTTGTAAATGTCCCGACCAAACATGATTTCCAATGTCGGATTATCTCTCCGGACTTTTGCAAGTATATCTTAACTTAGGGCTTCCTTATATTTTTCCCATAAAGTATTTGGATTCGTTGGACTGCATGTAGTTATTATTATAGCAAACAAATTTCTTATTTGTTCTGGAAGAGAGATCATTTCGGCTTCTCGCAATGTAAGATCATAGTGCTGGTCTCATTCCAGTAAACCCAATTTCTGACAGGCTTCTCTAAATGTCTGGCATACTTCTCCGTTTACTGTTCTTAGCTCTGCGAAAGATCTTGGTCCTCGAATTGTGTGAAGAAGCATCTTTAAGAAATAACATTCGGCGTTATTGGGGTGAACTGTGAACACTCGACCCAAAGCGTCACTCGCGACTGCATCATGTCCAGGAACGGGCTGTCCAACTTTTCTTCTATAGAAAACTTTTCTCGATTTCTCGACTCCATGTGTAATATCGAGTTATCTCAGGATACAACAAAGTCTTTGCGAAAGGATCCTGCTGATAGAGTTGAAAAAATGCTGTTAATGTTGTGTTTGGTGGCTGATCAACCACTGCACGCTCCCTGTTCTGAAATAAACTCTCTTACCATTTTCTAAATGGACGCTGAGATGAACAACAGTAGGATGTCTTTCGTGAATCGTAAATCAAAGGATTCGCCAAACTGATTCGTTGCTAGTAATGTACCTTCCCAACTGATAACGCATCACTTCATCGTTTGCTCTCTCGTTGCTTATGCCGAAAACAGCCATATCACTACCTTTGTTGACATACTTGCACACGTATTTAATCGACTTCACACTGTTACAATACTCTACGTTAATAACATTTTTGACAGCAACGGTGAAAATGGGACAACCCACCTATTATCGATTTCTATTTCTGTATTTTTGCCTTTCTTTACTTTCGTCGTGATCCCTCCATCCTCTGGAGCACGCCGTCTATATAAATGATAACCATCATTTTCTGTTTGTGTCTCTTTAAGCAGTTTTCTTGTGTAGTTTTTGGTACACTTTCCATCCTTCATACACGGCGAATTGGGATTTAGATTTCCACATGGTCCATGAATCATGTTTTTCTTAATCATTTCAAAAAGTTCAGTACCTTTTGTTTTATGTGGGTTGAATTTTTTCCGCTAACCAGATTAAATTGTGTGAGTGTGGCAGTCCTCGCTTTTGCCATTCAATCGTCTACATCCAGCATCTTGGCACTCCAAAGACATGACTCTTTGTTATAATTTCAATTAGTTTCCACTGCTTCTGTTTAAATACTCTCGCAATCAAGTCGTGGCGCTTATTCGGTAATTGACCATTGGTAAGCATCTCCTTGATCGTGAAGGTGATAAATAAATCTGGCCTTCCATACGTCCTTACGTACGTCATAGCATCTTGCGTTTATTCGTGCATGTGTCTGGGACTGCCTGTAAACGTAGCTGGTAGTATGACAAAGGCACCAAGATTTTCAACATTAATGTCATTTACCACAGCATCTCTCAGGTGAATATATTCTTCCACTCTTAGTTTACGTTGATTTAGACGAATGTAAAGAAGACGCTCACTTTTGATTTTTGCATACATATCAACGATGAATTGAATTGAATTGTCTGCGGTTTAATATGTGGTTCTGTTCCTCTCGAACCATAAGTCTGTATGCATAGAAATCCATCGCTGAAACTTTTTTGCTAGTTGTGTTACCTGTCGTTGGGCTGACCTGCCTCAGATTAAATGATATCCATCTTCACCACGGGGAAACATCACTGGGTACGTAGACCATCATAAGATCGATGTGTTTCTGAAATGCGCTGCAATGATACGCTTCTTCGTTGAATTACGATATCCCGTTGATCAAACTCATCTCCTGATATAACCACCACGACTTCATCTACCTGAGGAGCATTGAAGCGACGTTCGTGTTCGTCTGCTGGTCTTCGGTCTGCTCTTATGACAACTTTATATTCATCCGTTTGCATACGTTCCAATGATGTTTCAAAAGTTTTAATCAGATCATTGTGCTCATGAAACATTTTCTGTAAGTCTTGTTCCAGAGATATAGGTACACCTCTGGTCAGTTTCCACTTGTTCGTTTCCAATAAAATATAATTGTAGAAATCTTGGTGGTTGATCTGGTAGCGGAAGCAGCGATCCCGCCTTATGGTAAATCTGTCCTTGCACTGTAAATGTTGATGGTAATGCGGGCTGATGAATAACTGTTGTGGCGCCGAACGATGTCTTTTGGATCATGTATTGTATTTTCTGATGTTACTTAGAAAATGCTTTGACTCCGATGTGGCTCCTGATGTGTAACTCAAAAGTTCTTGTGGTGGTGATTCTAATGGAAAGAGTTTCACTTTTCCATTTTTGCAGCAAATACCAGGTGACTCTGATTTAAACTTTCTTGCTTGACAGTAACTACAAACCGTTTCCATTTTTCCGATGGTAACACTTTCATACTGTGAGTAGTCTATGTGTGGATCATAGTGAAATCCTTCCAATGCTAAGCTCAATTGTTGTGCAGTCCGTAATCGTTTGCGTTTATGTCTCATTTCCTGTACTCGGGTCCCCCGCTGTTTTACTGTCTCTAAAGCTCTGAATGTAGTAGTTCTGTCTCTCTGATACTCTAGTCGGGCTTCACGCTGTTGTCTGGTCTCTGAAGTTCTAGATGTAGTAGCTCTATTTCTCTGATCCTCTAGTCGGGCTTCACGCTGTTGTCTGGTCTCTGAAGCTCTAGATGTAGTAGCTCTATTTCTCTGATCCTCTAGTCGGGCTTCACGCTGTTGTCTGGTCTCTGAAGCTCTAGATGTAGTAGCTCTATCTCTCAGATCATCTAGTCGGGCCTCACGCTGTTGTCCGGTCTCCGAAGTTCTAGATGTAGTAGCTATCGCGCGCTGCGTCGCAAGTCTTCTATTAGTTTCCTCGGGAGTTTCTTGTCTTCGCTGTTGTTTAATTTGTTTAGCCTTTGCTTGCAGTTGGCCAATCTCTTTACGTTTCCTTGGCGGCATTTTTAAAAAAGGCACACTCTAACTGAACAATGGAATTTATTATAGAAAATAAAAAAAAATTATAAACAACAGAAAAAAAGGAAATTTAAAAATATAAATGTACTTACATGCGTGTAAAAATATAAACCCTTTACAAAAACAAAAACGTAATCAACTTTATTTTAAATTAGTAAAATAAACACTCTCAAATAAAGTAGAAAATACAAAAAATTATATCAGTAAATTTTTTTTTATAACATGTAAACAGTTATCAATATATAATTTATTTAAACTTCAATATAATTGCGTATTTTTTGTAGCACACTTGAATTATATTTAAGAACTGTTTTGATTTTTAAAAGATTTGTTTTTATATACACAATTCTTACAATAGTTATTCTCAATATAAGGAAGGGATGAATAAATATGTATGTATACATTATACAGTAATTAGTAGTAATAAAAGTTCATGTGTCTTGCAGTGGTACGGATTTATTGACACGACTGCTCTTATTTGGGCTTTACCAGCATATGCTAAAAAAACAACCCATAAAAATGAAAATTTTTCATGTAAATTCTCTAATAGGAGATAGGTATGTGTTAAAATTTGAAGAAAATCGGGCTAATTTTTAAAACACATTTACATGGACACCTCACGGGTTTCAGGGCCTTATCACTCCAACAAATTTACAAAAAGTTATGTCCATCAGTGATACACATGTGTTAAAAATTTGAAGAAAATCGAGCTAAATTTTAAAAAATGTATATGGTCACCCCTTGGCTCTCAGGGCCCGTTCACTCCAAAAACCAAAAAAATTTGGTCCATCGGAGATACAGAGGTGTATAAAATTTGAAGAAAATCGGGTTAATTTCTTTGAAAAATTTTAATGGGGTCCCACGACCCCGGCCACCAAAATGTATGCAAAAAGTGTTGTCCATCGGAGATACACACGTATATAAAATTTAAAAGTGAAGTTAATATAGAGAATTTAAAAAATAATTAGTAGGTAAAAAAGTTCATGTGTTCTGCAGTGCACAAATTTGGGTTTTACCAGAATACCCATACATAAAAAAAATGTGCATTAGGACGAAAAAATAATTAGTAGGTTAAAAAAGTTCATATGGTCCGCAGTGCTACATAGTTTCTTTGGGTTTTACCAGCATATGTAACACAGACAATTCATCAGGTATACACTTATTTTATGACAGCGTTTCCTGTTTTACCAAGAAATGTATAAAATAATTTTTATTGACTGTATTACAAAATTTTACAGTTGTCATCTGTGTAGAAATATAAAAACTCTTCACAGAAGTAAAAAAGATAAGACACGCATTAGAGACGTTTGTAATGTATTCTTTATACAACGTTTCAATTGATCTTTAGAAATATGAAATGAAGGAGTATTGGCAGCGCTCTAACCACGACTATTCATTTCAGCCACCCCGAAAACTATAGAATCTACTCTAATACTAATACTATCTTACCATCACCGTTCAACTCAGCGACCCCGAAAACTATAAAAGCGACACTAATATCGGTCACACTAATATTGGTAACCCCCTCCCAATCAACAACCAGCCACTACAGGTGTCTCACCGTCAGTTCAACTCAGCGACCCCGAAACCATAGAAGCGACACTAATATCGGAAACCTCCCACCCCTCCGTTATCGACCGCATCCCCATAGAACTGTTCACCCCCCCTCAATTATCGACCCAATCCCCCTAGAGCTGTCTTACCATAACCATTCAACTCAGCGACCACGAAAACCATAGAATCAACAATAATATCGGTCACCCCCCCACCCATCTCAGTTATCGACCCCATCCCCCTAGAGCTGTCTTACCATAACCATTCAACTCAGCTACCCTGAAAACCATTATATCAACACTAATATCGGTCACCCCCTCCTCTCAGTTATCGACCCCATCCCCCTAGAGCTGTATTACCATCACCATTCAACTCAGGTACGCCGAAACCCATAGAATCGACACTAATATCGTTCACACCCCCCTCAATTATCGACCCCATCTCCCTAGAGCTGTCTTACCATAACCATTCAACTCAGCGACCACGAAAACCATAAAATCGCCATTAATATCGTTCACCCCCACCCCCCTCAATTATCGACCCCATCCCCTAGAGCTGTCTTACCATAACCATTCAACTCAGCGACCACGAAAACCATAAAACCGACACTAAAATCGTTCACCCCCCCCCCCCTCAGTTATCGATCCAATCCTCCTAGAGCTGTCTTAACATCACCATTCAACTCAGCGACCCCGAAAACCATAGACGCAACTTTAATATCGATCACCCACCCCATGCGGGAATATAACTCACCCATAGGAGTGTACTACCAGCACTATTCGTCTCGGCGACACAGAAAACGGTGGGTCCGACACTAAAATCGCCTGCCACGCCTCCCCCGGCCAAAAAACGTGCTAACCCCCACCACATATGTTTGATTCCAGATAGTAACTAATATGGATACCAAGTTTGGTTGAAATTGTACAAGGCGTTCCAGAGCTAGTTAGGCACACATATATATCCAAATATACAAACAAATTCTCTATTTGATATATATAGATATAGACCCTCCACTACTCTCAGTTATCGACCCCATCCCCCTAGAGCTGTCTTACCATAACCATTCAACTCAGCGACCACGAAAACCATAGAATCAACACTTATATCGGTCACCCCCCCACCAATCTCAGTTATCGACCCCATCCCCCTAGAGCTGTCTTACCATAACCATTCAACTCAGCTACCCTGAAAACCATAATATCAACACTAATATCGTTCACCCCCCCTCAATTATCGACCCCATCCCCCTAGAGCTGTCTTACCATAACCATAAAACTCAGCGACCACGAAAACCATAAAATCGACACTAATATCGTTCACACCCCCCCCTAAATTATCGACCCCATCCCCCTATAGCTGTCTTACCATCACCATTCAACTCAGCGGCCCCAAAAACCATAAAATCGACACTTATATCGGTCACCCCCCCCCTACACTCTCAGTTATCGACCCCATCCCCCTAGAGCTGTCTTACCATCATCATTCAACATTCAGCGACCACGAAAACCATTGAATCAACACTAATATCGGTCACCCCCTCCTCTCAGTTATCGACCCCATCCCCCTAGAGCTGTATTACCATCACCATTCAACTCAGGTACGCCGAAACCCATAGAATCGACACTAATATCGTTCACACCCCCCTCAATTATCGACCCCATCTCCCTAGAGCTGTCTTACCATAACCATTCAACTCAGCGACCACGAAAACCATAAAATCGCCATTAATATCGTTCACCCCCACCCCCCTCAATTATCGACCCCATCCCCTAGAGCTGTCTTACCATAACCATTCAACTCAGCGACCACGAAAACCATAAAACCGACACTAAAATCGTTCACCCCCCCCCCCTCAGTTATCGATCCAATCCTCCTAGAGCTGTCTTAACATCACCATTCAACTCAGCGACCCCGAAAACCATAGACGCAACTTTAATATCGATCACCCACCCCATGCGGGAATATAACTCACCCATAGGAGTGTACTACCAGCACTATTCGTCTCGGCGACACAGAAAACGGTGGGTCCGACACTAAAATCGCCTGCCACGCCTCCCCCGGCCAAAAAACGTGCTAACCCCCACCACATATGTTTGATTCCAGATAGTAACTAATATGGATACCAAGTTTGGTTGAAATTGTACAAGGCGTTCCAGAGCTAGTTAGGCACACATATATATCCAAATATACAAACAAATTCTCTATTTGATATATATAGATATAGACCCTCCACTACTCTCAGTTATCGACCCCATCCCCCTAGAGCTGTCTTACCATAACCATTCAACTCAGCGACCACGAAAACCATAGAATCAACACTTATATCGGTCACCCCCCCACCAATCTCAGTTATCGACCCCATCCCCCTAGAGCTGTCTTACCATAACCATTCAACTCAGCTACCCTGAAAACCATAATATCAACACTAATATCGTTCACCCCCCCTCAATTATCGACCCCATCCCCCTAGAGCTGTCTTACCATAACCATAAAACTCAGCGACCACGAAAACCATAAAATCGACACTAATATCGTTCACACCCCCCCCCTAAATTATCGACCCCATCCCCCTATAGCTGTCTTACCATCACCATTCAACTCAGCGGCCCCAAAAACCATAAAATCGACACTTATATCGGTCACCCCCCCCCCCTACACTCTCAGTTATCGACCCCATCCCCCTAGAGCTGTCTTACCATCATCATTCAACATTCAGCGACCACGAAAACCATTGAATAAAAACTAATATCGGTCACCCCCTCCCCGGCAGTTATCGACCCCATCCCCCTATAGCTGTCTTACCATAATCATTCAACTCAGCGACCCCGAAAACCATAAAATCGACACTAATATCGGTCACCGCCCCCCCCCTATCCAACTACCACGAAAACCATAGAATCGACACTTATATCGGTCATCCCCGGCCCCCTCTCAGTTATATACCCCATCCCCCTAGAGCTGTTTTACCATAACCATTCAACTCAGCTACCCCGAAAACCATAGAATCAACACTAATATCGGTCATCCCCGTCCCCCCCTCAGTTATCAACCCCATCCCCCTAGAGCTGTCTTACCATCACCATTCAACTCAGCTACCCCGAAAACCATAGAATCAACACTAATATTGGTCACCAACCCCCTCTCAGTTATCGACCCCATCCCCCTAGAGCTGTCTTACCATCACCATTTAACTCAGCTACCCCGAAAACCATAGAGTCAACACTAATATCGGTCATCCCCGGTCCCCTCTCAGTTATCAACCCCATCCCCCTAGAGCTGTCTTACCATAACCATTCAACTCAGCTACCCTGAAAACCATAGAATCAACACTAATATCGGTCACCCCCCCCCCTAAATTATCGACCCCATCCCCATAGAGCTGTCTTACCATCACCATTCCACTCAGCTACCCCGAAAACCATAGAATCAACACTAATATCGGTCACCCCCCCCCCCTAAATTATCGACCCCATCCCCCTAGAGCTGTCTTACCATCACCATTCCACTCAGCTACCCCGAAAACCATAGAGTCAACACTAATATCGGTCATCCCCGTCCCCCTCTCAGTTATCAACCCCATCCCCCTAGAGCTGTCTTACCATAACCATTCAACTCAGCTACCCTGAAAACCATAGAATCAACACTAATATCGGTCACCCCCCCCCCCCCTAAATTATCAACCCCATCCCCCTAGAGCTGCCTTACCATAACCATTCAACTCAGCTACCCTGAAAACCATAGAATCAACACTAATATCGGTCACCACCCCCTTAATTATCGACCCCATCCCCCTAGAGCTGTCTTACCATCACCATTCCACTCAGCTACCCCGAAAACCATATAATCAACACTAATATCGGTCACCCTCCCCACCTAAATTATCGACCCCATCCCCCTAGAGCTGTCTTACCATCACCATTCAAATCAGCGACCCCGAAAACCATAGAATCGACACTAATATCGGTCACCCCCCCACTCTCAGTTATCGACCACATCCCCTAAAGCTCTCTTACCATCACCATTCAACTCAGCTACCCCGAAAACCATAGAATCGACACTTATATCGGTCATCACCGTCCCCCTCTCAGTTATCAACCCCATCCCCCTAGAGCTGTCTTACCATCACCATTCAACTCAGCTACCCCGAAAACTATAGAATCAACACTAATATCGGTCACCACCCCCCTCTCAGTTATCGACCCCATCCCCCTAGAGCTGTATTACCATCACCATTCAACTCAGCTACCCCGAAAACCATAGAATCAACACTAATATCGGTCATCCCCATCCCCCTCTCAGTTATCAACCCCATCCCCCTAGAGCTGTCTTACCATAACCATTAAACTCAGCGACCACGAAAACCATAAAATTGGCACTAATATCGTTCACCCCCCCCTCAATTATCGACCCCATCCACCAAGAGCTGTCTTACCATTCAACTCAGCTACCCCGAAAACCATAGAATCGACACTAATATCGTTCACCCCCCTCAATTATCGACCCCATCCCCCTATAGCTGTTTTACCATCACCATTCAACTCAGCGGCCCCAAAAACCATAAAATCGACACTTATATCGGTCACCCCCCTCCCCCTCAGTTATCGACACCTGCCCCTCGAGCTGTCTTACCATAACCATTCAACTCAGCTACCCCGAAAACCATAGAATCGACACTAATATCGGTCACCCCCCCCCCCACTCTCAGTTATCGACCCCATTCCCCTAGAGCTGTCTTACCATCACTATTCAACTCAGCTACCCCGAAAACCATATAATCGACACTAATATCGTTCACCCCCCCCCCCCCCCCACCGTCAATTATCGACCCCATCCCCCTAGAGCTGTCTTACCATAACCTTTCAACTCAGCGACCACGAAAACCATAAAATCGACACTAATATCGTTCACCCCCCCCCCCCCCTGAGTAATCGACCCCATGCCCCAAGAGCTACCATCACAATTCAACTCAGTGACCCCGAAAACCATAGAATCAACTTTAACATCGATCACCCACCCCCCTGCGGGAATATAACTCACCCATAGGAGTGTACTATTCGTCTCGGCGATACCGAAAACATTGGGTCCGATACTAAAATCGCCTGCCACGCCTCCTCCAGCCAAAAAACGTGCTACCCCCCACCACATATGTTTGATTCCACATAGTTACTAATATGGATACCAAGTTTGGTTGAAATTGTTCAAGGCGTTCCAGAGCTAGTTAGGCACACATATATATACAAATATACAAACAAATTCTCTATTTTATATATATAGATTCAAATAATAATATTCGGCGCGACAGACCATTGCGGTCCAAGGCCTAGCTTCTCGCAACCATTTGTGTTGAGCGTGTATATTTTTGCACACAAATGGAAGGGACCTACAATTTAAGGCCGGATCCGAACGGCGAATTGAGAAGCTCTCCGTGACAAGTTATTACTCTCGGAACGTTTGTCACCCATTCACGAGAGGCGGGACACAGTGAAAAATACTTTTGGTGTGACTGGGATTCGAACCACGAACCTCCTACTCAGTAGCCAAGCTCATTACCACTGAGCCACGGCACCCACATACATTCAAATATATAAATTTATTTAATTTTTATATATATATATACATACAATATTTACATCATTAAAAGTACTTTCTACATATTTAAATTGAAAACATACATTCTATAAGTAAAAATGGCAACCCAAGAAAATAAAGTGGTAATAAATCCAATTAAATATTTAAATTCACTTACATATTTTGACAGAAATCCAGACAATTTATTAGTCTTTTCAAACTTAGTAGACAGAATACACCCACTCCTAATAACATATGACGATCTATCCAAATATTTATTTTCCGACATAATTAAAAGTAAATTAATCAAAAGAGCCAGAGAAGTAATAGAAATAAATACTCAAGCCATTTCATGGAGCGATATTAAAGTGGTTTTGCAAAATAACTTAAGTGAAAGACGTAGCCCAGAAGAACTCTACGATGAGTTAAGAGGCGTAACTTTCAAAGACAATGTATTAGGCTTCTATAACGAAATAAAAGACAAATTAAGGAAATTAAATAATAAAACTTTACTAGTTTCTGGTCCAGGTGAAATAGCAAACCAATGTCCATTAAATAATATACGCACTGCATCAACCGTTTTCAAAAATAAAATACCCGAACCTATGAAAACTATTTTAACTTGTAGAAATCCCGAAAGACTTGAATCTGCAATCGACATATTAAGTCAAGGAGGTTACGCAGACCATTCAAACCCAGACCAATCTTATAATGAAAGAAATATAATAGCAATAGATACAATAACGAATTCTCTAACCAACAAGTATATCAGAATAGGAACAGACAATTTAATGATCATAGGTATGATCAAAACCAAAATAAAAATGTACAATTTAATAATAGATATAATCAAAATCAGAACAGGTATAGACAATCAAACAATAACTATAGATACGATAGTAGACAACAAAATTATAATAGATTTTTAGGCGACATTCAGGATAATATACCAAGTGTTGAACAAAATCAAACTGTTGAACCCATGGATATTAATAATTGTGAAACAAGCGAAAATATTCACTCACAAGCCTTAGAGGTGACTTACCATACGTAAAAATTAAATCTAATAAAAATCCACTAAAATTCATTATTGACACTGGAGCAACAAATTCAATCATTAATCCAGGTCTTTGTAACCTTAAATGGAGAGTACCAACAAATAAAACTCAAATTAAAACATTACAGCATAATATAAATGTAACCGAAAGAGTATCAGTTCCTCTTTTTAAAGTATTTTGTATTTCTGAGCAAAAAATCGACTTTTTGGTTTGTGCATTCCATGATAAATACGACGGTATTATTAGCAATGACATGTTGAAACGATTTAACTCTAAATTATATTATAAACAAAATCTATTAGAAATAAATGTCCAAACAATACAAATCTTGTTCCAATATTCAAAACAGCAAAAAGGTTTAGCCTATCTCAAGACGAAGATGTTCTTGGAAGGTGAAGTTATTGCTGATGAAGGAATTTACAATGTTGAAAATCATAAGATTAAAATTCAACCCAATGTAAAATTCATAGGCCCTATTGAAATTAGACGTAATGAAATCTAACAAGTAACTGCTGAAAACTTTTGTGTATTTGATGAAATTGAAAATATACCATTAATGAAACAGCTACGACCTCAACATTTAAACTTAGAGGAAAAGCAAAAATTATCAAAAATAATAAATCGATACTCAGATATCTATCAAGAATGTTCAAACCTTACATTTACAAATGCAATAATGCATGAAATTCGTACAATCGACAATGTACCATTAAAGTGAAATCATATAGGTACCCATATACCGGGTGACTGACACGAAGTGTTACCAACTTCAGAATGTCATTGCTATCGAACCAGAGATGACAGATTTACACTAATGACAGTTCCATTCCATTGTTTACAAGCGTACAAAAGCATTTTAGTGGGAAATATTCAGAAAAAAAGTTATCCGCAATGAAATTCAAGCGTAATAGTGTGATTGCTCTATTTTTGTCTGGAAAACCACAGCCGCAGATTGTTAACCAGTTAAAACATCTGCATGTGAATAAAATGTTTGTGTATCGCACTATAAATCGTTATAACGATACTGGCAGCATTACAAAACGCCATGGTGGTGGACCGAAACGCACTGCAACATCGCCGGATATCATTAGGAAGGTGAAGGTTAAATTGGCTCGGAATCCGCGCCGTAGCGACAGAAAAATGGCTCGTGAGGCGAACATTTCGCTCGAACGGATGCAGCACATATTGAAAGATTATCTTGGAAATGAAAATTCCAAAAAACGCATGGTCTCACCGGTGCTTAAAAAAAAGTTAGAGTGGAAAGAGCAAAGGAGTTGTCACGCTTGCACGAAAGTGGCGATTTGCCGAATTTGGTTTTCTCCGATGAGTCACCGTTCGCTATTGAGCAATATGTGAACAAACAAAACGACCGGATTTACTTGCCCAGACGTTCTACTGAAAATTTGGACCAACGGATTGCCACTCGAAACCTAGCGCCGCCGATGGTGATGGTTTGAGCCGCCGTAACGGCCGAAAGTCGTTCACCGCCCGTTTTTTTTTTGGACCGTGGCATCAAGATAAATGCTCAAATTTATCGGGATCATGTGTTGGAGGGGGCGTTGAAGACTTGGGCACTAAAACATTTCGGCCGCAGAGCCTGCACATTTCAACAGGACTCGGCTCCGAGTCATAAAGCGCGCGTCAATCAAGATTGAAGTTTGGTTGGGACAAAAAATACCAAAGTGTCGATCATCTCAAGCTAGCGCTTCGCCGGAATGGGCCAAAATACCGCAGAGCCACTTTCGTGCTGCATGCAACAGCTTTGTCGGCAGTTTGAAGGCCATAATCGCGGCTAAGGGTGGCCAAATCGAAAACTGCTAATGCAATTCGAAAATTTTAATATTTGTGAACATTTTTTACTTTGATTCAATAAAATTATTCAAAAAATTCTGTGGCGTTTTGTTTTGGTAACACTTCGTGTCAGTCACCCTGTATACATAAAGATGAAGTAAAACAACAGATTCACGAACTCCTCGAAAACAAAATAATAAGACCTAGTTATTCGCCTTATTCCGCCCCTGTTTGGATCGTACCGAAGAAGGTCGACGCAAGCGGTAAACAAAAGTGGAGGTTTGTCTTAGACTATCGTAAACTAAATGACGTTACAATAGACGACAAGTATCCTCTACTAAATATTGATGAAATATTAGATAAACTGGGCAGCTAAGGGATTTCATCAAATAGAAATTGAGGAAAAGGATGTTCATAAAACTGCCTGTAATGTAGAAGGAGGACACTATGAATTCTTACGAATGCCATTTTGACTGAAGACAGCCCCAGTGACGTTTCAAAGACTTATGAATATCCTTAAGGATCATATTTATAAGATTTGTTTAGTATATCTCATAAACTCTATTAATTTAATTTTCAATTGTTTAAAAAGGGCTAATTTAAAGATTCAATTAGACAAATCAGAATTCTTAAAAAAGAAAACAGAATTCCTTGGACACATAGTAACACAAGACGGTATAAAACCAAACCCTAAAAAAATTGAATGCGTGACAAATTTTCCCATTCCGAAAACTACAGAACAAATTAAACAATTCCTAGGACTCACTGGTTACTATAGAAAATTTATTAAAGACTATTCACTGATTGCGAAACCAATGACATTATTTCTAAAAAAGGATGCTAACATAAACATTTCAGATACAAGATATCAAGAAAGTTTCAATACACTAAAAAACTATTAACA
This sequence comes from Nephrocerus scutellatus, assembly GCA_947095585.1. Classification (NCBI taxonomy): domain Eukaryota; kingdom Metazoa; phylum Arthropoda; class Insecta; order Diptera; family Pipunculidae; genus Nephrocerus; species Nephrocerus scutellatus. The sequence goes on along the minus strand of OX352761.1, from coordinate 74,452,398 downwards.
CATGATCCAATATTAACATATCCTGACTTTACTAAGAAATGTACTCTTACAACTGATGCTAGTAACTACGCGTTAGGCGCAGTACTTTTGCAAGATAATCATCCAAAATGTTATGCTAGCCGTACACTCAATGAACACGAAATTAATTACAGTAGAATAGAAAAAGAATTACTAACAATTATCTGGTCAACAAAATATTTCAGTTCATATCTTTTCGGACGAAAATTCTTGATCGAAACTGATCCTAAACCATTAACTTGGCTTTTCTCAATTAAAGAACCCAATACAAAACTTGTAAGATGGAGACTAAAATTATCAGAATTTAAATATATAAAAAGGAATGTTGTTTTATTTCATGAGTATACTTTATTACTGATAAATTGTTCTGATGTTGCTGTCACCAACAACGCTTACACAGACTGTTTTTAACAGTGTTGCCAATATTAATGTATAATAACCAACACACCTCCTTACATTTATATTTACACAAATTTACATTTTCAGAGTTTAATTTAAATGTTAAAACCTAACAATTATATAAATCAACTTATACTAATCTTACTTCTACACATCTTTATTATTTTATATTTAACATTTCTCTAAATTTTATGAATTTAACATTACCCAATGCTTTAGTTAATATGTCCGCGACATTATTTTCGGACTCTATTTTAATAACTTCAATTTTTCTTGTATTAACATTTTCATGTATAAAATGGTAGTGTATTTCAAGGTGTTTGGAGTTTTTTGTAAAATTTCCATATTTAGCTATTGCCACTGCGTCTCAGTTGTCTTCATATATTTTAACTGGTTTACAAACTTTAGTAAAGACATCATTAATTAAACCTATTAAAAAGTTAATTTCTGTTACTGATTCTGACAGTGCAATATATTCTGCAAATGTGGAAGATTTACTTATACCGTTCTGTTTTTTTCATTTCCAAAAGATAACATTTCCAAACACTCTAATTAGAAATCCAGTGGTGGATTTTCTATCAATTATATCTCCTGCCCAATCAGCATCAACAAAGCAATCCATTACGTCAGCATTATCATTTATATAGCATTTATAATATTTAAAATTTATGTTTTTTGTCAAAAATAAATATTTCAGCACTCGCAGTGCATACCCAAAATGTGTCTCATTACAGCAATTTTGAAAACGACTTAGATAATTTACACAAAATGATATATCTGGTCTAGTACCAGAGCTGATATATAAAAGAGCACCTATTAAATTTCTATACTGTATTTCCTCGTTCAGTTAAGATCTTTCCAATTTTAAGTTTATTTCCTTAGTTGTTTTGAACAATTTTGCATTTTCAATATTGTAACGTTTTGCTAATAACTCTATATAATGTTCCTGGCTTAAAGTTAAAATGTTTTCCGGTTCATAGCTATATTTAATATCTATACCAATGTAATTTTTAACTTTGCCAGAATCTTTAATTTTAAATTTAACAGATAATTTAAATTTAATGTCATCAATAACATCTTTTTTTCTACAGCAAATCAAAATGTCATCTACAAATAATAGAATATAAACAATCAAGTCAGTCTCCCTTTTAAAATATAAACAATAATCATATTTGCATCTTTGAAAATTTAAAGTTGTCAGAAATCCGTTAAAACATTCGTACCAGGCACGTGGACTTTCTTTAAGGCCATATAATGATTTTTCTAACTAATAAACCTTTTCAGTATATTCTTCATAGCCCATTGGCTGTTGTACATAAGCTTCAGATAGAACTTTGCCATTTAAGAAGGCTGTCTCCACATCCATCTGATGGAATTCCAAAGAATTTTGGCAACAATAAGACAGTAAAAGCTTTAATGTTGGCATTTTAGCTACCGGGGAATAAGTGTCATCCACACAATTTGTTTGTTGGAATCCCCTAACCACTAACCTGGCTTTAAATTCATCTGCACTCTTTCTTTTGTAGACCCATTTAACATCAGTAACCTTTTTGTCCTTCTGTGGCTTGTTTACGAGTATCCATGTTTTATTTTTCACTAGACTGTCCATCTCACGATCCATGGCTGCTTTCCACTTATTTGAATCCTTACAGTTCATCGCCTCCTGATAATTTCCGGGAGTAATAGTATCACAGTAGTTTACACTAATCAATAATAGCCGAATTCTTCGTCGAATCGGAGTGGTGCCTTAACTTGTCTTCTTAATCTCTTTTCTCTCTTAGTTTCATCCTCTTTTACCTCATCATCACTATTTCCTTTATATGTCTCGTTCTCTTCTTGTTGTTTGGTAGTCCTAAGATTTGTTGTAAATAAGTTTTCTTTTTCTTCCTCTTTTGTTATGTCCAAATCCTTTACTGGCTCTTTTTCTTCTTCATCTTTCTCGTCTTTAAATCCACATAATGTTACATCTTCTTCTATTACATCACAATGTCTGGCCACTATTACTCTGTTGTTTATCAATACTCTATATCCAGTGTCAGTGTATCCAAGTAGGATGCCGGTTTCTGCCTTTTTGTCCCATTTAGATTTTCTTCTCGCTTCTGGAATTCGTACAAACACTTTACTACCATACATTTTCAGATTCTTAACTGAGGGCTTTCTGTCGAAAATTATTTAATATGGAGTTTTTCTTTCAATGGTATTGGTCAAGGTTTTATTTTTAAGATATGCAGCTGCTTTAATTATTTCTGGCCAGTATTTTCTTTCAACCTTTGCTTCTGATAAAAGACATCTCCCCATATCCATTAATGATCGGTTGTACCTCTCAGCGGTTCCATTTAGTTCATGCACATATGCCGGATAAGGTTTTATTATTATTCCTTTTTCTTTTGCAAATTCAAAAACTCTCGTATTCAAATACTCCTTTCCGTTGTCACGTCGTACTTCTTTTATCATTTTCCCTGTATGGTTTTGTACTTCGTTTACATACTGCACTTAGCAATCATATACTTCATCTTTTCTCCGAATGCAATAGACTTTGACCAGTTTGCTATAGTCATCTATAAAACTCAAAAAATATTTTTCTCCATGATCTCCTATTGTTTGTTGTGGTCCATTTAAATCTGTATGCACTATCTGTAATATATCCTGTGCTCTTTTTCGGTTATTATGAAATGGTAAGTTATGCATTTTTTTTTCAATACATGTTGCACACTTAAAGAATTTTCGTTCAATCTCTTTAGGTAATCCTTCCAATGATTCATTTCTGCACATTATTTCCAAATTATTAAAATTTACATGTCCCAATGTACGGTGTAATTTTTCTTTTGTAGTCATATTACTTTTACTCACGTTTCTCCATTTATGTAACTTGTCATCTTATATAGTCTTTCATCTTTAATTGCAACAGCTATAATTAATCCATATGGGTTATATATTCTTGTCAATCTGCCCCTTGACACCACTGAATTTTTGTCTGTGATTTTTGAATAGCTTAGTAAATTTGCCTTCATCTCCTTTACGTAAAATACATTTGTCAATTTTACCTCTATTTTTTGTTCATAAACTGGAAAATAAGTTTTGATATCTCCAATTTTTGTAGCTTCTAATATTGTACCGTCACTAATTTTTACTTTCACAGGTTTTTGTAATGTATCGCTTGTTTCAAAATACTCATCTGTATTAATGATATGGTCTGTACAACCACTATCAAGTAACCATTCTATTTGACCTCTCTTTGGCTTTACATATTGACTCATTGTAGTATTATAAGAAATAGTAGCGTGAAAACTATTTCCTTGTTGCTCACGATAGTAATATCTATGTTGCTCATGATGATAATTGCCTCGTCCTCGATGAACGTTGCTAGTATTATATGAACCACGCCCTCTATTAATAGAATACCCACGACCTCGACCACCATATGTATTTTCAGTGCGGGAACGACACTCCTTTTTCCAATGGCCCGGGTTTCCACAATTAAAACAATTTAACTTATTCCTTGATGATGATCTGGCTTCCGCTCTAAAAACAATTGAGCTACTCTGTGATGCCTCATGATATTTTTCCTCTGCATCTGCACCTTTTAACTTGATTTTACTTTTCAAATAATCAACCGTTCTCTCCTTTTCTGGTAAAACATCTATCAAGTCACCAATATGACTATAGTTCCGTGGCAGCGATTTTAACATATAGTCAAGTTTTTCTTGCTCCGTTATTACTGCACCTGCCTGCTTCAATTCATTTACAGCTTCTTCTAAGTCGTCGAAAAATAAAATCACATCTGCATAATTTTTCAATTTGACACTTTCAAGGATATGTCGGCAGACGATTTGCAAAGCCGTCGATTTTTTTAGGTACATTTCATCAAACTTTTGGATAATCTCGTAAGCTGTATCTAATTCACTTATATATTCTTGCTGTTTGTTTGTAATTACACTGTAAATATAATTAGTCGCCATTACATCTAGCTCATCCCATTTGTCATCGTCCTCGACGCTTCTACTCCACAGTACCACTTCTTTACACTTTTTATATTGAAGGAATTTCAGTGTACGTATTTTCCAATTACTGTAGTCTGCTCCATCAAAGATAGAAATATTCATGTCACTTTTATTTGCCGCCATTTCCACGTTGTTTTTGTCTGCACAGATTTTTGCTTCTCGTTCTTTTCTTTTCTAAACCAAAACCAAATTATGCTACCATGTTGTTTTATTTCATGAGTATACTTTATTACTGATAAATTGTTCTGATGTTGCTGTGCAACAACGCTTACACAGACTGTTTTTAACAGTGTTGCCAATATGAATGTATAATAACCAACAAGGAACATTAAATAAAAACGCAGATGCTCTTTCAAGAATAGAAACAAATCTCAATGAAGAAAATGGAGAAATCGAAAACATTAATATATTTCCAATCACAAAATCTCCTCTAAACATATTTAAAAGACAAATTGCAATTTTTAAAACAAATTCTGGTTCCCTACGAATAAAACAAATAGGAATTTTCAATAAATATAGGATTATAATTGATGTCAAATCCTTAGATGCAGAAACCGCATTAACACTTTTGAAATCACATTTTAACCAAAAATCTCTAAGTTGCATCAACATAGAAAATGAAGAATTTCTTAAAACACTAGAAGATGTTTTTAAAACATATTTCGAAACACAAAACCAATTAAAAATAGTCAGAAATGAAACGATGCTAAAAGATATAATAAATGAACAAGAATTAGCAGAACTTATTAAAGAAGAACGCCTTAGAAACAACCATAGAGGAATTATAGAAGTCAGTTACATTTAAAATATTACAATCCAAAACTTAATATCAGAGTTACTCAATTCATTAATAACTGCGAAATATGTAACTTAGAAAAATATGAACGTAAACCAATTAAACACAAATATCAATTAACAGAAACACCCTCAGCTCCTAATGAAATTATTCACGCTGACGTATTCTATACACTCGAAAAACAAATTTTCGTTAAATTCATCGACAAATTTAGTAAATTCGCACAAGCTTTTAAAATTACAGCTTGAACTTGGACCGAATTCAAAAGAACCATTCTTGTTCTACTTTCCACAATAGGATCAGTAAATAAAATTGTAGTTGACAACGAACTAGGATTCAAAGCTCTTCCATTAAGAGAATTTTTCAGAACGAACATATAGGAATCCACTATACTTCCAATAACAATCACATATCTAATTCAGATGTAGAACGCCTACACAACACAATTAATGAACATATAAGATTATTAAAACATGATCCCAACAAAGACAACGATACAGTTGAAGAAAAAATCTTAAAAATAATACGTTTCTACAATAAAACTATTCATTCTACTACAGATGAGAAGCCAATAGGTTTTAAAAATGGAACTATAAAAAATGAGGAATATAATTCAATTAAAGAAAAAATTCTAAAGAAAAAACAAACTACAATCGATAAATTAAATATAGGTAGAGAAGAAGTAGAAATACAACCTAAAACTAATTTCATTAAAGAAACACGTGTTGGAAAAAATCACACAAAACTTTCAACTTTCAACTTCAATCCAAACAAAAAAAACAAAGTTACCAAAAGGAAACTCTAACAAATTCCTATCGTTTATAGATGAATTCCCAGATCATCATTTTATTATTCTCAGCGATACTATCCTTGATACATGGACAATCACTTGAAATACATGACCTAAATAACAATAATGGATACATGACAATTAAGATAGACGATATTAATATTATTGAAAAATTCAACAAAATCCTTCATGTTATAAATATTACAGAAATCGAAAATACAATGCATCACAATAACGAAAATATAAAGTTAATAAAAATAAAAATCGGTACGACTAACCCAATTTTCAATACATTAGTACATAACTATAAACACTTAGAACCAAAAATATACAATCTCAGACCACATTCTAAAGGTAAAAGAGCGCTTATGAATATATTAGGTACAGGACTAAAATACTTAGCAGGAACAATGGACTCACAAGACGAGATCGAAATAAAAACCCAATTAGAAGCCCTTGCGTCAAATAATAAAGAATTAATATTAGAAAGCAACAAACAGATCTCCTTTAATTCTAAAATTATTTTAACAAGCAAACTTGGCATATTGACTAGAAATATTTTGACAAAAGAAGAACTTGGCTAACAGAAGGTATACAAGGTTTTAAAGACACCAAAATAGCCGTCATTTTCGAAAACAAACTTACCATTATAGTCCTATTAATACCACAGTACTCTAACATTTCCTTCTCCACTATTATTACCGAACCGATGCCAAACAAAAATAATAAAGCTATACTACTTGATGAAAGCATTTTTATTATAATAATAATAATAAAAATAATATTCGGCGCGACAAACCATATCGGTCCAAGGCCTAACTTCTCGCGACCATTTGTGCTGCGCCTGTTAATTTTTGGACACAAATGGAAGGGACCTACAATTTAAGGCCGGATCCGAACGGCGAATTGAGAAGCTTTCCGTGACAAGGTATTACTCTCGGAACGTTTGTCACCCATTCGCGAGAGGTGGGACACCGTGAAAAATACTTTTGGTGTTGTTGGGATTCGAACCTGAACCTCCTGCTCAGCAGCCATGTGCACTTCCACTGAGCCACGGCGCCCACATTTATTATTATAGATAAGAATAATAATGTATATAATAGAAAAGTAAAAGATAAATTAAAGAAAAACCTACATGAAATAAATGATAATTGTACTTCAAACATTGTTAAATTTAGGGAAGCATATTGTCCAATGAAAAACCTTACGAAGATAAAATAAAAGAAATAATACCCGGAATTATCTTGACAAAAAATATTACCAATATAAAAATTGAACATAATTGTAAAAAATTAAAATTAAATATATTTTGGAGCGAATTAAATAAATTTGAAAATTGTAATATAATCTTAAAAAATAACACATTTTGTTAATACATCATTTAAAATAAAAGATAGTGTTATTATCCCATATTTTGTTTCAGAAATAAAAGAAATTAAAATTAAGAAATGATAAAGCTAGAGGATTATCATACCCAAAAAATTGAAACGAACAGAAAACAAATTGAAGAAATAATTCTGAACAATACACACAAAATATTATATCATATACCTTTAATAATCATCATCATCATATTTGGCTCTACAACCGGGGTCCGGTCCTGGCCTCCCGCAAGAAGTCTCTCCACCGGATCCGATTTCGAGCTGATGTCACCAAGTTTGGCATCCCTAAACTCTGGGCGTCCTGGTCTACGCCATCCTTCCAGCGTAGGCTTGGTCGGCCTCGCTGTCGTGTTCCATAAATCCTACAGCAAAGGACTTTCCGAGCAGGATCCTCTTCGCTCATGCGAGCTAGGTGTCCTGCCCACCGGAGCCTACCGAGCTTAATTTTCTTCACGATGTCGACATCGCGGTAACGCTCATAGATCTTTAATAGAGTCTTTTCTCTCGAACGCGGCTAAGAGGTCAGTATGCTTTTTGCTAAGCACCCAAGTCTCGGATCCATATGTAAGTACTGGTATGACCATTGTGTTATATATCAGCAGCTTGGATGTTATGGTTATGTTCCTGGATTTGAAGAGTCTTGACAGGCTATAGTAGGCTTTGTTGGCTTTAAGCAACCGTGCGCGTATTTCTGGTTCCATGCTGTTATCGGCTGCTATAGTTGACCCGAGATAGTTAAAGGATCGCACTACTTCAAATTCGCGCCCCACTATCTGAATTGAGGGACCAATCTTGGATCTTCTACTCGCAGACGTGGCCACCATGTACTTTGTTTTGCTCTCATTTATGTGCAGCCCAAGATTTCGTGCCACCTGCTCTATCTGGATGAAAGCTTCCTGTACAGCTCTTTGGTTTCTACCAACGATGTCAATATCGTCTGCGTAAGCCAGTATCTGAATGGACTTATAGAGGGTTGTTCCTCTCGCCGTTACGTCAGAGTCTCGGATCACTTTTTCCAACGCCAGGTTGAAGAGGACGCAGGCCAGTCCATCCCCTTGTCGGAGCCCGTTATAGATGTTAAATGGGCTTGATAGTGATCCGGATATTTTTACTTCGCTTATAACATTGGTCATGGTCAACCTACATAGTCGTGTCAGTTTATTTGGGTTGCCGAATTCTCTCATGGTTTTATATAGTTCTACTCTGGCTATGCTATCATAGGCGGCTTTAAAGTCTATAAAAAGATGGTGTAGTGAGATTTGAAACTCTAGACATTTTTCCATTACCTGCCTTAGGGTGTAAATCTGATCAGTTATAGTAGAGGATCACATACTACAAACATCCCAAATAATATAAATATGTATTCCGTAAATATGTATTCATAATGTATATTCATAATATTATTCATAATATAACAAATGCTCAGTCTAAGAAGTAAACATGTTTACGTTTTGATCCAAATTCAAGGACAACCAAAGTCCAATAATAAATCGTATGCATGTTCTAACATGAATAAACCACTATCTAAATTGCGATCTAAGAGGTCAACATGTTTACGTCTTTCCAAACTCAAGGACACAATCAAGGTCTGCCAGATGTCCAATTGCGCATCTTCTAACGTAAACGCATTCTTATCTCAAAATTTAATCTAAGAAATCAACATGTTTACTTTCTAAATTCAAGGACAAGATCAAAGTCCAAAAGCTAACACAGAAGTTGGACAGCACAGCACAAAGCCGTATGCAAATCATACGAATTAATACAGTTCCATCAAGAATTCACACAGTTCTGTTGTATCCAGAGTTTTATAAAATTCAGTTCCATCCAGAATTCATCAAGTGTAGTTGAGTCCAACATAAAGTGTAGTACCGTAATTAAATAATTAAATTCAGTGAAGTGTAGCCAAGTCAAGTCAAGTCAAGAAGATCAGATATATAATTTATATGCAGTCCAGTCCGGATCAATAATATAAAGATAAGTTAAATAAAACAAGATAAGTTGAATAGAATAAGTAATATAAGAATTTTTAAGTAAATATATTTTATTTTTAAAAATATATTTCTAATAAATAAAAATATAATTTTTAGACTCAATTAGCCAGCTGGCTGGCTGGCTGGCTGGTCAGATTTTCTGATCAATTTTTAGCCCACTTCCCATGGCCCGATTTTATTGAAATTTTGCACACATGACAATACAATTTGTACACATGTGTGTCTTCGATGGAAAACACTTTTTGTAAAAATTTGGAGCGATCAGCCACTTGGGGACCCCAATATACAATTTTTAAATATCGCATCAGATCACGGCAAAGTCTGAGCTCTATGCTTTGTGAGCAGCGCTGTTCGCTGCCGCTGCGTAATTTTGTGGATGATTTTGCCACAAGGCGAGCACGCAGTGTGTGTGTGTGTGTGTGTGTATATCCGATTAGAGAATTTACAAGAAAAATTTGAATTTTTATGGGTTGTTTTTTTTTAATTTCTCTATATTCACTTCGCGTGCCCGTGTTTTTGTTTGCTTGTCGTGGAATCTTGCGATCAATTTTAACCCACTTCTCAAAGCCCGAGCCCAAAGCCCGGAGGAAAATTACCAGCCAGTTATTTACTGGAGTCTCAGCGAACACACATTCCCACAGTAGTTTTACATTACGCATGAGCAGTAGCAGAAAAATTGTTTTGGTCGTGTGAAAAATAGTGTACATTACTCGCTGAAAAGTATTTATCGATTTTATTGAAACATGTTTCCGCAGATAACACCATCTATTAAAATTTTTTAAAATTAACAAGATTTTTTTAAAATTTTTTACACATGTGTATCTCCGATGGACAACACTTTTTGTACAAATATTGGAGACACCGGAGACCGGCCCTGAGGACCGAGGGGCCCCAAATTTTAATAGAAAGTGTTGTCTCAGGAAATAAAAATGTGTGCAAAATTTCAATAAAATCGGGCTTTGGGAAGTGGGATAAAAATGTATCACAAGATTCCACGACACACAGACAGACAGACAAATACACGGGCTGGCGTAGTTAATATAGAGAATTTATTAAAAACAAAGAAAATGTCAGTATAATAATATTTCAGGACTCATTTAAACTGCGAAGCTGAAGAAAGGTAGGCCTTTTCAACTTTTCACTACTAATCAGCATTTCTTCGATCATGCAAATATAACGTGCAACTCGTTAAATCATTAAAAACTTATTGAGTAACTTGCAGACGCACCAACGATTATATATAAATTAGTTAAATGTTATCTTTAATGATTAAAAAAAAGAACTTTATTCTTCTACGTTCACTTAATAACTAACTTCTTACAATTCTTTCAATAATAAGCTAACCTACGCTTAACCTAATGCATCAGCCCAGGTGACGACCGACAGGTGCAATGTTGCAAATTCGTTGCTCGTGCTGTGTCCAGACGCTGAGTCGGCAGAACGGCTGCTCGTGTGTTTTTGTTGATACGTTTCCCACGAACGTAGAGTTTTAGTTTTTTTATCAGGTGTCGTTAACTCCTCCCTTCTGAGAATGATGCGTCCTCGCAACTTGTACATGAATGGAAAGTTGTAAATGCTGGGATACCTCTGAGGAGATGCTGGATGAATGATCTCCGATTGTGCCGTCTTTGCAATTATTGGTAGTGTTGGTATTGAACTGAAGGGGTTTCCTTTGGCTCTGTTGTATCCAATAGCTGCTATTGCTATGAACAGTACGGTAAAAGTTCCATATGTTACCATCTGGTGCATCTTCTTCTCAACTTGCATCTTTTCGATGTATTTGGTGTTTCTCGTATGTAGCTCTTTCATGAGTTCTAAAGAGAGGATTTCTTCGACTGTTGAATTAGCGTCTGTGGGGTGTAGTATTGGGGGTAGAACTTGCGTTCTTAATATCTTCTCGGAAATGTATCGTTGGATGTTTATCATGAAGCTTTCGTTAGTGAACTTGATGATGTTCATTGTAGTGGCTTCCATTGCGAGCTTCTATGGTTCCGTTGAATTGGTTGAGCACGATGATTCCGGATGCTATCTCTTCGACCTGAGGGATGTGTTGGCTATTTGTCGCGTTCCGTGCGCGTTTATTGTGCAATTATCATTACCTATATCTATTAAATTTGATAGTTTACATAAGGATAACTCATCAATTAGCTTACATTTGGTTTTAATTCCATACATCAATTTATTTTTTCTTAATACATTTCTAAATTCAAGTTTGTGGATAAACCCATATTTTTTTTATTGGTACTAATAATAAATGTTTATATAAATATTTTTTTGTTTTTGGAATTCAATTATGTAAATTAAACTTCTTGAATTGGAAGCGCTCTTAATGTCTGCAAATTTAAGTGCTTACTCTATATTTGAATATGGTATTACATATCTTTCTAAAGTATGTAATACTTTTTCGCAAGAATATTTGAATTAACGACAGTTCAATAGCGTATATTGCGTTACTTAATACTTAATTCTTCATTTATTTAATTGTTTGTTTGTTTGTTTGTTTGTTTGTTTGTTTGTTTGTTTGTTTGTTTGTTTGTTTGTTTGTTTGTTTGTTTGTTTGTTTGTTTGTTTGTTTGTTTGTTTGTTTGTTTGTTTGTTTGTTTGTTTGTTTGTTTGTTTGTTTGTTTGTTTGTTTGTTTGTTTGTTTGTTTGTTTGTTTGTTTGTTTGTTTGTTTGTTTGTTTGTTTGTTTGTTTGTTTGTTTGTTTGTTTGTTTGTTTGTTTGTTTGTTTGTTTGTTTGTTTGTTTGTTTGTTTGTTTGTTTGTTTGTTTGTTTGTTTGTTTGTTTGTTTGTTTGTTTGTTTGTTTGTTTGTTTGTTTGTTTGTTTGTTTGTTTGTTTGTTTGTTTGTTTGTTTGTTTGTTTGTTTGTTTGTTTGTTTGTTTGTTTGTTTGTTTGTTTGTTTGTTTGTTTGTTTGTTTGTTTGTTTGTTTGTTTGTTTGTTTGTTTGTTTGTTTGTTTGTTTGTTTGTTTGTTTGTTTGTTTGTTTGTTTGTTTGTTTGTTTGTTTGTTTGTTTGTTTGTTTGTTTGTTTGTTTGTTTGTTTGTTTGTTTGTTTGTTTGTTTGTTTGTTTGTTTGTTTGTTTGTTTGTTTGTTTGTTTGTTTGTTTGTTTGTTTGTTTGTTTGTTTGTTTGTTTGTTTGTTTGTTTGTTT